>CM042388.1:3991319-4176319 GCA_023634145.1 Thymallus thymallus | reverse complement strand
AAGTATACCAAAGTAAAAGTAAAAATCTTTTAAAATTCCTTACATTAAGCAAAGCAGCATTTTCTATTTTTTTCTTACATTTACATATACATACATTTACAAACAATGCATTTGTGTTTAGTGAGTCCGCCAGATCAATGACAGTAAGGGTGACCACGCATTCTCTTGATAAGTGTGTGAATTTCACAATTGTCCTGTCCTGCTTAAACATTCAAAATGTAATAAATACTTTTGGGTGTCTGTGAAAATGTATGGAGTAAAGAGTACATTATTTTCTATAGGAATGTAGTGAAGTAAAAGTTGTCAAAAATATAAGTGGTAAATTAAAGTACAAAAAACTACTTAAGTAATACTTTAAAGGATATTTACTTACGTACTTTACACCACTGCATAGAACCACCACCCTTCCCAAAGTAACTTTCCCAAAATGTCCAGGATGTCCAGAAATCCCAGTTGGTACATTACCAGAACAAGTAAGGAAAAAGCAGGAAATCCGGAATCCTCCAATCTGGATTTCTGGAAAACCTATGAATTTTCCCACCATGTAATAATCTGTAAAACTTGCACTCTCTCATCCTCTGGTAAAAACAGGACGGTCATCGCTGCCCCCTTTCACTATAGAAGCGATGGAGAATTCAACGACAAAGACGGAGGGTGTACATCAGATTGTTCCTGAGAATCCTGTCCACAAAATCTCCCCTAGTAAGTAAGCATGGGATGATTCTATTGGATTTTATTGGATTCTAGTCTATTTGATTATAATCTATTCTTAGCGGCTTATTTAAACATTTGATACTAAAGTGTATGTCTGAGAAATATGTTTGAGGTACAGTATATAGCGAATTCGGGGGATAGCCCTAACTGGGACTCAACCCATAACCTTAGGCATTACGCCAAGAGATCCAAACCTCTTTTCTTTTGTGACCAACTTTTTATTCAGTTTTGTAATTTTTATTTTTTCAGAGGGGGGTTACAGCTACAAAAACGATCAAATAAATGCATAGATAGATAACCCAAACCCATTCCCCCCTCAGTCCCCATCCACCTGCCTTCATCCTCAATTGTTCCTTGGCTAGCATTCTTTCTTGCTGTCGATAATTCTAATGTTATGACTTTAATAACTGTATCCATTGGTTAAATGGGAGAGAGTGAGGTGGTTGCCATCTTAGAGTCAACCATTTTTGGCAGCAGTGCTTCCTGCCAGCAGTAATCTTCTCTGATATTTAAATTCATGCACTTCGGATTTATTTATTTTTGTACTTTAAAATGTATAAATTGGTGGTTCGGATTACAGGATGCCAAGGTCAAATATTCTTCCATATTCTGTTCCAGTTAAAGGGTTGTGGACAATACTTTTTTAATGGCTAGCCTAGAATATGAGCTTTCCAAAGGTTGTTTATATATTATAGAGATCACTCCCAATCACGGCCGGTTGTGATACAGCCTGGAATCGAACCAGGGTGTCTGTAGTGACGCCTCTAGCACTGAGATGCAGTGCCTTAGACTGCTGCGCCACTCAGAAGCAGGTTGCTAGGTGTTGGCTTAAGGTAACTACTGTATGAGGAAAGAGCAGTAATGTCTATGTGCCTGTTCTGACTCTTCTCTGCTCTCGCCCCACAGATGAGCCATGTCTTGGGGACAAGTCTATATTCTGCCAAATGGAGGTCCTAGCCCGCTACTGTTCCATCCCTGGCTACAACAAGCTGTGCTGTGAGTCCTGCAATAAGAAGGAAGGCTTCACAACCCTCTTCTCTCCATCCCCAGACCTCCACAAGACTGGAGGATCCTCCGACTCAGACTCTGAGACTGGCCCAGACCAGCCCAACCCCACCGCCTCCACCACCCTTTCACCAGACTCCCTTCTCCCCCCCACCACTACCCAGAGCCCATCCAGGACCACTAAGACCCCTAGACGGCCTCGCTCCACTGCCCAGGGCCTGACCACCTCACCGTTGACGGGTGCCGTCCCTCCCCAGGGTCCTTCCTTGGGGGTCGGGGATGGAGACTCGGTCCCTGGGCTCCCTTCTCTACCTCCAGGTCCCAGCCAGCCTCTCCGGCCCCGGCCCAACGCTGTTTCAGACTCAAATGGAGACCCTGCTTTATCGCCATCTAAAGAGCACAGCAGCCCAAACAATCGCTCTTTAGGCCAAGCTGCCGGCCCCGGCCCTGAACCCGGGCCTACTGGAGCTGTGGCTGGCGTTGCTGCTGCCAGGTCAAGAAGGGAGGATGTAGCATCAGAGAGGGACTCAGCTCACAGAACCAGAACAACCAGAAACCTTTCCCATGTGGTGACATGATCACTGACTTATCCTGTGACTTGCTGCTCAGTAATATGGTCCACCATGACTTCCGTCAGTTCAACGTTATTACAACATTGTTACAGCGTTACAGTATTACAATGTTACAATGTGACAACTTTATTACAACATGGTTGTAATAATGTTGTAACAATCTGATGAATTATCCTGGACAGGACTTTCAACCGATTGCTGCAAGAATAAATTAACATGTAAAGAAAATGCCAGTGGACTTAGACCAGTAATGGTTACCTCATGGAACCAGCAGGGGGATTTCTATGCATTTAGCTTGCATCTCTCAGCCCTCTCTGCTTCAGTTAAGAAATGGAAGAAACACAAGAAAATTTAAAGGTGCTGGAACTAAAATGACTACAAGACGTTAACCAATGTGACGGCTGCATTGCTACCATTACTTCCTTATCTGTGTACATGTTAACCAATGTGACGACTGCATTGCTACCGTTACTTCCTTATCTGTGTACATGTTAACCAATGTGACGACTGCATTGCTAGCATTACTTCCTTATCTGTGTACACATTAACCAATGTGACGGCTGCATTGCTACCATTACTTACGGATCTGTGTACATGTTAACCAATGTGACGACTGCATTGCTAGCATTACTTTCTGATCTGTGTACATGTTAACCAATGTGACGACTGCATTGCTACCATTACTTCCTTATCTGTGTACATGTTAACCAATGTGACGACTGCATTGCTAGCATTACTTCCTGATCTGTGTACATGTTAACCAATGTGACGACTGCATTGCTAGCATTACTTCCTGATCTGTGTACATGTTAACCAATGTGACGACTGCATTGCTACCATTACTTCCTGATCTGTGTACATGTTAACCAATGTGACGACTGCATTGCTAGTATTACTTCCTGATCTGTGTACATGTTAAACAATGTGACACCTGCATTGCTACCATTACTTCCTGATCTGTGTACAGTTGTGCAAACATATTTTGAAAGTGCATCAGAACTACTTATTGAACTTAATATTGTGAAGATATTGTGTGGCATGGTCAAAAACCTTTACTTTGGGGGCTGTCACAGGTTGAAGTGATGATGTTACAAAAATAAGTCTTGGTGATCTTAGTCAGGATGTCACAGGTATTGGTGATGATGTCACAAGTCTCAGAGATAATGTCGCAAGTCTAAGTGATGATGTCACAAAGTCTTGGTGATATCACAATGTATTGGTAATGATGTCGCAAAGTCTTGGTGATGATGTCACTTCCTCCAGGGAGATTTGTAACCTCTCCCCATTGGTGCTCTTATTGTTGATGTGCTTCCAAAACAACCATTTACAAGAGATTGACCTCAGAGGTCATCTAAAGGTCAAAAGATCAACAGGTCAAGTATGTTTGTAAAGCCAACCCCACTGTAGCATGCACATTGCCTCACATATGCTTTAAAAGATAAAATATGTTTTGTAACTGATATACTGTATTTGTCAAGTAATATTGTATATAGTGTACATTTCAGCAGCATATTATTATCTAAGAATGGAATGTAAAGTATGATGATGTCATTGAGAAGTAGAGAGCATGCTGTAAGTCTGCAGAGTGGTTGGTCTGATGTCACGCTGTTTCATCTTGTGCATTACCTCATCCCTGTCTTATAGTTCATAACATCTTTATGTGTATTGTATAGTTCTTGTATATACATGAATGAAAAGCTTTAAATGTTAATATTTATTAAATGTTTAAATGGTAGGGAGAAAAAAGTAAAACACATTTGAAAGAAACATGTGAAAGTTTTCTTCTTTGCATCATCTTGGTCCGAGTCGAGAGCTAATTAGCTGGTGGAAAAGATCAGTCCGATTAGGACAATACCCTGTGGTTCAAACCTTTGTTATGTTAACAGCAGGATTCAGTTCATACCCAGACCACATCTTAAAGGGAAAATCTGCAGTAGATACCTCCATTTTTAGACTTCTAAATATTGATGATGTGAACCCATTGATTCTTGAAGAATATAACTTATAAATGGCTCATTAGCTTAGTTCAACTGTCGTACCCCATCAGAACACCTTCCTAATATTGAGTTGCACCCCCTTTTGCCCTCAGAACAGCCTCAATTCGTCGGGGCTTGGACTCTATAAGGTGTCAAAAGAGTTCCACAGGGATACTGGCCCATGTTGACTCCAATGCTTCCCACAGTTGTGTCAAGTTGGCTGGACGTCCTTTGGGTGGTGGACCATTCTTGATACACACAGGAAACTGTTGAACGTGAAAAACACAGCAACATTGCAGTTCTTGACACACTCAAACCGGTGAACCTGGCACCTACTACCATACCACGTTTAACCTGTCTCCTCCCCTTTATCTACACTGATTGAAGTGTATTTAACAGGTGACATCAAGAAGGGATCATCGCTTTCACCTGGATTCACCTGGTCAGTCATGGAAAGAGTTCCTAATGTTTTGTACACTCAGTGTACTTTGTTTGTAAACAATGTACATGTAAACAACCACTGTATAGTCTGAAAACATGGTAAAACTATAATTGTGATACAGTATCATGGATGGTCAGTCCTTGCATCCATAGCTCTGTCTATGAAAGTGGTTACATTTCTCCAGCACCATCCCTCAGCTGTTTACCAAATCAGTGGTGGGGAACCTCCTTTGTTCAAACTGCAGATTGCTGCTTAAATGCATCATCATTTACTCAGTATGGATGATGTCCTGGTGCTAAAGTAATGAAGCCTTGAGAAACCTTATTCAGACATAACTGGCATGGCATGGCTCCTTCTGGAACCTTATTCAGACATAACTGGCATGGCTCCTTCTGAAACCTTATTCAGACATAACTGGCATGGCTCCTTCTGAAACCTTATTCAGACATAACTGGCATGGCATGGCTTCTTCTGAAACCTTATTCAGACATAACTGGCATGGCATGGCTTCTTCTGAAACCTTATTCAGACATAACTGGCATGGCTTCTTCTGAAACCTTATTCAGACATAACTGGCATGGCTCCTTCTGAAACCTTATTCAGACATAACTGGCATGGCTCCTTCTGGAACCTTATTCAGACATAACTGGCATGGCATAGCTCCTTCTGAAACCTTATTCAGACATAACTGGCATAGCTCCTTCTGGAACCTTATTCAGACATAACTGGCATGGCATGGCTCCTTCTGGAACCTTATTCAGACATAACTGGCATGGCTCCTTCTGAAACCTTATTCAGACATAACTGGCATGGCATGGCTCCTTCTCGAACCTTATTCAGACATAACTGGCATGGCATAGCTCCTTCTGAAACCTTATTCAGACATAACTGGCATAGCTCCTTCTGGAACCTTATTCAGACATAACTGGCATAGCTCCTTCTGGAACCTTATTCAGACATAACTAGCATAGCTCCTTCTGGAACCTTATTCAGACATAACTGGCATGGCTCCTTCTGAAACCTTATTCAGACATAACTGGCATAGCTCCTTCTGGAACCTTATTCAGACATAACTGGCATAGCTCCTTCTGGAACCTTATTCAGACATAACTGGCATGGCATGGCTCCTTCTGGAACCTTATTCAGACATAACTGGCATGGCTCCTTCTGAAACCTTATTCAGATATAACTGGCATGGCTCCTTCTGAAACCTTATTCAGACAACTGGCATAGCTCCTTCTGGAACCTTATTCAGACATAACTGGCATAGCTCCTTCTGGAACCTTATTCAGACATAACTGTCATGGCATGGCTCCTTCTGAAACCTTATTCAGACATAACTGGCATGGCTCCTTCTGAAACCTTATTCAGACATAACTGGCATGGCTCCTTCTGAAACCTTATTCAGATATAACTGGCATGGCATGGCTCTTTCTGAAACCTTATTCAGACATAACTGGCATGGCATGGCTCCTTCTGAAGCCTTATTCAGACATAACTGGCATGGCAAGACCCATTGTGATCCTCTGGATCTAGCCAGAGACCCATTGTGTCTGGATATCTTTACAAGTTTAGACAGATCTGAACAGTGAAGCCATTTACATCAGCCTTATCCCACGGCCTGGAGGGTAGGAGTGTTGGGTCAGTAACCAAAAGGCTGCTGGATCGAATCCCCGAGCTGACAAGGTAAAAATCTGTTGTTCAGCCCCTGAACAAGGCAATTAACCTACTGTTCCCAAAGGCACCGGAGACTTGGATGTTGATTAAGGCAGCCCCTGTACCTCTGATTCAGAGGGGTTGGTTTAAATGTGGAAGACATTTCAGTGGTATGCATTCAGTTGTACAGTAACTGACTAGTATCTCCCATTCCCTTTAACATCATTGACAGGTGGCCCCATTGATTTGTGTCTTAAAATAAATACATCAATATTATTTTTTAAAGAATAGCTGTGAAATAATTTTCAGACAGGGAAGGACTAGGAGATGCGGTCACAACAAGGACACAGTGGGCAGATAAGAGATACATTTTAATACCATGTGTAGGCACCTTTCATAAAATATCCCAATCAGAATGTGGACAATATCAGGACACGTGACACGTTAGCACTAGGTATTAATGGGGATGCTGAATGATGATGGTGACGCCACGCTGTTCTGCGGGTTAGTACTGCCGGTTTTGACTAGATGGAGAAGTGACTTTTTGTAGCAGGTTAGGAGAAGTTTCATTGCAGTTTATGAGAATTATAGAGCCACTCTACAAATGATTACTAACCCAAACACAGTGAGGAACAATGGGCCTTCTACGCCTTCAGAGAAGGGCTAACGATCTATAAAAGAATGATTATAATAATATAATAATCATAATTATTATTTTCTATGATGTTCTGATTTAATCTCTTCAGTTTTTGTTGGAAAGTAAATCTAGCCAATCAGACTAATTTTCTGGTCTCTGGGGAGATAAATCTAGCTAGCTAAGTCAGCCATTGGCTGGGCCATCAGAAGCAAGATAAAGACATCTGCCATTCAACTGAATTATGGCAACATTTTGGAGTGACAGTGGAATCCAACAATCACATTTTGCCTTTAATGAATGGGACCATTTTTACAAAAACGTAAGGAAACGTCCAACGTGTCACTGCACGATAGTGAGCAGTAGTTTTCCCACAGTCTAGCTATCTAGCTTTTTTTGTTGTCTAACATTTGTGTGAAACATTGTTGCATTGTTTCAAGTGGCACTGACAGCATTTTAACAACATTAAATCATATTAAAATCATATAATCGGTTTATATACACCCCAAGGAAGAATATGACACTTAGATTTGGCCATTTCCACATTTTCATAAATTCTTAAAATGTTTGGGAATTAGAAATACTAATGCATTAGTGAAAACGCTATATCAATATAGAGTGAGAAAGCGGCTGTGCGCTTAGACAATAATAAATACTGCAGTAAGTAAAACACATGGGCCTGCCATCATCCACTTTGAACTGGACTGTGTGTTTACAAGTAGTTGCAACAGCGTGACTTTAGATCATTAGAACACATTCGTCTAAAGCCACAGAACACACCTGAATGGATTTATGCAAATATGTAAACACCACGGGACTCTTACCTTTGGGTTAGGGTCCTACTGATCAAACAACCATGAAAAGGTAGTCTTTCTCTCCCTCAGTTATGCACATCAACAACAACAAGATCAACAGCTAATGCAAGCCAGAGCAAGATGTGCTAAGATCTAACGACGGAACATTAGATAAACCCTCTCAATCTTTTTCAGCTAGTTGGCCGTCAAAATTGCACTGATAAACGATGGGGAATTGTAGCCTCCTTGTCCTTCTGCAGCTTGCCTACCAACGCATGCTTCCCCTCATGTCCCATCCAAGCACCCAAGCTCTAGATTTGTAATAAACGACAGTCACTCACCCACTCCTCCAATGGCATGACATGACATCCTCCTAGCAGCTAGTTAGCTTTAGTTTCCGTGTTTTTAGCTTGCTACATAAATAGATATGCTAGCCTATTAGACACATTATGACTGACTTGTGATCATCACTTACTCGTTTGAGTGTATTGACATTCCCAGCCTTACACTCATCCGTTTTATATATTTTTATTTTATTTTTGTACCCCTTTTTCTCCCGAATTCGTAGTTACGGTCTTGTCCCATCGCTGCAACTCCCATACGGAATCTGGAGAGGCGAGGGTCGAGAGCCATGCTTTCTCCGAAACGGGACCCCGCCAAGCCGCACTGCTTCTTGACACACTGCTCGCTTAACCCGGAAGCCAGCCGCAGCAACATGTCGGAGGAAACACCGTACAACTGGCGACCGAAGTCAGCATGCATGCGCCCGGCCCGCCACAAGAAGTCGCTAGAGTGTGATGGGACAAGGACATCCCAGCCGACCAAACCCTCAAATCAAATGTCAAAAGCCATGTCAAATGTTCATTTGTCACGTACACCTTACAGTGAAATGCTTACTACTTACTAACCAAGAGTGCAGTTTTTAAGTAAAAAATAAGTATTAGGTAAACAATAAATCAATTCTTATGATTGGGACCTACTGGCTTATTATGTTCCGAGTTTATGGACTGCTTATCTTTTTACATCATGCTGTGCGTGACTGCTGTCTTTCCATCGGCCCTATGCAGTGGTGTAGTGGTGCCTGGAGAAGTGGTGTAGTGGTGCCTGGAGAAGTGGTGTAGTGGTGCCTGGAGAAGTGGTGTAGTGGTGCCTGGAGAAGTGGTGTAGTGGTGCCTGGAGAAGTGGGTATGTGTTAATCAACTCAATGTTATGCACCATTACTGTATATAATGTTATACCCTATAATCCATGCTATAGGCTCAACTCAATAGCATCATGTTCTTCACTTGGGTTTCTATCTTTATTCATGTCTTGAATATTGAATATTTCTTATTTTCTCATGTACATGGCATGACACATTTCCAATCACTAATTTGAATGAGAGGTCTGTCATTAATGTGTGACTAAAGATTGGAGTGCCATTGTTTGTCTGCCATTTCCAATAGGTGCTCCTATCACACAGACATAATGTGCTCCTATCACACAGACATAATGTGCTCCTGTCACACAGACATAATGTGCTCCTGTCACACAGACATAATGTGCTCCTGTCACACAGACATAATGTGCTCCTATCACACAGACATAATGTGCTCCTATCACACAGACATAATGTGCTCCAGTCACACAGACATAATGTGCTCCTGTCACACAGACATAATGTGCTCCTGTCACACAGACATAATGTGCTCCTGTCACACAGACATAATGTGCTCCAGTCACACAGACATAATGTGCTCCAGTCACACAGACATAATGTGCTCCTGTCACACAGACATAATGTGCTCCTGTCACACATACATAATGTGCTCCTGTCACACAGACATAATGTGCTCCTGTCACACAGACATAATGTGCTCCAGTCACACAGACATAATGTGCTCCAGTCACACAGACATAATGTGCTCCTGTCACACAGACATAATGTGCTCCTGTCACACAGACATAATGTGCTCCTATCACACAGACATAATGTGCTCCTGTCACACAGACATAATGTGCTCCTATCACACAGACATAATGTGCTCCTATCACACAGACATAATGTGCTCCTATCACACAGACATAGCACCACCACTAAAGTTAAGTTACATTTTCTTTGTAATTTTCAACATTTGCATAATAGTAGCACACTTTCCTTCAGAAAGTATTTATACCCCTCGACTTACTCCACATTGTTGTTACAACCTGAATGACTTTTGTCCAGAGCCCTATGGAGAATATGGTGCCATTAGGGACACAGCCATGTTATAAAGGGCAGCTGCTGGGTGATGCTCATCAGAGCCCCAGAGAGCAAAACAAATCCCATTCACACCCACGGTAAAATACCATTCACACCCACGGTAAAATACCATTCACACCCACGGTAAAATACCATTCACACCCACGGTAAAATACCATTCACACCCACGGTAAAATACCATTCACACCCATGGTAAAATACCATTCACACCCATGGTAAAATTCCATTCACAGCCCCTGCAATCCAGCTATGGTACTGTTGCATTGGACAACCCTCTGTCCTAGAAACCAGCATTGGACAACTACCACTAACACCTCCTGTCACCTCATACAGCAGATCCCACCCCCTGGTGCCATGCACAACTACCACTAACACCTCCTGTCACCTCATACAGCAGACCACACCCCCTGGTGCCATGCACAACTACCACTAACACCTCCTGTCACCTCATACAGCAGACCACACCCCCTGGTGCCATGCACAACTACCACTAACACCTCCTGTCACCTCATACAGCAGATCCCACCCCCTGGTGCCATGCACAACTACCACTAACACCTCCTGTCACCTCATACAGCAGATCCCACCCCCTGGTGCCATGCACAACTACCACTAACACCTCCTGTCACCTCATACAGCAGATCCCACCCCCTGGTGCCATGCACAACTACCACTAACACCTCCTGTCACCTCATACAGCAGACCACACCCCCTGGTGCCATGCACAACTACCACTAACACCTCCTGTCACCTCATACAGCAGACCACACCCCCTGGTGCCATGCACAACTACCACTAACACCTCCTGTCACCTCATACAGCAGATCCCACCCCCTGGTGCCATGCACAACTACCACTAACACCTCCTGTCACCTCATACAGCAGATCCCACCCCCTGGTGCCATGCACAACTACCACTAACACCTCCTGTCACCTCATACAGCAGATCCCACCCCCTGGTGCCATGCACAACTACCACTAACACCTCCTGTCACCTCATACAGCAGACCACACCCCCTGGTGCCATGCACAACTACCACTAACACCTCCTGTCACCTCATACAGCAGACCACACCCCCTGGTGCCATGCACAACTACCACTAACACCTCCTGTCACCTCATACAGCAGACCACACCCCCTGGTGCCATGCACAACTACCACTAACACCTCCTGTCACCTCATACAGCAGATCCCACCCCCTGGTGCCATGCACAACTACCACTAACACCTCCTGTCACCTCATACAGCAGATCCCACCCCCTGGTGCCATGCACAACTACCACTAACACCTCCTGTCACCTCATACAGCAGATCCCACCCCCTGGTGCCATGCACAACTACCACTAACACCCCGTTACCTAATACAGCAGACCACACCCCCTGGTACCATGGACAACTACCACTAACATGCCCTGTTACCTGATACAGCAGACCACACCCCCTGGTGCCTCTGATGCTGCTTAGAGATCCTGGAATACACCAGGCTCTAACTTGGACAACCCCCCTGTCCTAGAAGTTGGTGCTATGTAATTATATGGCTCTAACTTGGACAACCCCCTGTCCTAGAAGGTGGTGCTATGTAATTATATGGCGCTGCTCTAGAAACCAGCCATGGATCAACCCATCCACCCCCTGCCCCTTCATCCCCCTCTCACAAACAACTCTTCTGTGTGGCTTCCTTGGACAATCGCCTGCCCTAGCAACCAGCCATGGACAACTTGCACTTCAACCTCGTCCCCAGGATCCTCAGATGCTACCACATTGTTTGACAGAGAGAGAGTTGGCTGTTGGAGGAGATTACGCTCACTCACACCCCCTTGCCACCTCATCCACCTCTCACTCACAGTACTGTATCACATCACTCACAGTCCTACTGACACCCCCTGCCATCCCTCTGGTGTTGCTACAGTACTGTATCACATCACTCGCAGTCCTACTGACACCCCCTGCCATCCCTCTGGTGTTGCTACAGTACTGTATCACATCACTCGCAGTCCTACTGACACCCCCTGCCATCCCTCTGGTGTTGCTACAGTACTGTATCACATCACTCGCAGTCCTACTGACACCCCCTGCCATCCCTCTGGTGTTGCTACAGTACTGTATCACATCACTCGCAGTCCTACTGACACCCCCTGCCATCCCTCTGGTGTTGCTACAGTACTGTATCACATCACTCACAGTCCTACTGACACCCCCTGCCATCCCTCTGGTGTTGCTACAGTACTGTATCACATCACTCACAGTCCTACGGACACCCCCTGCCATCCCTCTGGTGTTGCTACAGTACTGTATCACATCACTCACAGTCCTACGGACACCCCCTGCCATCCCTCTGGTGTTGCTACAGTACTGTATCACATCACTCACAGACCTACTGACACCCCCTGCCATCCCTCTGGTGTTACTGTATCATGTCACTCAGAGGAGCTGAGGGTCCTGTGCTGCTCTGACAACACATGACAACCACTGGCAACAACCACTGGCAAAAATAGTGATGTCAGACATTACATACTGTAATTGGCCAATCACTGCAGCTCAAGGGTGTTGTCCTACAGATGATATGGCGTAGTTAGGAAAAAGCCACCGAATGACCACCTACCAACATTTAAAACATAAAAAAAGAACAGCACTGTCTGCCTCCAACCTGTGTGTGCGCCTGTGAGAACATGTGCCGGGGTGCGTGCTACCTGCCTGTGTGTGCGCCTGTGAGAACATGTGCCGGGGTGCGTGCTACCTGCCTGTGTGTGCGCCTGTGAGAACATGTGCCGGGGTGCGTGCTACCTGCCTGTGTGTGCGCCTGTGAGAACATGTGCCGGGGTGCGTGCTACCTGCCTGTGTGTGCGCCTGTGAGAACATGTGCCGGGGTGCGTACTACCTGCCTGCCTGTGTGTGTTCAGACGGGACCTGTTTAAATAAAATTAAACAGACCTGTTTAGAAAGCATATCCAGTGGTGACTAAGTGCAATTAATAACCTCTCAATGCACTCAGTTCAATTAATAACCTTCACAAACAATATGAAAGCAGAAATCCAATGGCTGACTTGGCAAAGTAACCATGTTTCAATACACTACAGACACCCTATTTCGATTCCAGGCTGTATCAAAACCGGCTGTGGGGCGGCACACAATTGGCCCAGCGTCGTCCGGGTTTGGCCGGTGTAGGCCGTCATCGTAAATAAGAATGTTCTTAACTGACTTGCTAGTTAAATAAAGGTTCAATAAATGACAGTAACCTCACCTTAAGAAACAACAGGAGTGCAGCCATCATTAACAGGGTTCATTGTAATCAGGCTCCAGATCGCTGTGTGCTTTAGCCAACTCCTCTCCTCTCAAGGTTGTTAGCTTGTTCACTCATTGCCACACCAAAGCTGTATGGCATGACAAAGCTGTATGGCATGACAAAGCTGTATGACATGTATGGCTGTATGACATGACAAAGCTGTATGGCATGACAAAGCTGTATGACATGTATGGCTGTATGACATGACAAAGCTGTATGGCATGACAAAGCTGTATGACATGTATGGCTGTATGACATTACAAAGCTGTATGACATGTATGGCTGTATGGCATGACAAAGCTGACAGTCAGAAGAGCTGGCTCAAGCACATACAGCTTTGGGAACAGGCTCCTCTTAGCCAGTGAACATCAAACCATTTATAATGAAATCAGATACTTTACAGACCTGGGAACAGACTGTTTTCAGCCAGTGAACATCAAACCATTTATAATCAAATCAGATACTTTACAGACCTGGGAACAGGCTCCTTTCAACCAGTGAACAACAAACCATTTATAATGAAATCAGATACTTTACAGACCTGGGAACAGGCTCCTTTCAGCCAGTGAACAACATCAAACCATTTATAATGAAATCAGATACTTTACAGACCTGGGAACAGGCTCCTTTCAGCCAGTGAACAACATCAAACCATTTATAATCAAATCCTTTACAGACCTGGGAACAGGCTCCTTTCAGCCAGTGAACAACATCAAACCATTTATAATCAAGTCACTCTTTCCAGCCACAAGCAAACTTTATTGTAAATTCAGAAAGGTAAAGCATGGAAAAGATGACATCATACTAAACAAACGAGGAACATAATAAAGTCCACTTGAGGTCATGACTAAACAAATAAACCAACAGGTGAACGTCAGTCTTCCATTGTGGAAGAGCTGGAGACGTTCTGACAGGCACTTCTCTCTGTAGTCCTAACACAATATGTATATACCCCATGCCCTCCTTGCTCCCCCAACAACACACACACACACACACACACACACACACACCCTCTACCCCCAACACATACACACGCACACACACACTCCTCCTCACCACTTCAACTGTCAATCATCAATAGCAAAAGCAGCATATACAATGAGGTGAGGAGCAGGTCAGTCCAGTGAGGGTTGTGGGTCTACTGGGACAGACAGAGTCCTGGGTTCCACTATGTAACCAAGGGGATGTGGAAGTTGCTGCTGTCGAAGAGCAGGGGTCTCCTGGGTGGCGTGGGGTCCTTGTCAGCCTTGTGTAAGAGCTTGAACAGTCCTGTACCGATGTTCATGGGGATTCCCATGATGATGCATTCAGATACACCTGGAACCAGAGGAGAGAGAGAGATTGAGCTCAATCAGCCGTGTCAGGGATTTCCTTCCCAACGGCTAGAAATATCTCCTCTATTCGATGGGTAGTTATTTCAGATCAGTGCAATGAATGTGAGAAGTCGAGGAACGGACAGATTTATTTAGATGAGAAAAAGCCAGTGTATTCTTTGTAATCAAGTATCTGTATTTTGGCTATAAACAGATGAAGCCTCAAACTCACCACAGACTGAGTCCTTCTGTCCAAAGTATGCAGCATCAAAAAGATGGTCGGCAGTTTTCTCAAAGGATGCCAGCATCAAGACGCTCTCCTTCATCTTAGCCAGGCCAAACCTGGTTATACCCAGGATCTCACCCTATGGATGGCAAATATATTACAATATGACATTATCATTACATAAGCCCTCTCTCTCTCTCTCTCTCTCTCTCTCTCTCTCTCTCTCTCTCTCTCTCTCTCTCATCTCTCTCTCTCTCTCTCTCTCTCTCTCTCTCTCTCTCTCTCTCTCTCTCTCTCTCTCTCTCTCTCTCTCTCTCTCTCTCTCTCTCTCTCTCTCTCTCTCTCTCTCTCTCTCTCTCTCTCTCTCATCTCTCTCTCTCTCTCTCTCTCTCTCTCTCTCTCTCTCTCTCTCTCTCCTCTCTCTCTCTCTCTCTCTCTCTCTCTCTCTCTCTCTCTCTCTCTCTCTCTCTCTCTCTCTCTCTCTCTCTCTCTCTCTCTCTCTCTCTCTCTCCTCTCTCTTCCTCTCTCTCTCTCTCTCTCTCTCTCTCTCTCTCTCTATATATATATATATATATATATATATATATATATACACACCTTTATTTAACTAGGCAAGTCAGTTAAGAACAAATTCTTATTTCACAATGATGGCCTACACCGGCCAAACTCAGACGACGCTGGGCCAATTGTGCCCCGCCCTACGGGGCTCCCAATCACGGCCGGTTGTGATACAGTCTGGATTTGAACCAGGTTGTCTGTAGTGACGCCTCTAGCACTGAGATGCAGTGACTTAGACCTCTGAACCAGGTTGTCTGTAGTGACTCCTCTAGCACTGAGATGCAGTGTCTTAGACCGCTGAACCAGGTTGTCTGTAGTGACTCCTCTAGCACTGAGATGCAGTGACTTAGACCTCTGAACCAGGTTGTCTGTAGTGACTCCTCTAACACTGAGATGCAGTGTCTTAGACCGCTGTGCCACTTGGAAGCCCCAAGTTATTATTATATCCTATCATTAACAGAGATTTAGTTTTATTTATTTCTCTGAGCAATTCTATTAGTATAAAAAAGATATACTGAACAAAAATATAAACGCAACATGTAAAGTGTTGGTCCCATGTTTCATGAGCCGAAATAAAATATCCCAGAAACATTCCATACACACAAAAAGCTTATTTCTCTCAAATTTTGTGCACAAATGTGTTTACATCCCTGTTAGTGAGCATTTCTCCTTTGCCAAGATAATCCATCCACCTGACAGGTGTGGCATATAAAGAAGCTGATTAAACAGTATGATCATTACACAGGTGCACCTTGTGCTGGGGACAATAAAAGGCCACTCTAAAATGTGTTTTATCACACAACACAATGTCACAGAAGTCTCAAGTTTTGAGGGAGTGTGCAATTGGCATGCTGACTGCAGGAATGTCCACCAGATCTGTTGTCAGAGAATACAATGTTAATTTCTCTACCAGATTAGTTTTAGAGAATTCGGCAGTACGTCCAACTGTCCTCACAACCGCAGACCACGTGTGACCACATGTAGCTCAGATGATAAAGCATGGCGCTTGCAAAGCCAGGGTTGTGGGTTCGATTCCCACAGGGGACCAGTACGAAAAAAGTATGAACATGTATGCACTAACTAACTAAGTCGCTCTGGATAAGAGACTAAAATGCAAACCACAGCCCAGGACATGTGGGATCATCTGAGACCAGCCACCCGGACAGATCAAACTGGGTTTGCACAACTGAATACTTTCTGCAGAAGCCGTCTCAGGGAAGCTCATCTGCGTGCTCATCGTCCTCACCAGGGTCTTGTAGGCCGTCATTGTATATAATAATTTTTTCTTAACTGACTCGCCTAGTTAAATAAAGGTTAAATTTAAAACACAAATGCATTTTATCGACGTCAATTTCAATGCACAGAGATACGGTGACGAGACCCTGAGCATGATAATGCACAGTACCAGCAACTTCACACAGCCATTGAAGAGGAGTGGGACAATATTCCACAGGCCACAATCAACAGTCTGATCAACTCTATGCTAAGGAGATGTGTCACGCTGCGTGAGGCAAATGGTGGCCACACCAGATACTGACTGGTTTTCAGATCCACGCATTATCTGTGACCAACAGATGCATATCCATATTTCCAGTCATGAAATCCATAGATTAGGGCCTAATGAATGTATTTAAATTGACTGATATCCTTATATGAACTGTAACTCAGTAAAATTGTTTAAATTGTTGCATACTGAGTTTATATGTGTTCAATGTAATATAATATCCCCATTTCCTTAGCATACAATATAGCTCAGTATTTGTATTGTTCATTTTATACAGTATTTTTTACTAATCTTTATCAAGGTTGCCAATCATTTTGGACCAGACTGTATATCCAATGTATATTCTATTATCATTTATATGATTTGACTTATTTCACTGGGAAACGTATGTAAAATATGACATCAGCAGAGAGTAGCCATGCACTTAAACGGCAAACACAGGACTTCATCTGTTAAAACATTACAATGTAATATTGTATATTATGAATCTTTGAATAAACCATTGTCCATCTTGTTCAACACCAACCTTATAGGACATGAGGTCTGCGAGGAGCATGACGTGTCTCCTGTCAATGCTCATACCGTGGTTTACCATGGTGTACTGTATCTCGTTGATGATGGTGGACCTAGCCGCCTCAATACCAAGCGTCTTCTCAACCTGGGAAACAGAGAGAAAACCAGATAGTTATTTTTAGATATATTTAAAAGGAGAATGGAATTCCAACATCATATTTGTGTTAATGATTAAATGACAGGATGGGAGCAGCAGCAGGGAGAGAGTAGAGGGCTGAGATCAAACCGGGACCCCTGCCGCGGGGAAAGTAGATAGTTCTGGAGGAGAGAACAGTCAGTTGGTTCTCAGCACAGAGGTATTGGGGAATTCAATCAATTCACTTTTACAACAACAGTTGTCATAGAGTGAATTAGTTCAGGCCAATCAATGGGACGATAACTTGAAATTCAACCAATCAATGGGACGATCATTTGTTGCCGTTTATTTTTGCAGGAGGGGATTCTACAGTCCTGTTACCTCATAGGTGTTGTTAGAGGTGGTCCTGTTGCCGTTGACACCGTGGGTTGCCATGACGCTGCGCAGGTTGTCTCCCTCAACCAGCAGCTTGTACTTGTTCTTGCCGGTCTGCTCGTCGATGTGAATGACAGCTCTGGAGACCTCAGGGATACCCTGCACCACCACCTAGTAACACCACAGAGACATGGAGAGGAGAGGAGAGGAGAGGAGAGGAGGAAAAGAGAGGGGACAGAGAGAGGGAGAGAAGGGACAGAGAGGAGAGGAGAGAGGGATAGAGAGAGATAGAGGGGAGAGGCAAGAGAGAAGAGGGGACACATTATAATGAGCTGGACAGAGGCTTGGCAGCATTACCCCCTGAGGTGAATTCTATGCATTTCAAAGCATAATGCCCCCTTTGATATGTTGAAAGAAACAATGCATTACAATCAATTGTGATACCTGCCTGAGGACTGACACAAGATTACCGTTTTCCCACCAAGAATATAAGTGTTTTAGTCAAAAGTAGAGCGCTGAATAGGGTGCCATTTGGGACCCAACATTATTGTTACCTTTGGCAGGTTATCCTTTAGAGACTGGAGGACGTAATACATGGAGCTCTTGCTGTTTTCCCTGGGAGACACACAGACCACTGCCTCCCCATGAACAGCTATGTCTCCAGGCTTCACTCTCAGCTTAGACATACAGATAGAGTAACGTACTGTCTCTGCATTCACCTGGAGAGAGAGACAGGGAGGGAGGGAGAGAGAGAGAGAGAGAGAGACACCGAGGGAGAGAGAGAGAGAGAGTCTAAAATGCTTCTTGATAAAGACTAAAGGCAAGCCAAAACTACATGGCGACAGACAGTGGTGGCTGAAACTGAGCTGGAACAGAGCACAAGATGTGACTAAATACAGACAGCTGGGAGAGAAAGGTATCAAGTTAGAATTCAAATGAATATACATCACATTCCAAAATCATGTTAATTAATATGGAGTTGGTCCCCGCTCTGCTGCTATAACAGCCTCCACTCTTCTGGGAAGACTTCCACTAGATGTTGGAACCTTGCTGCAGGGACTTGCTTCCATTCAGCTACAAGAGCATTAGTGAGGTTGGGCACTGATGTTGGGTGATTAGTCCTGGCTCACAGTCGGCGTTCCAATTCATCCCAAAGGTGTTTGATGGGTTTGAGGTCAGTGCTCTGTGCAGGCCAGTCAAGTTCTTCCACACCGATCTCAACAAACCATTTCTGTATGCATGACAGTGCACGCTGGCACTGTCATGCTGAAACAGGAAAGGGCCTTCCACAAACTTTTGCCACAAAGTTGGAAGCACAGAATAATCTAGAATGTAATATAGTATAATATAGCGTTAGGATTTCCCTTCACTGGAACTAAGGGGCCTAGCCCGAACGATGAAAAACAGCCCCAGACCTTTATTCCTCCTCCACCAAACTCCTAGACGTTTCCACTTCACAATAACAGCACTTAAAGTTGACCGGAACGGCTCTAGCAGGTCAAAAACTGGACGAACTAACTTGTTAGAAAGGTGGCATCCTATGACGGTGCCACGTTGAAAGCCACCGACCTCTTTAGTTCTGCCATTCTACTGCCAATGTTTGTCTATGGAGATTGCATGGCCGTTTGCTCAATTTTATACACCTTTCAGCAACGGGTGTGGCTGAAATAGCCGAATCCACTAATTTGAAGGGGTGTCCACATACTTTTGTATATATAGTGTTGTCAATAGAATAGTCATATAGAAATATAATTAATAGAATAGTAATACACAAAGAGAATGAATAGAATAGTGGCTGTATTTCTATGTTGGTACCTCTAGTCGAAGCAGTCTGATCCTCTCCAGTGACAGCTTGACCAGAATGAAACAGTCGTCTGGCAGAAACACCTCTTCAATGTACTCTGAAATCTGCCAGGGAGAGAGACTGATATGTATTAAATAATTTACAAGTCAAATGACAAACATTGATTCGCTGTTGTAATAGCAGAACTGTGTTATTTGATCTTCCAGAAGATAGTAAGTATACAGTAAACAGTGTTTGCAAAAGCCAATATTCCAAATCAAGTGTTGTGTGTTGTGCATTTGAAATGTCATCCTAATAGTCATATTAAACCTTGAAAAGGCAGGGGTAATAAGATAAGACAATTATTTGTAACTATATAAGCAATCAAAGTTTCAAAACTAACCTTTGAATGGTGTATAATGGACAGTGTTTCGAAGACATCCTGCAGACCTCAGGCTAAAGGCCAGCTAGCGGACCTCAGGCTAAAGGCCAGCTAGCGGAGCTCAGGCTAAAGGCCAGCTAGCGGAGCTCAGGCTAAAGGCCAGCTAGCGGAGCTCAGGCTAAAGGCCAGCTAGCGGAGCTAGCAGAGCTCAGGCTAAAGGCCAGCTAGCAGAGCTCAGGCTAAAGGCCAGCTAGCAGAGCTCAGGCTAAAGGCCAGCTAGCAGAGCTCAGGCTAAAGGCCAGCTAGCAGAGCTCAGGCTAAAGGCCAGCTAGCAGAGCTCAGGCTAAAGGCCAGCTAGCAGAGCTCAGGCTAAAGGCCAGCTAGCAGAGCTCAGGCTAAAGGCCAGCTAGCAGAGCTCAGGCTAAAGGCCAGCTAGCAGAGCTCAGGCTAAAGGCCAGCTAGCAGAGCTCAGGCTAAAGGTCAGCCAGCCTTCGTTTGTCTGGCAGAATGTGATTGCCTGTCAGCATTCTATGGAACCCTGGATGAAACTATAGTAGCAACCTGCAGACTGGGAATCATCACACTGTTGTGGAGAACAGGTGACATTACAGTGGTGACAGGTTGTACCTGTAGAGTAGCTGTATGTATGTTGAATAGTTAGCTACCTCTCCCAGAAGGGTCTTCTCAATCCTCCCTTTCACCAGTCGGCCAAAGTCTGCATCATCGTCCACATCCAAGTGAGCGCTGATTATAGGTGTGCTGATGGGAACACAAAATAAGCCTTTTAGGTTTGTGGCATTCTGAATAGAGTGGCATTTAAAATGGGTGTTGTTCATTGATTGGCATTGTGTGAGGCATGTGGCATCTGGGTCATGTGACTAGGACACGGAGCAGAATAACCACTGGTGGACGGGGGAATGTTACGGTTGGGCACTGCGATTGGAAGATCCTTTTTGTCCGTCTAGTCATGTGGAAGCAGACACCAATCAGAGCTAATGGAACACGGCGCCCTGCGGTCCGCTCTGAAGGACCCCGGCTGCGTCCAAACAGCACCCTATGCCCTATCTAGGGCTCTGGTCATATGTAGTGCACTATGTAAGAAATAGGATGCCATTTTGGACTTATACCCGTTCAGCCAGGGAGACAAGGGAGGATTCGGCCTAAAACTATTTATCTTGATGCTTCAGGGTCAAATTGATTGAATCTGAACTTCTCCTAGTAACTTTAAAAATGAACAAGCCTTCATGATCAATCTACTATAACAGTCTGGAGAGAAAAGCTGGAGGATTAAGAGAGACTTCTTCAAGTCCAGCTCTGAGTCACATCTGATGTTGACTGACCATCCTAAACCAGGTCCATCTAAATCTGGACCTGGAAGCCAGTTCCACTGCTGATTTTCATTAATAAATCATGTAGAACAGTAAACCAGCAGAGCTCTGGACCTCTAGGCTCAGATCTGAATCCCCCTGTCATAAACCATTCAAAAGGAGCTTAATAAGGGCTTTGACTCCCACCCACCTGATGTTCTTGGATGCGTTGATGATCTCCTTGATGCGTGGGACCCCCAGGGTGATGTTCATGGAGGCCACCCCAGCAAAGTGGAAGGTTTTCAGGGTCATCTGGGTGCCAGGCTCCCCAATGCTCTGGGCACAGAGGGCTCCTACTGCTGAGCCCGGCTCCATCTGAGCTCTGGGGACACCAACATGTGGGATGAATAGGCAAAGTGTTACCTACCAGGGGCTCAAACCTGGGTTGACCCGCTGAGCTAAAGGCCTAAGGATTAGCTTGGAGAGCTAACAAAAGTATTCAGACAGATACGATTGAGACAGGATCAATGGGTAAAGTGTGTCCTACCGGGGTTTGAACACAAGTCTTCCAAGTCTCAAGCAAGAATACTCATCACTCAATTAAAACACAACCATCTGTGAGCAGTGACCACCACAGACACATCAATCTGTGAGCAGTGACCACTACAGACACAGCCATCTGTGAGCAGTGACCACTACAGACACAGCCATCTGTGAGCAGTGACCACCACAGACACAGCCATCTGTGAGCAGTGACCACCACAGACACAGCCATCTGTGAGCAGTGACCACCACAGACACAACCATCTGTGAGCAGTGACCACCACAGACACAGCCATCTGTGAGCAGTGACCACCACAGACACAGCCATCTGTGAGCAGTGACCACCACAGACACAGTACCTCATGTACTTGTCCCTGCAAGTCTCCAGAAACTTCTCTAGCTGGCTGGGAGTGATGCGGTCCAACTGATACAGAACTCTGGGCTGAAACAGAGAGAGAATGGAGAAAGAAAGAGAGAGAGAGAGAGAGAGAGAATGAGAGAGGGAGAGGGGATTTACACAGATAGAAAGGCCTGATGGAAACAACATTTTTCTGCAGACTTTCCATATGTGGACAAAACAAAATACGCTAGACGAGAGATCTTTTTCTGTCTGTAGAATTAATTATTCATTACATTTTGATGGAGACGCTTTTATGAGCAAATAGTGATATAATAACCATAATATCAAAGTAAACTTTGAGTCACGCGATGACATGATGTAAAGTGGTCCTCCCACTACGACTAGTCGAGAAAGCATGCCGTTTATTGAGCTACATATGAAATACGTTATGATGAACTTCACAGGGTGGTGAAAGTCCAAGGTGATGAGCTTGATGCTCTTTTCAATAAATATCGAGCGTCTTATTCTGGTGACATGAGGATCTTAAAAAATTCTTGCCACTTTGTCCATATAATCTTATGTAGGCTATACATGTGTTCTAGCCAACAGCCTGTCCATATACTCTTATGTAGGCTATACGAGCCCTCATTTTGTAGTGCGGTGATTAGACAGTTTTATGTGGTAATATTGCACTGATCTTAGTTCTATGTAGTAACAGTGCACTGATTGCTCAAATTTGCAAGCACTCACATAATATAAAGGAAATTGCAAAACCCTGGAGGGACTGTGTGAAAAAGAGATGTCTGTCAACGTGACTTGGTTAAATATAAAAGGATAAAAAGTCTACAACTGTGGTGCCATTATATAAAGGATTAAAAGGTCTACAACTGTGGTGCCATTATATAAAGGATAAAAAGGTCTACCTCTGTGGTGCCATTATATAAAGGATAAAAAGGTCTACCTCTGTGGTGCCATTATATAAAGGATAAAAAGGTCTACCTCTGTGGTGCCATTGTATAAAGGATAAAAAGGTCTACCTCTGTGGTGCCATTATATAAAGGATAAAAAGGTCTACCTCTGTGGTGCCATTATATAAAGGATAAAAAGGTCTACCTCTGTGGTGCCATTATATAAAGGATAAAAAGGTCTACCTCTGTGGTGCCATTATATAAAGGATGAAAAGGTCTACCTCTGTGGTGCCATTATATAAAGGATAAAAAGGTCTACCTCTGTGGTGCCATTATATAAAGGATAAAAAGGTCTACCTCTGTGGTTCCATTATATAAAGGATAAAAAGGTCTACCTCTGTGGTGCCATTATATAAAGGATAAAAAGGTCTACCTCTGTGGTGCCATTATATAAAGGATAAAAAGGTCTACCTCTGTGGTGCCATTATATAAAGGATAAAAAGGTCTACCTCTGTGGTGCCATTATATAAAGGATAAAAAGGTCTACCTCTGTGGTGCCATTATCGTTGATGCCATATTTGTCCCTGGTCTTCTTGATTTTCTCAGATGTAGCCTTGATGAACTTTTTGATCTCCTTTGGTTGGGAGAGAAGGAATGAGAGAGAGAGGGAGAGAGAGGGAGGGAGAGAGCCATGTCAATAACAGCCATTATAAGATGTCATAGTTCACTCCTGTTATGAGATGTAACAACACTTTTAGAAAACCCAGTGCAAAAATAAAAGTACTGTTCATTATCAGCAGGAAACACTGGTAGAAATAACGGTTGTAAACTGGTTGCAATGATGGTTGTAATGGTTGAAAAGTGGTTCTAAAGTTATGGTTGTAAAGTGATGGTTATAAAGTGATGGCTGTAATGGTTGTAAATTGGTTATAGAATTATAGTTGTAAAGGGGTAAAAAAATATGGCTGTAAAGTGGTTCTAAAGTGATGGTTGTAAAGTGGTTCTAAAGTGATGGTTGTAAAGTGGTTCTAAAGTGATGGTTGTAAAGTGGTTCTAAAGTGATGGTTGTAAAGTGGTTCTAAAGTGATGGTTGTAAAGTGGTTCTAAAGTGATGGTTGTAAAGTGGTTCTAAAGTGATGGTTGTAAAGTGGTTCTAAAGTGATGGTTGTAAAGTGATGGTTGTAAAGTGGTTCTAAAGTGATGGTTGTAAAGTGGTTCTAAAGTGATGGTTGTAACGGTTGTAACATGATAGTTGTAAAGTGGTTGACCCTGGGTTACTTAGTACATAATGTAGTGTAGAGACTTGGTAAATCAACAGATCCGTTAGGAGATCATCCTTCAGTGTAGTTGGTCTTTATAACACAGCACTATGTACTAGGTCAGGTTGTGAAAGACAGACAGTAACATCACAGAACAGCAAACTCTCATTCCATTCACAGTGATGCCTTCTACAGTTAATTTATCAAACCTGCCAAAAACATTCTGGTGATCAAAACCCTAGAATGATGCCACTCTCACATGATTAGTCAAAGACATTAAATCAACTGTGGATGCGTTCTAAATGTATTTAAAATATGTACAACATTTCTTTGATCAAATCAACTACTATGATTCAACACTTGTATGATTAGTACTTCAATCCAAACATGAGTTCACACACTGAAAAGCCAAACTTCAGACTTAACCAACTGACTGAACGCAGTGTTCAAATGGTGCTGTTGTCACGTGGTTAGTCCCACCATTACCTAGACATGATGCACATTAGAAACTGTACCTCCATATACTTCTCTGAGCCTGTGTCTGTCAATGCCTTGACAAGGGGGACAAAGTAGACAGAAACAGCTGAGAGCAAACTGCATCAGTCTTACCTTCCTTAATCAACACTGTGTGTTCGCGCGTTCACATCACTCATCATTAAAATATGGTAATGATTAGAAACAAAAAATAAATGAAAAGGTGATTATGCTGCTATCGTGAAATCAGTTAATTAATTGATAATGAGAGTTCTGGGTGGGCCTATTAATTTGAAACCAGAAGTGATCGAACTTTCAACATTCCAAATAAAAGTTTATATACAAAGGGGAACATTCCAACAATAACGAGGTGACAATATTTCTCAGGCTTCTGTCCTCACCAACCAGTGTCAACGCTCCCAGATGCTGAGTGTGTGTGATGGAACATTGTTAAAGTGGGAGGTAACCCGTCTGCCTAGGGAGACTAATCACGGTACAGGTCATTAAAGGAGGAATCCAAGAACATGGAGGTGTCACGGTACAGGTCATTAAAGGAGGAATCCTTTAAATTTTACAGTTGAAGTCAGAAATTTACATACAGGTTGAAGTCACTAAAACTCATTTTTCAACCCCTCCACAGATTTCATGTTAACAAACTATAGTTTTGGTAAGTCTGTTAGGACATCTACTTTGTGCAGGACACAAGTAATTCTTCCAACAATTGTTTACAGACAGATTATTTCACTTTTAATTCACTATATCACAATTCCATGGCTTTAGAAGCTTCTGACCTCAGAAAAAAAATGTGTAGACCTCCACAAGTCTGGTTCATCCTTGGGAGGAATTTCCAAACTCCTGAAGGTACCACGTCCATCTGTACAAACAATAGTATGCAAGTATAAACACCATGGGACCACGTAAAGATTGTACTTTTTGGAGAAATGTCCTCTGGTCTGATGAAACAAAAATAGAACTGTTTGGCCATAATGACCATTGTTATGTTTGGAGGAAAAAAGTGGGATGCTTGCAAGCTGAAGAACATCATCCCAACCGTGAAGCACGGGGGTGGCAGCATCATGTTGTGGGGGTGCTTTGCTGCAGGAGGGACTGGTGCACTTCACAAAATAGATGGCATCATGAGGAAGGAAAATTATGTGGATATATTGAAACAACATCTCAAGACATCAGTCAGGAAGTTAAAGCTTGGTCGCAAATGGGTCTTCCAAATGGACAATGACCCCAAGCATACTTCCAAAGTTGTGGCAAAATGGCTTAAGAACAACAAATTCAAAGTATTGGAGTGGCCATCACAAAGCCCTGACCTCAATTCTATAGAAAATTTGTGGGCAGAACTGAAAAAGTGTGTGCGAGCAAGGAGGCCTACAAACCTGACTCAGTTACAACCAGTTCTGTCAGGAGGAATGGGCCAAAATTCACCCAACTTATTGTGGGAAGCTTGTGGAAGGCTACCCAAAATGTTTGACCCAAGTTAAACAATTTAAAGGCAATTCTACCAAACACTAATTGAGTGTATGTAAACTTCTGACCCACTGGGAATGTGATGAAAGAAATAAAAGCTGAAATAAATAATTCTCTCTACTATTATTCTGACATTTCACATTCTTAAAATAACTGACCTAAGACAGGGAATTTTTACTAGGATTAAATGTCAGGAATTGTGAAAAACTGAGTTTAAATGTATTTGGCTAAGGTGTATGTAAACGTCCGACTTCAACTGAATAAGATACGGACAACGAACACAATTGCATTTTATCAATGGCAATTTGAATGCACAGAGATACCATGACAGGATGCTTAGGCCCGTTTTTTGTTCTGTATCTGAAAGAGCATATTCTGCCGTTTCTATGACAGTTACCTTTGTCAAATAACTCAAAGTTCAAGAGGTGCAGCTCTATTTCCAAATATATACACTGGGGGACAAAAGTTTGGAATATTACTTATTCAAGGGTTTTTCTTTATTTGCACTATTTTTTACATTGTAGAATAAAAGTGAAGACATCAAAACTATGACATGACACATATGGAATCATGTAGTAACCAAAAAAGTGTTAAACAAATCAAAAAATATTTTACATTTGAGATTCTTCAAATAGCCTCCCTTTGCCTTGATGACATGTTTTTATATCTTGTCATGAATATATTTCCACTTATATTTTGTTATGCAATTCATCCTACCGAGTGGTGCAACGGTCTAAGGCACAGCATCTCAGTACTAGAGGCGTCACTACAGACACCCTGGTTCGAATCCAGGCTGTATCACAACCGGCCGTGATTGGGAGTCCCATTAGCCCAGCGTCGTCAGAGTTTGGCCGGTGTAGGCCGTCATTATAAATAAGAATTTGTTCTTAACTCGGATGACTTGCCTAGTTAAATAAAGTTTAAATAAAAATAAAAAACCTTAACAATTGTTCATGTACTGGAGCTTTTGTTTAGGAATATGCCAAATAATTTTTACCTGCACAGCTGGCTGGTTATATTACTATTATCATCTTTTACTTTCTACTTTGTTAAAAGAAGCTGTAATTGGACTATATTACTAATCTAATTTACAAATAAAGTTGATCAAATGGATTACACTGTAATGTCTTTATTGGAAGGTGAACGAGAATAGGCTATAGGCCTAAGTTCTTTTTCTAGGACTTTGTAGAAATATACAAAACATATCCTTGACTATCTGTCTAAACAAATAACTATAGTTTTTAAAGTTTTTTTTATGTATTTCCACAAATATTGTTTTCATATTTTTTGCATGCCATTTATCCTTTCAAATAGTTTATGCACTATTTATTAAGCATTTTTGCACATCTTCTAGTGTTAATGACCTGTACCATGAGACCTCCATGTTCCAGGATTCCTCCTTTAATGACCTGTACCATGAGACCTCCGTGTTCCAGGATTCCTCCTTTAATGACCTGTACCATGAGACCTCCGTGTTCCAGGATTCCTCCTTTAATGACCTGTACCATGAGACCTCCGTGTTCCAGGATTCCTCCTTTAATGACCTGTACCATGAGACCTCCGTGTTCCAGGATTCCTCCTTTAATGACCTGTACCATGAGACCTCCATGTTCCAGGATTCCTCCTTTAATGACCTGTACCATGAGACCTCCGTGTTCCAGGATTCCTCCTTTAATGACCTGTACCATGAGACCTCCATGTTCCAGGATTCCTCCTTTAATGACCTGTACCATGAGACCTCCATGTTCCAGGATTCCTCCTTTAATGACCTGTACCATGAGACCTCCGTGTTCCAGGATTCCTCCTTTAATGACCTGTACCATGAGACCTCCATGTTCCAGGATTCCTCCTTTAATGACCTGTACCATGAGACCTCCATGTTCCAGGATTCCTCCTTTAATGACCTGTACCATGAGACCTCCATGTTCCAGGATTCCTCCTTTAATGACCTGTACCATGAGACCTCCGTGTTCTATAAATGCCAGAGTGTTACTGCTTGTAATATTGGTTTGAATTAAGAAATCTGTCAATCTTGACATTTGATTGGCTGCTGATGATTGATATAAGTCTATATGCTGGAACATTGCTGTTGATAGTAGATAAAACAATTGATAATATAGTCTGGTCCTAAATGACTCCATATTCTCTACAGTATGTAGTGCACTACTTTAGCCAAGAGCTTTAGGGAATAGGGTGCCATTATGAACGGAGCCATAGAAGCAGTCAAGAGGAAGTGATGGTTATTTACCTCGAGGAAGCTGTCTCGGCAGCACTTGAAGTCACTCCTCTTCATGATGGACTCTGCTGTCAGGACCAACTCATTCTTACTAAGGGCTGGCTGCTCTGAACATGTATGGACAGACTGGGGGATGGAAGGATGGGAGGGAGGGAGGGAGGAGAGATATAGGGAGAGGGAGGGAGGACAGATATAGGGAGAGGGAGGGAGGAGAGATATAGGGAGGGAGGGAGGAGATATGAAAGGGATGGGAAATGAAGAGGGAGCAAGAGAGAGGTTAGCTCCAGCTCAATACATAACCCTCTATAACGTTACAAACAGCTCAATATATAACCCTCTATAACGTTACAAACAGCTCAATATATAACCCTCTATAAGGTTACAAACAGCTCAATATATAACCTTCTATAACGTTACAAACAGCTCAATATATAACCTTCTATAACGTTACAAACAGCTCAATATATAACCCTCTATAACGTTACAAACAACTCAATATATAACCTTCTATAACGTTACAAACAGCTCAATATATAACCCTCTATAACGATAGTCAGCTCAATATATAACCTCTATAACGTTACAGTCAGCTCAATATATAACCTTCTATAACGTTACAGTCAGCTCAATATATAACCTCTATAACGTTACAGTCAGCTCAATATATAACCTCTATAACGTTACGGTCAGCTCAATATATAACCTCTATAACGTTACGGTCAGCTCAATATATAACCTCTATAACGTTACGGTCAGCTCAATATATAACCTCTATAACGTTACAGTCAGCTCAATATATAACCTCTATAACGTTACAGTCAGCTCAATATATAACCTCTATAACGTTACAGTCAGCTCAATATATAACCTTCTATAACGTTACAGTCAGCTCAATATATAACCTCTATAACGTTACAGTCAGCTCAATATATAACCTCTATAACGTTACGGTCAGCTCAATATATAACCTCTATAACGTTACGGTCAGCTCAATATATAACCTCTATAACGTTACGGTCAGCTCAATATATAACCTCTATAACGTTACAGTCAGCCCAATATATAACCTCTATAACGTTACAGTCAGCTCAATATATAACCTTCTATAACGTTACAGTCAGCTCAATATATAACCTTCTATAACGTTACAGTCAGCTCAATATATAACCTTCTATAACGTTAGTCAGCTCAATATATAACCTCTATAACGTTACGGTCAGCTCAATATATAACCTCTATAACGTTACGGTCAGCTCAATATATAACCTCTATAACGTTACAGTCAGCTCAATATATAGCCTTCTATAACGTTACAGTCACCTCATTATATAACCTTCTATAACGTTACAGTCAGCTCAATATATAACCTTCTATAACGTTAGTCAGCTCAATATATAACCTTCTATAACATTACAGTCAGCTCAATATACAGTATGTATATTTTCAAACATTTCTAAAAACCTGTTTTCGCTTTGTCATTATGGGGTATTGTGTGTAGATAAGTGAGTAAATTGTTTTATTTAAACTATTTTAGAATAAAGCTGTAACGTAACAAAATGTGGAAAAATGTCTGAATACTTTCTGAATGCACTGTACAGAGATGATGATATGCACTGCACAGAGATGATGATATGCACTGTACAGAGATGATGATATGCACTGTACAGAGATGATGATATGCACTGTACAGAGATGATGATATGCACTGTACAGAGATGATGATATGCACTGTACAGAGATGATGATATGCACTGTACAGAGATGATGATATGCACTGTACAGAGATGATGATATGCAGGGTGGGGAAAACAACATTTCACAGTCTGCTTCTTCAAATTATAATAACACATATTCTATATGTTATTGTCTGTCCATGCGTGTCTCTCCATCTGTGTGAATGTCTGTGTGTGTGCGCTTGCATGCGTGTCTCTCTCTCTGTGTGTGAGATTAAGTGTGCAACTCACCCGGATGTTGTCCAGAACTCTGTTGAACTCCAGCGGCTCATCTTTACCCTCCATGTCGGCCGGGTCCAGGCCGTCCCCCCCGTAGATGAACTGGATGATGTCACCAGTGGAGCTCCGCACCGTCAGATCATATTGGGAACACAGGTCCTCCAACGACTTCACCAGACGCCTCTGGAGACACGCAACATATCCACCACAGAAGAACAGATCAGAGAATGAGTCAACAGATAGGCCTATATAATCCTGCTTGTTGTGTAACTGTGTGTGTGTTAGACCACAACACCCTTCATCTGTCAGAGCTGTGGTGTCAGAGCTGTGGTGTCAGAGCTGTGGTGTCAGAGCTGTGGTGTCAGAGCTGTGGTGTCAGAGCTGTGGTGTCAGAGCTGTGGTGAGCTGTTGAGACCGCAACACAACAACAACATAACAACACTAACCACTAGGACTCTCAAACTCAATTCCGGACCTCCAAGCCAGTTCCACTGCGTTCTTTCATTGTTCCCCTCTAACCAGGGACTGATACTGATGAGGGAGCCTGATAGATTTAGACTTGTTGAGAGCACACGCTGTTTCTCTTTTCTTTAAAGCAGAGAGGACAAGGAGAGATCCCTGACGGGTTGTGTTGGGTACAGTGCGGCAGGCAGCAGCCCAGTGCTGTGTGTATGTTACCTGCATGTATCCGGTCTCTGCTGTTTTAACTGCGGTGTCCACCAAGCCCTCTCGACCAGCCATAGTGTGGAAAAAGAACTCTGTGGGAGTCAGGCCTGAATAAAAGCTGTCAGCCACAAAGCCTTTAGCTGCGGGGAGCTGTGACACAGAGAGAGGTTACATCATTAGAAAAGACCCTGGATGTGTCCCAAACCGCACCCTATTCCCTATACTGTATAGTGCACTACTTTTGACCAGGGCCCACAGAACCTTGGTCAAAGGTAGAACACTAAGTAGGGAATAGAGTGCCATTTGGGATTCATCGCTATTAAACCAAAATGAAACAGGGCTCTGAATGAGCCAGCTGGAGATCCTGTTTACTGCTAATAAGGAAAACACACACCTTAACCTTCCTATCCCCAGCTAGTCTGTAACCAGACCTCAGACCCTCCTAACCTTCCCCAGCTAGTCTGTAACCAGACCTCAGACCCTCCTAACCTTCCCCAGCTAGTCTGTAACCAGACCTCAGACCCTCCTAACCTTCCCCAGCTAGTCTGTAACCAGACCTCAGACCCTCCTAACCTTCCCCAGCTAGTCTGTAACCAGACCTCAGACCCTCCTAACCTTCCCCAGCTAGTCTGTAACCAGACCTCAGTCCCTCCTAACCTTCCCCAGCTAGTCTGTAACCAGACCTCAGACCCTCCTAACCTTCCCCAGCTAGTCTGTAACCAGACCTCAGACCCTCCTAACCTTCCCCAGCTAGTCTGTAACCAGACCTCAGACCCTCCTAACCTTCCCCAGCTAGTATGTAACCAGACCTCAGACCCTCCTAAACTTCCCCAGCTAGTCTGTAACCAGACCTCAGACCCTCCTAACCTTCCTCAGCTAGTCTGTAACCAGACCTCAGACCCTCCTAACCTTCCCCAGCTAGTCTGTAACCAGACCTCAGACCCTCCTAACCTTCCCCAGCTAGTCTGTAACCAGACCTCGGACCCTCCTAACCTTCCCCAGCTAGTCTGTAACCAGACCTCAGACCCTCCTAACCTTCCCCAGCTAGTCTGTAACCAGACCTCAGACCCTCCTAACCTTCCCCAGCTAGTCTGTAACCAGACCTCAGACCCTCCTAAACTTCCCCAGCTAGTCTGTAACCAGACCTCAGACCCTCCTAACCTTCCCCAGCTAGTCTGTAACCAGACCTCAGACCCTCCTAACCTTCCCCAGCTAGTCTGTAACCAGACCTCAGACCCTCCTAACCTTCCCCAGCTAGTCTGTAACCAGACCTCAGACCCTCCTAACCTTCCCCAGCTAGTCTGTAACCAGACCTCAGACCCTCCTAACCTTCCCCAGCTAGTCTGTAACCAGACCTCAGACCCTCCTAACCTTCCCCAGCTAGTCTGTAACCAGACCTCAGTCCCCTCCTAACCTTCCCCAGCTAGTCTGTAACCAGACCTCAGTCCCCTCCTAACCTTCCCCAGCTAGTCTGTAACCAGACCTCAGTCCCCAGCTAGTCTGTAACCAGACCTCAGTCCCCAGCTAGTCTGTAACCAGACCTCAGTCCCCAGCTGGTCTGTAACCACACCTCAGTCCCCAGCTGGTCTGTAACCACACCTCAGTCCTCAGCTGGTCTGTAACCAGACCTCAGTCCCCAGCTGGTCTGTAACCAGACCTCAGTCCCCAGCTGGTCTGTAACCAGACCTCAGTCCCCAGCTGGTCTGTAACCAGACCTCAGTCCCCAGCTGGTCTGTAACCAGACCTCAGTCCCCAGCTGGTCTGTAACCAGACCTCAGTCCCCAGCTGGTCTGTAACCAGACCTCAGTCCTAATGAATAATGATGAGTATCATTTAGGTCGTGGGTTGTTTTAAACAGAACTGACTAATAAAATCCTCATCCAAGGCTTTTAAATCTATTAATGCATCTGGACTGAAATCTTCAAATACAAACTATGTCTTCTTTTGAAGGACAAGTGTGTATCTAAGACGGAGTGAAAATGAATGTTCTGTAATAAATAAAGAAGAATATCTACACTGAAGAACAATATAAATGCAACATGTAAAGTGTTGGTCCCATGTTTCATGAGCTGAAATAAAAGATCCCAGAAATGTTCCATACGCACAAAAAGCTTATGTCTATCAAATGTTGTGCACAATTTTTTTTACATCCCTGTTAGTGAGTATTTCTCCTTTGCCAAGATGATCCATCCACCTGAAAGGTGTGACATGTCAAGAAGCTGATTAAACAGCATGATCATTACACAGGTGCACCTTGTGCTGGGGACAATAAAAGGGTTCAATTGGCATGCTGACTAGGGTTGAATATTTTCCAGGTATTTTACACATTTCCATCCCAAGAATAAATCACTTTACTTCTGGGTAACATTGTATTTCCCGTCAAAACCAGAAGTGTTGTTCAAAAGCATTATAAAAGCATATAAATAGGCTTATGTCTGGATTTGAGATTTGATTGAAAACTCAAGCCTGATGCTACCGGAGCCTGATGAGCCATACATTAAATACATTATGAGCCCAAGCCCAAAAAGCCCAAATGACTGTGCCGTTATCCAATACTTATATGATATAGGCTAATGCACATAACTCACAACAGAAAAGCCCATAGATAGCTTCACTTTGAGTGTGAACTGTATTACTGTACTGTATTATAAACTGCTTCAGTAGGTTAATCTTTGGGTGCGAACTGTATTACTGTACTGTATTATAAACTAGTTCCAGTAGGTTAATCCTTGAGTGTGAACTGTATTACTGTACTATATTATAAACTGATTTAAAGACAGAGAGAGTCCTCGCTCCTGCACTGATTTAAAGACAGAGAGAGTGCTCACGCTGCACTGATTTAAAGACAGAGAGAGTGCTCGCTCCTGCACTGATTTAAAGACAGAGAGAGTGCTCGCTCCTGCACTGATTTAAAGACGGAGAGTGCTCCCTCCTGCACTGATTTAAAGACAGAGAGAGTGCTCCCTCCTGCACTGATTTAAAGACAGAGAGAGTGCTCCCTCCTGCACTGATTTAAAGACAGAGAGAGTGCTCCCTCCTGCACTGATTTAAAGACAGAGAGAGTGCTCCCTCCTGCACTGATTTAAAGACAGAAAGAGTGCTCACGCTGCACTGATTTAAAGATTGTGAGAGAGTGCTCACGCTGTCACCAGATACTGACTAGTTTTCTGATCCACGCCACTACCTTTTTTTTTTTAAGGTATCTGTGACCAACAGATGCATATCTGTATTCCCAGTCATGTGAAATCCATAGATTAAGTCCTAATGAATTTATTTAAATTAACTAATTTCCTTATGAACTGTAACTCAGAAAAATCTTTTAAATTATTGCAGGTTGCGTTTATATTTTTGTTCAGTGTAATTATATCTACTTCCATTGTCCTCCAGGAGTGGCTTCACGTCTTCGTCTGTGTCCCAAATGTCCTCCTATGCACTACTTTTGACCAGAACCCTATCAGTGCCCTGGTCAAAAGGAGTGCACTATAAAATAGGGTGTCACTTGGGACATACCCTGCCCTCATCTCTTCATGTTATGAATGAATGAACCCTGAGACTCTAGACAGATCTAATGGTGATTTGAGCAGGTTAATAAAGGCGTTAAGAGGTTCTTAGAGGATCTTACTTTAGAGTGCTTCTCAAAGTGTGGCAGCGAGCGGTTCTCAAAGCCGTCGGGAACTCGAGAGCCGCTTATAGCCTGCTGGCCCACACAGGCAATCATCTGGGAGATGTTGATGAAGGATCCTAGGAGGGAAAGTTAAAGGGATGAAGAAATAATACATTAGCATTAAACATTCTACCATATACAGGTAAAAATAAGGAAGTAGCCTTGGCTTGAGCGAGCCAGAACGGCTCATAGGAGCAGGAGCCCATCTCCTGTTTCTGCAGTGCGGCAGCTTGATGTACCAGTACACCAGCTGGACAGGACACTAGTCTATTGCAGGGCCTTACACCCAATTTATCTCCTTAATGCGGAGTGCCAAGCAGAGATGTATTGGGTCCTATTTTTACAGAACTCTCAATCTCAGGGCGGACACTAACCACAACGCCATTGAGTTGGACCATATACAGGTACAGCCCATAGTCAATGAATAAATGAGAGATGTTGATGAAAGAGTGCAGAGCAGAGGGAAGAGAGATAATGATGGAGAGATGTTGATGAAAGAGTGCAGAGCAGAGGGAAGAGAGATAATGATGGAGAGATGTTGATGAGAGTGTAGAGCAGAGGGGAGAGAGATAATGATGGAGAGATGTTGATGAAAGAGTGCAGAGCAGGGGGGAGAGAGATAATGATGGAGAGATGTTGATGAAAGAGTGCAGAGCAGGGGGAGAGAGATAATGATGGAGAGATGTTGATGAAAGAGTGCAGAGCAGGGGGAGAGAGATAATGATGGAGAGATGTTGATGAAAGAGTGCAGAGCAGGGGGAGAGAGATAATGATGGAGAGATGTTGATGAAAGAGTGCAGAGCAGGGGGGAGAGAGATAATGATGGAGAGATGTTGATGAAAGAGTGCAGAGCAGGGGGGAGAGAGATAATGATGGAGAGATGTTGATGAAAGAGTGCAGAGCAGGGGGGAGAGAGATAATGATGGAGAGATGTTGATGAAAGAGTGCAGAGCAGGGGGGAGAGAGATAATGATGGAGAGATGTTGATGAAAGAGTGCAGAGCAGGGGGGAGAGAGATAATGATGGAGAGATGTTGATGAAAGAGTGCAGAGCAGGGGGGAGAGAGATAATGATGGAGAGATGTTGATGAAAGAGTGCAGAGCAGGGGGGAGAGAGATAATGATGGAGAGATGTTGATGAAAGAGTGCAGAGCAGGGGGGAGAGAGATGTTGATGAAAGAGTGCAGAGCAGGGGGGAGAGAGATAATGATGGAGAGATGTTGATGAAAGAGTGCAGAGCAGGGGGGAGAGAGATAATGATGGAGAGATGTTGATGAAAGAGTGCAGAGCAGGGGGGAGAGAGATTATGATGGAGAGATGTTGATGAAAGAGTGCAGAGCAGGGGGGGAGAGAGATAATGATGGAGAGATGTTGATGAAAGAGTGCAGAGCAGGGGGGAGAGAGATAATGATGGAGAGATGTTGATGAAAGAGTGCAGAGCAGGGGGGAGAGAGATAATGGGGAAAGGATTTAATACTTGGGAACAGATTTCCTAAATGAACCTAATTTTATCAAAAAAAACTTTGGCTGGTCCAAAAATAAAGTTGCAGGCCGGTTCTGGCCTGTGGGCTGCCTGTTGCCGACCACAGCCTTAAACCCATGGGCTGGTTTCCCGGACACAGACTAAGCTTTTGAAATAGAAAATAAATCTGTGGAGGTCCATTGAGCATGATTTTAGTCCTGGGCTATAAACTAAACATCTTACCATAAACAGATAATGAAAGAGCCTAAAGCAGAGAAAAAACTAATTAAGACCATTTTAATGGCTACATTTACATACAGGTCAGCTATTACCCATAATAACCCATCAAACATATGTTAGAGTATAGCAGAGCTGTTTCCATGACAATGACGCTCTAATGGCAACTCAAATCAGAGCGAATCAGGAAGTCTTAGTCTTTATTATTAGAAGTGGGTACAGGCAGAGCTCCTGACATTTAATTAGAGTGAGAATGTGTGTGTGAGAGAATGAGTGAGTGAGTGCGAGACAGTGTCATAAAGGCAGGGTTTTATCCTCCACAGCTGGTTAGTTGACCTACCTTTGGAGCCACACAGAGCCATAATCAGAGGACTGTTGCTCTTGTCCAGTTCTCGGAGGCAGGCGCTGCCGGCATGGTCTCTGATAACAGACAGCTCCTTCAGGATCAGGGCCTGTTGAGAGACACACCTCATTATCACTCTAAACCACAGATGTACCTGCTATTGAACGACCACTAGGCATCAGCCAGACAATAGATACAGTAGCTGATATAGAAGGACCACCAGACATCAGCCAGACAATAGATACAGTAGCTGATATAGAAGGACCACTAGGCATCAGCCAGACAATAGATACAGTAGCTGATATAGAAGGACCACCAGACATCAGCCAGACAATAGATACAGTAGCTGATATAGAAGGAGCACCAGACATCAGCCAGACAATAGATACAGTAGCTGATATAGAAGGAGCACCAGACATCAGCCAGACAATAGATACAGTAGCTGATATAGAAGGAGCACCAGACATCAGCCAGACAATAGATACAGTAGCTGATATAGAAGGAGCACCAGACATCAGCCAGACAATAGATACAGTAGCTGATATAGAAGGAGCACCAGACATCAGCCAGACAATAGATACAGTAGCTGATATAGAAGGAGCACCAGACATCAGCCAGACAATAGATACAGTAGCTGATATAGAAGGAGCACCAGACATCAGCCAGACAATAGATACAGTAGCTGTATAGAAGGACCACCAGACATCAGCCAGACAATAGATACAGTAGCTGATATAGAAGGAGCACCAGACATCAGCCAGACAATAGATACAGTAGCTGATATAGAAGGAGCACCAGACATCAGCCAGACAATAGATACAGTAGCTGATATAGAAGGAGCACCAGACATCAGCCAGACAATAGATACAGTAGCTGATATAGTAGGAGCACCAGACATCAGCCAGACAATAGATACAGTAGCTGATATAGAAGGAGCACCAGACATCAGCCAGACAATAGATACAGTAGCTGATATAGAAGGAGCACCAGACATCAGCCAGACAATAGATACAGTAGCTGATATAGAAGGAGCACCAGACATCAGCCAGACAATAGATACAGTAGCTGATATAGAAGGAGCACCAGACATCAGCCAGACAATAGATACAGTAGCTGATATAGAAGGAGCACCAGACATCAGCCAGACAATAGATACAGTAGCTGATATAGAAGGAGCACCAGACATCAGCCAGACAATAGATACAGTAGCTGTATAGAAGGAGCACCAGACATCAGCCAGACAATAGATACAGTAGCTGATATAGAAGGAGCACCAGACATCAGCCAGACAATAGATACAGTAGCTGATATAGAAGGAGCACCAGACATCAGCCAGACAATAGATACAGTAGCTGATATAGAAGGAGCACCAGACATCAGCCAGACAATAGATACAGTAGCTGATATAGTAGGAGCACCAGACATCAGCCAGACAATAGATACAGTAGCTGATATAGAAGGAGCACCAGACATCAGCCAGACAATAGATACAGTAGCTGATATAGAAGGAGCACCAGACATCAGCCAGACAATAGATACAGTAGCTGATATAGAAGGAGCACCAGACATCAGCCAGACAATAGATACAGTAGCTGATATAGAAGGAGCACCAGACATCAGCCAGACAATAGATACAGTAGCTGATATAGAAGGAGCACCAGACATCAGCCAGACAATAGATACAGTAGCTGTATAGAAGGACCACCAGACATCAGCCAGACAATAGATACAGTAGCTGATATAGAAGGAGCACCAGACATCAGCCAGACAATAGATACAGTAGCTGATATAGAAGGAGCACCAGACATCAGCCAGACAATAGATACAGTAGCTGTATAGAAGCGTGTACCTCCAGGGTCTCCTCAGCAGTGCAGCCTGGCTGTTGCTGCAGTTTGCCAGTCTTCAGGGCCTCGATGTACTCGTCACACTTGGCATAGCCCCCGTCCAGCAGGTCCTGTTTGGCCTTCAGCAGACCCTGGCCTGGGGTCACGTCACCAATACCGATGGAGAAACCCCGGTTAGCTGCAAGGGTTTATAACGGTCATGTTCAGCAGGGCACACTGTAGCCAAATGGTTGGCAACGGTTGACAACTAAAATTAAACTAAAACAAGCCTGTAAAGTATGAGAACGCATTTAGTATTGAGCATGTTCAAAGCATTAACAGAAATCACCCTTAACAGCATATCACCCTTAACAGAAATCACCCTTAACAGCATATCACCCTTATAAAGCATCAGATCCCAGTACAGCATCAGTATACTGCAGTTCAGTACAGCATCAGTATACTGCAGTTCAGTACAGCATCAGTATACTGCAGTTCAGTACAGCATCAGTATACTGCAGTTCAGTACAGCATCAGTATACTGCAGTTCAGTACAGCATCAGTATACTGCAGTTCAGTACAGCATCAGTATACTGCAGTTCAGTACAGCATCAGTATACTGCAGTTCAGTACAGCATCAGTATACTGCAGTTCAGTACAGCATCAGTATAGTGTATTTGAAGTATTAACAGATGAGAACATGTCAGTATGGGCGGTGGACATACAGAGGTATGTAGGCGCGAGGCGGGCCAGGCGAGACATGGCGTTGGCTGCCTCCAGCTGCCCCCAGTCTCTCAGCAGGATATAGAATATGTTCTTCTTGGAGCCAGAGCCCAACGTGCCCTTATCCATGGTACCACACATCAACTCACTGTTCTGGATCACCACGACTGATGGAGGAAGGGTGATATGGAGGGAGACAGAGAGAGAGCGAGAGACAGAGAGAGAGCGAGAAACAGAGAGAGAGCGAGAGACAGCGAGAGAGTGAGAGACAGCGAGAGACAGCGAGAGAAAGACAGCGGGTGAGAGAGAGAGACAGAGAGAGCAGGAGACAGAGGAAGAAATTCATAGTTTTTAATAATTAATCTGATTATAGTAATACAATTATATTTAAATCTGGATAATTGAAATCAGATTATACAGTTTACATACACCTTAGACAAATACATTTAAACTCAGTTTTAAATGAATTTGATTGAATGACTTCAACCTAAGTGTATGTAAACTTCCAACTTCAACTGTAAGTATTTTATGGATGAAGACTCTAGAGAGACATGGGGAGGAACTCACAGGAGTCATTGTTGCAGAGGTCCTCTCCTTTACCACTGTACTGTTTCCCTTTGGTCCTCAGGTTGGCCTTTACTGGACAGGCCTTACTGGGCTTCAGGATCAGACCAAAGATCTGCTTCCCTGTCCACAGTGTCATGGGCTAACAACAGACAACAAAGTCATGATGGGCTAACAACAGACAACAAAGTCATGATGGGCTAACAACAGACAACAAAGTCATGATGGGCTAACAACAGACAACAAAGTCATGATGGGCTAACAACAGACAACAGTTAAAGACCAACACCCAAATGATTGACGAGTTGAAGACCAACTGATATTTAGCTAATAAAGAAAGTCACACTCTATATGTGTATATATGACTTTCTTCATTTGTTTTTCTCATGACAGAGAACAACAGATGTCAGCTCAAAATTAAATAAACAGTCCATCATTCAATTGAACCAACAAAGGAGAGCCATACCGTACCTTGAGTATGGCAGGGTGCGGGAGAGCTATCTTGATCTTCTCATCCACCCCCACCAGGATAGAGGCGACTATCTGGCAGGCTTTAGATCTGTCGAAGAACGTGTCCTTTAGGGTCAACAGGTAGGCTCCTGTGAAGAAAGGAGAGAGAGCAGGACAGTAGGGGTGAAATTGAAATTTCAAATTTACATAAGTATTCAGAACCTTTACTCAATACTTTGCTGAAGCACCTTTGGCAGAGATTACAATGAGTATTCTGGGGTATGACGCTACAAGCTTGGCAGATCTGTATTTGGGGAGTTTCTCCCATTCTTCTCCGCAGATCCTCTCAAGCTCTTTCATGTTGGATGGGGAGCATTGCCGCACAGCTAATTTCAGGTCTCTCCAGAGATGTTGGATTAGGTTCAAGTCCGGGCTCTGGCTGGGCCACTCAATGACATTCAGAGACTTCCTGAAGCCACTCCTGCGTTGTCTTGGCTGTGTGCTTAGGGTCATTGTCTTGTTGGAAGATGAACCTTCAAACCAGTCTGAGGTACTGAGCGCTCTGGAGCAGGGTTTCATCAAGGATCTCTCTGTACTTTGCTCCGTTCATCTTTGCCTCGATCCTCCCAGTCCCTGCCTTTGAAAAACATCCCCACAGTATGATGCTGCCACCACCATACTTCACCGTAGGGTTTCCTCCAGACGTGGCACTTGGCATTCAGGCCAAAGAGTTCAATCTAGGTTTCATCAGACCAGAGAATATTGTTTCTCGCGGTCAGAGTCTTTAGGTGCCTTTTGGCAAACTCCAAGCAGGCGGTCATGTGCCTTTTATTGAGGTGTGCAAAGCGGTCATCAAGGCAAAGGTGGCTATTTTGAAGAATCTCAAATATATTTTGATTTGTTTAACACTTTTTTGATTATTACATGATTCCATATGTGTTATGTAATAGTTTTGATGTCTTCACTTTTATTCTACAATGTAAAAAATAGTGCAAGTAAAGAAAAACCCTTGAATGAGTAATATTCCAAACTTTTGATCCCTAATGTACGTAAATAAGGTATCGTTTTTTTTATTTTGAATACATTTGCAAAACTTTGCTTATTCATTATGGGGTATTGTGTGTAGATTGCTGAGGAGGAAGTGGAGGACCATCCCCCCGTGAATTTCCTCAAATAAAAATATAGTGAAACATAAAAAAAGTTATCCTTCTTAGATGAAACCAAATCATTTATTAAAACACACTGTTTTGCAATGAACGCAGTAGCCTCAACAGCACTCTGTAGGGTAGCACCATGGTGTGGCCGGAGGACAGCTAGTTTCAGTCCTCCTCTGGGCACATTGACTTCAATACAAAACCTAGGAGGCTCATGGTTCTCACACTATTCCATAGACTTACACAGTAAATATGACAACTTCTGGAGGACGTCCTCCAACCAGAGCTCTTGCAGCATGAACTGATATGTTGTCCACCCAATCAAAGGATCAGAGAATTAATCTAGTACTGAAAGCATAAGCTACAGCTAGCTAGCACTGCATAAAATGTGGTGAGTAGTCGAGTCAAAGAGAGAGAAAGACAATAGTTCATTTCCTCCCAAATTAAGGAGAAGCAAGAAAGAGAGAGCTATATTAAGTTGTATTTTTTAAACTTTCGGTTAGCTAGCGAATGCAGATAGCTAGTTTAGCCTACTCAAACACCCGGCTCAAACCGAGAGGGATGCTATGTTAGCAAGCTGGCTATGGCTATCCAACACTAACTCTTCCAAGGTAAGCTTTTGGTTTTACTAATTTAATAATTGCTTTCTCACTGTACTGCACAACTGTGGCGGGTTTACTAATGCGTTACTGCTAGTTCTAGTAGCTATGTTGACTTTGACGTTAGGGCTCCCGAGTGGCGCAGCGGTCTAAGGCACTGCATCTCAGTGCAACAGGCGTCAATACAGTCCCTGGTTCGAATCCAGGCTGTATCACATCCGGCTGTGATTGGGAGTCCCATGGGTGGCGCTCAATTGGCCCAGCGTCGTTTGAGTTTGGCCGGTGTAGGCCGTCATTGTAAATAAGAATGTGTTCTTAACTGACTTGCCTCGTTAAACAAAGGTTAAATAACGTTGTTAGCTAATATGATGACAACGATGTAGGCTGTGTGTGATAGGAAGGTTTGGCTTGGAAAGGTTTTTCTGCCTGGTCACAGACAGCTGATGTGTTGTGCACTGAAGTCCACAAGCGAAGGGAGAAGGTCGGAGGAGGAGAACATGTAGATATGAGAAGGAATTATATATACAATGAGCAAAATGTTCATGCTGTTAGTATGTGGCTGCTATAAAAGTGAACTGTGATCAGGGGTGTATTCATTCCGCCGATTCTGTTGAAAACATTTCTTAAACGGGATGGATAAACATAACTGAATTTGTCCAAAAGAAACTCCCATTTGCAACTGTTGGACTAATGATTACAGCCTAGATCAGCTAGATGCATGCATGAGTGTGCAAGGCGGTACTGAATGTGACTATCTGTCACCTTGACTACTCAAATTATTGTCTCGACCTGTGCACCTACGCTGTAAACTTTCAGTCATAGGCTAGGTTGTACCAACATCATGATGGGTATAGGGAAAATTAGAGTATCATGTAGTAGCCTAAACCTATCGCTGTTACATTGAACTGGGTGAATGGAATATGAATGACTGTAATAGAAATAAGGCCATGATCATAAAATCGTCCTCCCTCATCTTAACTGTCACAGCCGCCACTGATAGACTACTTTCTGGAGGACAATGCCATGCTGACTCACGCATTTACTTGTCAATTCTTACATAAATGGGTGGGGCTAAGGCTTAAGAAGGTGCAAACGATGCTGAATGGACGAATGGACGTTATGAAATTTCCCCCCCAGGGGATCAATAAAGTACCTATCTATCTATCTATCTATCTATCTATCTATCAGAATATCTATCTATCAGAATATCTATCTATCTATCTATCAGAATATCTATCTATCAGAATATCTATCTATCTATCTATCTATCTATCTATCAGAATATCTATCTATCTATCTATCAGAATATCTATCTATCTATCTATCAGAATATCTATCTATCTATCTATCAGAATATCTATCTATCTATCTATCAGAATATCTATCTATCTATCAGAATATCTATCTATCTATCTATCTATCAGAATATCTATCTATCTATCTATCAGAATATCTATCTATCTATCTATCAGAATATCTATCTATCTATCTATCAGAATATCTATCTATCTATCTATCAGAATATCTATCTATCTATCTATCAGAATATCTATCTATCTATCTATCTATCAGAATATCTATCTATCTATCTATCTATCTATCAGAATATCTATCTATCTATCTATCTATCTATCAGAATATCTATCTATCTATCTATCAGAATATCTATCTATCTATCTATCTATCAGAATATCTATCTATCTATCTATCTATCAGAATATCTATCTATCTATCTATCTATCTATCAGAATATCTATCAGAATATCTATCAGAATATCTATCAGAATATCTATCAGAATATCTATCAGAATATCTATCTATCTATCTATCTATCTATCTATCTATCTATCTATCTATCTATCTATCTATCTATCTATCTATCTATCTATCTATCTATCTATCTATCTATCTATCTATCTATCTATCTATCTATCTATCTAAACAAAGAAGAGCTCTATAGAAAGTGTATAAATCATTCAATGTAATTTCTCCTACCTGTCTCCATGTTGGGATAAGAAGTTTATCAAATTTCAAAGAAGCATAACTTTCCCATGTTTCATGATATGCCATTTCAAAACTCTGGGTCTGCACTTTTATAAAAAAAATAAAAAATATAAATAAATAAAAAATATTGAAGATTTGCCATAAACTCATCTTCCAGAATTCAGTCTAAAATGTCAAACCGGATAATAATGTCAGTATGAAGAATCACATCAAGGTGTTGACTCAAGAGGTAAGTGTCCCAATATGGATAAAACAAGCAAAGCAACTGTATAATGAAGATGACATTGTTTTCTGAGGACAAGACAGATGAGACAAGCTGCGACCCAGCGGTCCAGGGAGACATTTTCCATCACGTTCAACACAATGTCAGAATCTTGTTATTTTCTCCACCTAACAATGAGCAATTTGAGACTCAATAATTCAGACATCAAAGGCCTCAATCATCTGACAAATTAGCAATTTGATTGGCTCTCAAGCCCTGCTGTGACAAACAACGATTGGCTATTGCTGTGAGAATGGCTGACCTGTCAGAAAGTCTTGAATAGCAGCAATCAGAGGTTCTCCGTTTCTGGGAGTCACCAGGTTGGCTTTGGTCTGGAGGGAAGAGAGAAAGAGAAAAGTAATGGTGAAAGTAGATCCTTGGCTCTAAAGGTTTAGTGTTGTTTAACCCTGGAAAGACAGACAGAGAGGAGGGGTGTAGGGGTGGACTGTGGGGTGTTGGAGGTGTAGGGGTGGACTGTGGGGTGTTGGAGGTGTAGTGGTGGACTGTGGGGTGTTGGAGGTGTAGGGGTGGACTGTGGGGTGTTGGAGGTGTGGACTGTGGGGTGTTGTAGGGGTGGACTGTGGGGTGTTGTAGGGGTGGACTGTGGGGTGTTGTAGGGGTGGACTGTGGGGTGTTGTAGGGGTGGACTGTGGGGTGTTGGAGGTGTAGGGGTGGATTGTGGGGTGTTGGAGGTGTAGGGGTGGACTGTGGGGTGTTGGAGGTGTAGGGGTGGACTGTGGGGTGTTGGAGGTGTAGTGGTGGACTGTGGGGTGTTGGAGGTGTGGACTGTGGGGTGTTGGAGGTGTGGACTGTGGGGTGTTGTAGGGGTGGACTGTGGGGTGTTGTAGGGGTGGACTGTGGGGTGTTGGAGGTGTAGGGGTGGATTGTGGGGTGTTGGAGGTGTAGGGGTGGACTGTGGGGTGTTGGAGGTGTAGGGGTGGACTGTGGGGTGTTGGAGGTGTAGGGGTGGACTGTGGGGTGTTGGAGTTGTAGGTGTAGACTGTGGGGTGTTGGAGGTGTAGGGGTGGATTGTGGGGTGTTGGAGGTGTAGGGGTGGATCGTGGGGTGTTGGAGGTGTAGGGGTGGATCGTGGGGTGTTGGAGGTGTAGGGGTGGACTGTGGGGTGTTGGAGGTGTAGGGGTGGACTGTGGGGTGTTGGAGGTGTAGGGGTGGACTGTGGGGTGTTGGAGGTGTAGGGGTGGACTGTGGGGTGTTGCAGGTGTAGGGGTGGACTGTGGGGTGTTGGAGGTGTAGGGGTGGACTGTGGGGTGTTGGAGGTGTAGGGGTGGACTGTGGGGTGTTGGAGGTGTAGGGGTGGACTGTGGGGTGTTGCAGGTGTAGGGGTGGACTGTGGGGTGTTGCAGGGAACTGTGGGGTGTTGCAGGTGTAGGGGTGGACTGTGGGGTGTTGCAGGGAACTGTGGGGTGTTGCAGGTGTAGGGGTGGACTGTGGGGTGTTGCAGGGAACTGTGGGGTGTTGCAGGTGTAGGGGTGAACTGTGGGGTGTTGCAGGTGTAGGGGTGGACTGTGGGGTGTTGGAGGTGTAGGGGTGGACTGTGGGGTGTTGCAGGTGTAGGGGTGGACTGTGGGGTGTTGCAGGGAACTGTGGGGTGTTGCAGGTGTAGGGGTGGACTGTGGGGTGTTGCAGGGAACTGTGGGGTGTTGCAGGTGTAGGGGTGGACTGTGGGGTGTTGCAGGTGTAGGGGTGAACTGTGGGGTGTTGCAGGGAACTGTGGGGTGTTGCAGGGAACTGTGGGGTGTTGCAGGTGTAGGGGTGGACTGTGGGGTGCTGTAGGAGTCTATAGGGGACGTAGGACAGGTGTTACTAACCCCCATCAGCACCAAGGCTTCAGCCTTGGCCTCCTCTGTCTGGGGAAGGTGAAGGTTCATCTCGTCCCCGTCAAAGTCAGCGTTGTACGGTGTGCACACACACTCGTTGAACCGGAACGTTCTGTGAGGCTTCACTTTGGCCTTTAGGACAGACAAAGATTAATATAATGATTTAATTGAGATCTGCCTGAAATACAGTGGAATGTTGATACATCCAGAAAGGTCATAACTACACATTAATACAGTGGAATGTTGATACATCCAGAAAGGTCATAACTACACATTAATACAGTGGAATGTTGATACATCCAGAAAGGTCATAACTACACATTAATACAGTGGAATGTTGATACATCCAGAAAGGTCATAACTACACATTAATACAGTGGAATGTTGATACATCCAGAAAGGTCATAACTACACATTAATACAGTGGAATGTTGATACATCCAGAAAGGTCATAACTACACATTAATACAGTGGAATGTTGATACATCCAGAAAGGTCATAACTACACATTAATACAGTGGAATGTTGATACATCCAGAAAGGTCATAACTACACATTAATACAGTGGAATGTTGATACATCCAGAAAGGTCATAACTACACATTAATACAGTGGAATGTTGATACATCCAGAAAGGTCATAACTACACATTAAAACAGTGGAATGTTGATACATCCAGAAAGGTCATAACTACAAATGAATCAATGAAATTGTATTTCCGTGTCAAATCGCTAGTTGGCAACACATCCCTTATGGGATTAATTGACACAAACAAACATGACAATAATTCACTGTGATAATTCTTCTTCCTGTTTTCTCTGCAGTGCGCAAATACAAATTGAACAAATACAAATTAAAATAATACAAATCAATACATAATAAATAGTAAATAAGTTTATGCAAACAATAATTATAAATACTGAAACATTAAACAGACGGCTTTTTGAACCCAGTCTGGCACAAAGAGATTCATGAACATATCAGACAAAAAGGAGTAACAGGTCATTCATGTCATGAGCCACGAAAACCAAAACAAACAAACAAATAGGCCTTCAGAAAAACCAGAAAGCTTTGTTCTTGTGTTAATCACGACAAGGCAGCTATAACCAGACAACCTCAAGATACATCACACAAAACCCCCAACTTCTGACAGGGAGGTTCTCTTCCTGCCTACACGTTGAAATGGAGTCAGCATGGTGAATAACCTGACAGTTTTCAGACAGAGCCAAAGTGAAGGATGGGTGTATGATGTGGAGAGAGAGCACTCACAATATGAGCCATGATACTGAGTTTGTGTAGAGAGGGCTGTCGGTTGAAGAGGACGATGTCTCCATCGATCATGTGTCTCTCCACCACGTCTCCAAACCTCAGCTCCTGGGCCATCTTCTCTCGGTTCCCGTACTTCAGAAACCTGAAGAAACAAACAAACAGATACACCTAAACGTCTAGTTTAATACAAAGTTTGGATGTAAACCTATAACCTCAGTTTAGATGTAGACCTATAACCAAAGGATGGTGGACCCAACCAACACAACCAAATTATTGTGATATGTGGTTGTTTTAGCTAATTTAGTTGACACTGGAAAGGGATACCTCTGGATGTTGACAATGAGACCCTTTATCTACTTCCTTAAAGTCAGAATAACTGGTGTCCAAGGACACAGAGAAATTAAAATGGTCAGAATAACTGGTGTCCAAGGACACAGAGAAATTAAAATGGTCAGAATAACTGGTGTCCAAGGTCACAGATAAATTAAAATCCACCAGTTCATCTGACTGAGGGAGTAGCTAAAGGGCTTCAAGCCAAAATCACACTGCAAGATTATCACTTTCTCTGGTTTTACTATTTATAGGTACAGTTGAAGTCGGAAGTTTACATACAACTCATTTTTCAACCACTCCACAGATTTCATGTTAACAAACTATAGTTTTGGCAAGTCGGTTAGGACATCTACTTTGTGCATGACAAGTAATTCTTCCAACAATTGTTTACAGACAGATTATTTCATTTATAATTCACTATATCACAATTCCAGTGGGTCAGAAGTTTACATACACTAAGTTGACTGTGCCTTTAAACAGCTTGGAAAATTCCAGAAAATTATGTAATGGCTTTAGGAGCTTCTGATAGGCTAATTGACATAATTTGAGTCAATTGGAGGTGTACCTGTGGATGTATTTCAAGGCCTACCTTCAAACTTAGTGCCTCTTTGCTCGACGTCATGGGAAAATCAAAAGAAATCAGCCAAGAACTCAGAGAAAAAATTCTAGATCTCCACAAGTCTGGTTAATACTTGGGAGCAATTTCCAAACGCCTGAAGGTACCACGTTCATCTGTACAAACAATAGTACGCAAGTATAAACACCATGGGACCACGCAGCCGTCATACCGCTCAGGAAGGAGACACGTTATGTCTCCTAGAGATGAACATACTTTGGTGCGAAAAGTGAAAATCAATCCCAGAACAACAGCAAAGGACCTTGTGAAGATGCTGGAGGAAACGGGTACAAATGTATCTATATCCACAGTAAAACGAGTCCTATATCGACATAACCTGAAAGGCCGCTCAGCAAGAAAGAAGCCACTGCTCCAAAACCGCCATAAAAAAGCCAGACTACGGTTTGCAACTGCACATGGGGACAAAGATTGTACTTTTTGGAGAAATGTCCTCTGGTCTGATGAAACAAAAATAGAACTGTTTGGCCATAATGACCATCGTTATGTTCGGAGGAAAAAGGGGGAGGCTTGCAAGCCGAAGAACACCATCCCAACCGTGAAGCACGGGGGTGCAGCATCATGTTGTGGGGGTGCTTTGCTGCAGGAGGGACTGGTGCACTTCACAAAAATAGATGGCATCATGAGGAAGGAAAATTATGTGGATATATTGAAACAACATCTCAAGACATCAGTCAGGAAGTTAAAGCTTGGTCGCAAATGGGTCTTCCAAATGGACAATGACCCCAAGCATACTTCCAAAGTTGTGGCAAAATGGCTTAAAGACATAAGACATAAACTACTGACAACATTTCTCCCAAATAAAAACATTGTAATTTAGAGCATTTATTAGCAGAAAATGACAACTGGTAAAAAAAAATACAAAAATATGTAGTGTTGTCAGACCTCAGATAATGCAAAGAAAATAAGTTAATATTCATTTTTAAACACCACAATACTAATGTTTTAACTTAGGAAGAGTTCAGAAATCAATATTTGGTGGAATAAACCTGATTTTCAATCACAGCTTCATGCGTCTTGGCATGCTCTCCACCATTTGGTGGAGGATGGGTGATGATCTGGGGCTTCAGCAAGGATGGAATTCGGCAGATTTGTCTTTGTGAAGAACACATGAATCAAGCCACGTACAAGGTTGTCCTGGAAGAAAACTTGCTTCCTTCTGCTCTGACAATGTTCCCCAAATCTGATGGTTTTTTTCAGTAAGACAATGCTCCATGCCACACAGCCTGGTCAATCAAGGTGTGGATGGAGGACCACCAGATCAAGACCCTGACATGGCCAGCCCAATCTCCAGACCTGTACCGCATTGAAAACCTCTGGAATGTTATCAAGAGGAAGATGGATGGTCACAAGCTATCAAACAAAGCCGAGCTGCTTGAATTTTTGCGCCAGGAGTGGCATAAAGTCACCCAACATCAATGTGAAAGACTGGTGGAGAGCATGCCAAGACGCATGAAAGCTGTGATTGAAAATCAGCGTTATTTCACCAAATATTGATTTCTGAACTCTTCCTAAGTTAAACATTAGCATTGTGTTGTTTAAAAATGAATATGAACATATTTTCTTTGCATTATTCGAGGTCTGACAACACTGCATCTTTTTAGTTTTTTTACCAGTCATTTTCTGCTAATAAATGTCTAAATGACAATGTTTTTATTTGGAGTTTGGGAGAAATGTTGTCAGTAGTTTATAGAATAAAACAAAAATGTTCAATTTACCCAAACACATCCCTATAAATAGTAAAACCAGAGAAACTGATCATTTTGCAGAGGTCTCTTAATTTTTTCCAGAGCTGTATATATGCTTTCAACAATTCAATGGGTAAAGTTAACCAACGTTTTGTCATGTAGTGTCTTCAACATTTTGCGGTGTGGGTCAGCTTATGCTTTTTAAATAAATAACATGTCAAATATAACTGTCCTCACCTCTTCATCTGGGTGTGTCGTTGCTGGATGAAGTTGGCTCCAGGGTGGACCTCAGGACCGCTACGCACCAGCTTCCTCAGCATTTCCAAGTTGGCCTTGTTCACCTGAGGTCACAGAACAGGACACCCACAGATGGGACATTTACAATAGTGCACTGTGCATGTTACTTCTCAATGGTAAGATGGCTAGAAAAGGCACTCAACCTCCCTTGTGATCCATCATGAATTATAAAGTATCTATGTACTGCTTATTAACAATTTATGTATTCTTATTAGGGCTGTTAAACAATTAAAATAAAAAACTTTAGAATTTGTTCAAACGTGGCCTTAAATAAATAATTTTCCATTAAAAAAACAGTCCATTGTTTTGTTTGTAAGGGAAAGAAACACAAAATAATCTGTATCTAAATGTTTTTAATGGCATTATCACCATAAACAACAAAATAATCTGTATCAAAATGTTTTTAATGGCATTATCACCATCAACAACAAAATAATCTATATCAAAATGTTTTTAAATGGCATTATCACCATAAACAACAAAATAATCTGTATCAAAATGTTTTTAAATGGCATTATCACCATAAACAACAAAATAATCTGTATCAAAATGTTTTTAAATGGCATTATCACCATAAACAACAAAATAATCTGTATCAAAATGTTTTAATGGCATTATCACCATAAACAACAAAATAATCTGTATCAAAATGTTTTTAAATGGCATTATCACCATAAACAACAAAATAATCTGTATCAAAATGTTTTTAATGGCATTATCACCATAAACAACAAAATAATCTGTATCAAAATGTTTTTAAATGGCATTATCACCATCAACAACAAAATAATCTGTATCAAAATGTTTTTAAATGGCATTATCACCATAAACAACAAAATAATCTGTATCAAAATGTTTTAATGGCATTATCACCATAAACAACATAATAATCTATATCAATGTTTTAATGGCATTATCACCATAAACAACATAATAATCTGTATCAAAATGTTTTAATGGCATTATCACCATAAACAACACAAAAGTCACTAACATACAGCTATTAATGCTCCCAATGGTTAAGTACGCCTACTCCCTCATCAATATTCTTGAAGTGTAACACTTGCACACACTGTTAAAGCTTCAGGCGTTGTATATGAGTGTTCTCCCAATTTCTGATTGGAGGGTTGAACTCTCTTATGGATACAAAGAACAACTATTTTTTTTTTTTAACCTGTCCAACAATGGTCTGACTTTCACAGAAGACAATAACAACAGGTCAGCCAGGTCTGAGGTCATGTAATACAACTATTAGATCTAGCCATGGATACTGATCCATGTTCTTCAACACGAACTAATCACAAGCTTCTACTAGAATTGGGAACATTCAATATTTTGACCTGAGAACTACATCAGAAACTGTAGTTAAATGGAATGGATGTCCTGTTCTGATTAAAATCATTGTGGGAATTTAGTTGAATCAAGGAGGCATTCAGCCATTGCTTGTAAACATTATCTTGGCTAGCTAGCTAACGTTAGCATAACTAGTTTGCTACTTCTGTACAAATTATGTTTTTGCTGTTATCTAAAGAAACGCCTGGGAATGTGTTTCTGGTAGAACTTTCTGTACGGTTTCCTTTTAAATTGTTGCTCAAAGCTGCGAACATAACGCACCATAATAGGTAGCCTAGTGGTCAGAGCGTTGGGCTAGTAACCGAGAGGTTCTGGATCGAATTCCCGAGCCGACAAGGTGAAAACCCGTCGATGTGTCCTTGAGCAGGCACTTAACCCTAATTTGCTCCATGGGCACCGTAATACTATGACTGTAGGTAGGCCGTTTTAAACACGTTTGCTTAAAAGGGTCGGCAGAAAAGAAATTGAGAAGCGATTAAAAGCGTCAAAGAAATTAACAGCATTAACTTGGACAGTCCTAATTCTTATAAAGCCTTTATAAGTTGTAGTTAGTTTAAAGTGTGACCAATAGGAGACTTACCTTCTCTGGGTAGGTCAGGATTTTGGCTACGTGCACAGGGACAGCCACTTCATCAATCCGCAGGTTGGGGTCCGGAGAGATGACCGTTCTCCCAGAGAAATCCACTCTCTTCCCCGAGAGGTTTCCACGGAATCGCCCTGAGAGAGACATAACAAAGCATCACTAACTAAGTGGCTCCAAATTCTTATCAATCTAAGGCAGCAGTGGAGAACAACATTCCATTCTATGATTAAATGGCTCTACAATCAATTAGGATACTTTCTGTTTCCTAATTGATTGAGTCAGCTGTGTAAATAAACTAAATTCAGTGTCAACTATCAATAATAAGATGGTGAGCGAGACCACAGAACTAGAAATCAGAATAGACAACAGGTCTAAATAATTAGAATAGAACTGAGCGAGACCTTGTTTGCCCTTGAGTCTCTGAACGAAGCCTCTGGTCCACTTCTTGGGGGCCATGTTGAGGGGGATGCCAGAGAGCTCACTGTTGATGTAGAGAGCACATTGCAGCTGGAGGAAGTCCCAGTCCTCCATGATCATCTGGGTCTTGGCCCCTGACATACGGTGCTGTGGGACGGCGCAACAATTCATTCATCATTAATTAGACAACGGCAACAAACCACCTTATTGTCTATTACTGTCTTGTGTTATTGCTTTCATAAAAAGGCCCAGAGGTTTTCCTGAGTTTACCAACTAGTTAGTAATAGCCTACTAGGGCCCAGAGGCTTTCCTGATCAGTTCCTGGATAAACTTTCCACCTTATACATTAAACAACTTATTTTATTTATAAATGTAATCTTTATTTAACTAGGCAAGTAATTCATTAAACAATGAATCACAAATTCATCAACACTTCCTGCTACCCTCCCAATCGTTGATGCCCACCTTCTTGATGACATCATACAACACTAACATTTAAATAATGTACCCACCTTCTTGATGACGTCATTGAGGAAGATGATCTCTGTGAGCTTCATGGTGAGGTCATCCTCATTAGTACCTGACTTGAGGTCTGAGATGACGGAGGGGCGGATGCAGAGTGGGGGTACCAGCAGACGGGTGAGGATGAGGTCTGCAGGCTTACCTGCCTCAGGGTTCATCAGGAGCAGGGGAATGTCCTCCGCTGGAATCCTCCTGAACAGGTTCAACACCACCAGAGGACTCAGGTTCTCCTGGAAACAACAGGACATGAAGGTCAATCAGTCAGCATTTAAAACCTTAGGAGACAGTTTCTGGATTCAGAGACTCATTTTGAAGAGGTTGAGCACCACTTGAGGACTCAGGTTCAACGTGTCTCACCTGAGCCCTGTTGCGCAAGCCATAGTTACCTTCAACGTGTCTCACCTGAGCCCTGTTGCGCAAGCCATAGTTACCTTCAACGTCTCACCTGAGCCCTATTGAGCAAGCCATAGTTATCTTCAACGTGTCTCACCTGAGCCCTGTTGAGCAAGCCATAGTTATCTTCAACGTGTCTCACCTGAGCCCTGTTGAGCAAGCCCTCCACTTCTTTGTTATGTTCTATTGCGATATCGAATGAGTTGAGAAAGTCTGTTACTACAGCGTCCACTACTTTCTTGGTTGTCTTGTATTTCTCGTGGAGGATCTTCAGCAATCCACACTTCTTCACTGGTCCTGTTGAAAGGAAAGAACGAAGACCTCATCAGTCACATCAACCACCACCTGAGCTTTCAACTCAACCCAACTCAAATTCTCAGTCCCACCAACCACCACCTGGGCTTTCAACTCAACCCAACTCAAATCATCAGTCACACCAACCACCACCTGGGCTTTCAACTCAACTCAACCCAACTCAAAGATAAGCTATTGTTGTTATCCTACCATTTAAGGTGGAGCAATTGAGACACATTGTCCTTTTACGGCATTTGTCGGATATCTTCTTCTTCAGTCCTCGTTTCTGGAGGTACGCTAGGCCTGGCCTCTTCAACACATCCATGAACTGTAGCTTCTCCTCTTTGGTTAGCATGATGTGAGAACACGTCTTACAGATCATCTGGAGGGATACAAAAATCACATTATGTTATAATGGAACAAGATAGATAGATAAGGTACTTTATTGATCCCAAAATGGCACCTGATCAGCTTATTTACCCGGTTAATCCCCAGAACAGAGCTAGCCTTCCTGATCAGCTTATTTACCCGAGAAGCATCACCGGCTTTTATGTTGGCGCCCCAGCACACCACTGCAAAAAGATGGCACTGGCCACCACAGACTGGTAGAAGGTATGCAGTAGTTTATTGCACACGTTGAAGGACCTGAGCCTCCTCAGAAAGTAGTCGGCTCTGGCCCTTTTTGTACAGAGCCCCGGTGTTACCAGCCCATTCAAGCCTGTTGTCCATATGGACTCCCAGGAACTTGTATGACCCAACCATTTACACATCCACCCCCTGTATAGGGACTGCAGTCAGTTGGGCCTTGGTTCTCCTAAAGTCCACCACCATCTCCTTTGTTTTGCTGATGTTGAGCTGGAGGTGGTTCTGCTCACACCACAACACAAAGTCACTGATTGTGCTCCTGTACTCCTCCTCCTGCCCACCCCTGATGCACCCTACAATTGCGGAGTCATCCGAGAACTTCTGTAGGTGGCATGTTTCAGAGTTATATCTGAAGTCCGAGGTGTAGAGGGTGAACAGGAAGGGGGGGCCCCTGTGTTGCTCTCTGCCCGTTCTGACACACAGCTCTGTAGTCGCACAAATTGTGGCCTACCGGTCAGGTAGCCTGTGACCCAGGCTTCCACTTTCATCCTCTTCATCTTCTCACCCAGTAGCAGGGGCTGAATGGTATTGAAGGCACTGGAGAAGTCCAAACATAGCCCTCACAGTGCAACCTGCGTTGTCCAGGTGAGAGTAGGCCCTCTGCAGAAGGTAGATGATTGCATCATCCACCCGATGTTGCGCTGATATGCAAACTGCAGGGGGTCCAGTGATGAACACACCAGGGGTCTGAGGTGAGCCAGGACTAACCGGAATGGGGGTTGTAAGGGCTGATACATGCTTAGCTAATTAATATGTTAATCTGCAACAAGAGTTACGTTAATCTGCAACAAGAGTTACAACTGTGACTCCTGTTGTGGAACTGAACCTTCTCCCATCCAGGACAATGGTAACAATAAAGACTAAACAAGATATACACAAAGCAAACATTTACTTCATAACTATCAGCTAGATATGTGAATAATAATAATCTAGCTAGCCAGCTAGTTAAACAGGCAAAAATGACCTAAAACCAATGTTATCCAAGGTAGATATCAATTATTCGTGGCTCTCTGGCAAGCTAACAGTAGCTAGTAGCTAGCCCTATTGACTTACTAAGGGCTTGTAGGCAGGTAACCATGCAAAAGTTAACACAGCACATATTTATTAATGTATCATGATAAAATATTGTAGTCAGGCAACATGAGATGTGAATAGGCAACATTTCATTCCGAAGTCGGAGTGTATTTTCTCTCGCTTCAGCGCAAATAATGGCCGCCATTGATTTCAAGACAATTTGCTTCATTTTTTGGCTTCATTTTTTTTGTGGTTGCGTCATATTTCTTTGCATACTTTACGTTGAATCTTGCAACGATGCATGCTTCAAAATATGTACAAATGGAGTACGCATTCGAGAAGTGCCGCACCGTTTCACATACTTTGATTTGGACTCCTACTCCAACCCTCCCAATTTGCGTGCTTGGAGCACGGTAGTATGCATTTTGAGAAACACCCATTATGTTATAATGCGCCAACTTTAACAACTATTATAGGATGTTATAATGGGCTAGCGTGAACAACAACCATACAATGTTATAATGGGCTAGCGTGAACAACAACCATACAATGTTATAATGGGCTAGCTTGAACTACAATCACATGATGTTATAATGGGCTAGCTTAAACAACAACCATACGATGTTATAATGGGCTAGCTTAAACAACAATCACAAGATGTTATAATGGGCTAGCTTGAACATCAATCACATGATGTTATAATGGGCTAGCTTGAACATCAATCACATGATGTTATAATGGGCTAGCTTGAACTACAATCACATGATGTTATAATGGGCTAGCTTAAACAACAACCATACGATGTTATAATGGGCTAGCTTAAACAACAATCACAAGATGTTATAATGGGCTAGCTTGAACATCAATCACATGATGTTATAATGGGCTAGCTTGAACATCAATCACATGATGTTATAATGGGCTAGCTTGAACAACAATCACATGATGTTATAATGGGCTAGCTTGAACAACAATCACATGATGTTATAATGGGCTAGCTTGAACATCAATCACATGATGTTATAATGGGCTAGCGTGAACAACAATCACAAGATGTTATAATGGGCTAGCTTGAACAACAATCACATGATGTTATAATGGGCTAGTTTGAACAACAATCACATGATGTTATAATGGGCTAGTTTGAACAACAATCACATGATGTTATAATGGGCTAGTTTCCATAATTTGGTGTTCTGTTGATGGTGGTGGAAAACGCTGTCTCAGGCACTGCTCCAGAATCTCCCATAAGTGTTCAATTGGGTTGAAATCTGATGACTGACACCCACACACCCTTTAAACCCAATATGCTCCTTTGAGACTAGCAATGGTAGCCAAAATAATGGGCAACTGAGCATTTTCACACATGACCCTAAGCATGATGGGATGTTAATTGCTTAATTAACTCAGGAACCACACCTGTGTGAAAGCACCTGCTTCTATATAGCCTACTTTGTATCCCTCATTTACTCAAGGGTTTACTTTATTTTGGCAGTTACCGGTATGTATGTATGTATGTATGTATGTATGTATGTATGTATGTATGTATGTATGTATATATATATACATACATACATACATATATATATAGAGTGAACTTGCCTGTAGGATTCCAATGATGGCTTTGAAATAGCCCACATGAAAACAGGGCATCTCCAGGTCCAGATATCCATAGTGTCCCAGACAGTCAGCCAGGTTCTTCCCACATGTCTCACATGGACGATCCTTCTCACTGGTGCCCTGGAATATAACATGACGGTTGGGTCAAAACCCCCAATACACTTGGGGACAGTTTCCCAGACCCAGACTAAGCCTATTCTTGGACTAAACACCACTTTAAAACACATTGAGCATGTTTTTTAGTCCAGGGCGAGGCTTGATCTTGTTCAGAGAAAACAGCCATGTATTCTTGTGGAAAGTGTGTTGGGTGTGTACACACGTGTGTGGTCAGTACATATCATGCCAGGGTCTAGCTAGCAGAATCTAACGTGCTAATGTGATGCTCCATCAGACGTTACAGGATAGGTAGTATTCGGCGTAGCCAGCAGATCCCGACCCAACCGTTACGCTTGTGGACACAGACATTTTTAGAAGATTCCAAGTTAAAGGAAAATTCTACCCTTTCAGTATTTGTTTCATTAGTCCACTGTTGATATAGTCCCAAAATGTTTTGCATGTCAGAAGTCAAGTTTTCAATACATATAACTTTCGTGTCAGCGTGCATGCGCCCGGCCCACGACAGGAGTCACTACAGCACGATGGGACAAGGACATCCTGGCCAGCAAAACCCTCCCCTAAGCCGGACAACGCTGATCCAATTGTGCGTTGCCTAATAGGTCTCCCGGTCGCGGCTGGCTGTGACACGAAAGCGATGCAGTGCCTTAAACCACTGCGCCACTCGTTCTTAACTGACTTGCATAGTTAAATAAAGGTTAAAAAAATAATATATATATATATATAAAACAATTTTTACAATGAGCTGCACTGGGGTCAGAACGCAATCATGGTTTAATTAAGACACCTCGGAGCTGGCGAGGGATACGAGTCGGAAAACGTACCTCAATGCAGGGATGGGATGTGCCACTGTGCTCCAAACTGTACTAATATCTAAACTGATACATTGAAAAGATTTAAATACTTCTAATTCGTCTTCATGCTAGCTAGCGGTAGCCACTGCTGCCATTTTGGAATGGTGGTGTAAGCCAATCAGCTCCTTTGTTGTTCAACGTGACATGCCATTCCATAATTCCTGCTGTGGCTACTGCTACCAAGCATGAGGACGAAAACAGCAGTTTTCAGGAAAATGTTGCAGCATTTCAATCTTCTCCATGTATCAGGTGTGATTGTTGTCAGTATGTACCATGTGATAGTCCAGTACTCCATAGGGTGGTGGTGTGTGTGCGTATGTACATATGTATGTGTGTGTATATGTACATATGTATGTGTGTGTGTATATGTACATATGTATGTGTGTGTGTATGTATGTACATATGTGTGTGTGTGTGTGTGTGTGTACATATGTGTGTGTGTGTGTGTGTGTGTGTGTGTGTGTGTGTGTGTGTATGTACACATGTATGTGTGTGTATGTACATATGTATGTGTGTATGTGTGTGTGTGTGTGTGTGTGTGTGTGTGTGTGTATGTACATATGTATGTGTGTGTATGTATGTATGTGCGTGTGGGTATGTACGAGTGTATGCAGGCGCGTGTTAGACCTACCATGCGATGGTCCAGTACTCCGTATGGTAGAGGGGTATGGCTGGTGTCCTGGCTGTACAGGTTCTTACTGACCACCTGAATATGAGCCTGCTGTCTCATCTGCTCAGCCGACTTCATCCCAAAACAGATGTGGCTTCTGTTGACACAGATGCAATAGATAGCCAACTCAGCATTGGGGAGAATTAGACACTGGCTAGTTTGTCAACTAGCAAATAGCTCCTACCCAAGCAACAACTGCCTGTGATAACGAGCTGTTTAGGGGTGAATTGGGAGTCATTGCTGGAGTCTACTTCATACTATCTATCGCTACAGTCATGCTTTATCACTATGTACTTAGAAAGAGTGTCATGGCAAGACGAGTTTGATATACTACCACTATTACCCAGGTGGGGGTGTTATGGTTAGTCTGTTTAGTTAGCTAGCTATTTAAAACTGCTTACCAGCATTGCTGATCCTGTTCAATCAATGTTGCAATTGCAAAAAGCTAGCTAGCTACGAAAGCAAGCTCGTGTGACAAATTGCAAGCTGCTTTACGCAATTATTATTAACGAACAACACTCATAGCTAGAGGGGTGGGGAAGTACTGATGGCTAGCAGCAAGCTAGCTAACTGGACATACTTACATTTTTTTGGCCACATCCGTCTCTCTAAACTGCTCTTTCACCATCCTGACTGCTGTTAGGACAAGATCCCGCACATAAACTGTTATTCTCTACACTGTTGTTGACGGTAAATACAGTCATCACACTGTCACTTGTCTTTCCCAATTCCCATGCTGTAGCTAGAAATACTGCCTCGGCAATGTGGTAAAACACGAACCATGAACTCATATGACAACGACATGCACACATCCGGTTCAAGAGAGAGAGAGAGAGGGAGAGAGAGAGAGAGAGAGAGAGGGAGAGAGAGATAGAGAGAGAGAGAGAGAGAGAGAGAGGGGGAGAGAGAGAGAGAGAGAGAGAGAGAGAGACAGGGAGAGAGAGAGACAGGGAGAGAGAGAGAGAGAGAGAGAGAGAGAGGGGGAGAGAGAGAGAGAGAGAGAGAGAGAGAGAGAGAGAGAGAGAGAGAGAAGAGAGAGAGAGAGAGAGAGAGGGAGAGAGAGATAGAGAGAGAGAGAGAGAGAGAGAGAGAGAGAGGGGGAGAGAGAGAGAGAGAGAGAGAGAGAGAGACAGGGAGAGAGAGAGACAGGGAGAGAGAGAGAGAGAGAGAGAGAGGGGGAGAGAGAGAGAGAGAGAGACAGGGAGAGAGAGAGAGAGAGAGAGAGAGAGAGAGAGAGAGAGAGAGAGAGGGGGAGAGAGAGAGAGAGAGAGAGACAGGGAGAGAGAGAGACAGGGAGAGAGAGAGACAGGGAGAGAGAGAGAGAGAGAGAGACAGGGAGAGAGAGAGACAGGGAGAGAGAGAGAGAGAGAGAGAGAGAGAGAGATAGGGAGAGAGAGAGAGAGAGAGAGAGAGATAGGGAGAGAGAGAGAGAGAGAGAGAGGTTCACATCAGCTACCGCCCTCCAGTGGACTAAATCAGTATCACATGAACATGAAGGTGCAGCAGAACATTTCCACTAGATGTCACTCGTAGCAACATGGATAAACAGACATGTTCCTCGTATAATAGCCTAAATCTGTCTGAAAACGTCATAACGTTAGACGTATGGACTTTTTAAACCTCATCTAGTGCGGGAGAGGGGACTCACGGGAGTGTAGTTTTAAGTGGGAAGAAACACTAAATACAGTATACACTAATATAAGCCACATTTAGCAAACGCTTTTATCCAAAGCCACTTACAGTCATGGATGTACAGATTTTACATATGGCTGGTCCCAGCGGGCCTCGAATCCACAACTTTTAGAGTGGCAAGCGCTATGCTCTCAATCGACAACTTTAATTTCCAACTTTCCCAACCCTAGGTCTCTCCCATTATTTAACTGTGTGGACCTGTACAGACTCGGAAATGTGTTGACCTGTACAGACTCTGAAAAGTGTTGACCTGTACAGACTCGGAAAAGTGTTGGCCAGTACAGACTCTGAAAAGTGTTGACCAGTACAGACTCTGAAAAGTGTTGACCTGTACAGACTCTGAAAAGTGTTGACCTGTACAGACTCTGAAAAGTGTTGACCAGTACAGACTCTTAAAAGTGTTGACCAGTACAGACTCTGAAAAGTGTTGACCTGTACAGACTCTGAAAAGTGTTGACCAGTACAGACTCTGAAAAGTGTTGACCTGTACAGACTCTGAAAAGTGTTGACCTGTACAGACTCTGAAAAGTGTTGACCTGTACAAACTCTGAAAAGTGTTGACTTGTACTGATTCCCGAAAAGTGTTGACCTGTACTGACTCTGAGAAAAGTGTGGACCTGTATTGAATCCGGAAAAGTGTTGATCTGTACTGACTCTGAAAAGTGTTGACCTGTACTGACTCAGAAAAGTGTTGAGCTGTACTGATTACCGAAAAGTGTTGACCTATACTGACTCTGAAAAGTGTTGACCTGTACAGACTCTTAAAAGTGTTGACCTGTACTGATTCCCGAAAAGTCTGGACCTGTACTGACTCTGAAAAATGTGGTCCTGTACTGATTCCTGAAAAGTGTTGACCTGTACTGACTCCGAAAGTGTGGACCTGTACTGATTCCCGAAAAGTGTGGACCTGTACTGACTGAAAAGTGTGTACCTGTACAGACTCTGAAAAGTGTGGACCTGTACAGACTCTGAAAAGTGTTCACCTGTACTGACTCTGAAAAGTGTGGACATGTACAGACTCTGAAAAGTGTGGACCTGTAAAGACTCTGAATATGTGGACCTGTACTGACTCTGAAAAGTGTGGACCTATACTGACTGAAAGTGTGGACCTGTACTGACTCTGAAAAGTTTTGACCTGTACTGATTCCCGAAAAGTGTGGACCTGTACAGACTCTGAAAAGTATGGACCTGTCTAGACTCTGAAAAGTGTGGACCTGTACAGACTCTGAAAAGTGTTGACCTGTACTGACTCTGAAAAGTGCTGACCTGTACTGATTACCGAAAAGTGTGGACCTGTACTGACTCTGAAAAGTGTTGACCTGTACTGATTCCCGAAAAGTGTGGACCTGTACTGACTCTGAAAAGTGTGGACCTGTACTGATTCCCGAAAAGTGTTGACCTGAACTGACTCTGAAAAGTGTGGACTTTTAAAGTGTTACATTAACACTCTCAGAGTTCATTCAACACTGGATAATTTACTGTGTAGGAAATAGTCACAAAGTAACAGATTCCTTTGAATTGACATTACATGTCAATTAAGCCTTCATATTCCAGTTTTTATGTCTTTCTAAAAGACAGCTCTAGCATTTTGTGAAGGAGCCGCCATCAGCTGAGACATTGGTTAGAAATATTTTGAATGTGTGCACCTTCCTCTTCTTTCAAATCAGGCATTTCACAGCCTTCAATGTCGATCTCATCTTTTCTGTTTTTAAACCTCTGCATTCAAATAGTTGTTTAAATGTTCTTTGTGTCTAATATGGTGCAGCTAAATGAATGTTTAATAGGGTTCATCCGTACAGAACGTTCAGACAGAAATGTATATTAAAGAACAGATATGAGTGTCTGTCAGGTAGAATAGAGAATCATGTCAGCTCTATTCAATACATTTCTATCAGCAATGTTCAGAACATTTCACCTGAATACACCCGTTTGTTTAGTGAGCAGTGTCCACCCAGCACATCAGAACATGAAACCCCATAGGAGGGGAGCTGCTGGGTGCAATAGTTGAGCAGGGGGCTGACCATCTGGAAGGACCATCAAGGCCTTTTAATTTCTTGGACTGTGCTCTTGTCTTCACAGCAGCCAAGGATAATTGTTTGGTATACCTGCCAACATTTCCCAACCTAGCCTCGAGGCAATTAGTAGGATTTGGGATGTACATTTTTCTCCCTCCATTTAGTGTGATATGTTACATCAGGTTATGTTATGAATTAAATAGCAGTCGTACAATATCATACAAATGTATCATACATCTTGGAGGATATATAGTATTATACAGTACATCTTGCTCTGAGACCAGGCTGCTTGATACGTTGTAATGACAAAGGTTAGGAGAACTAAAGACGAAGGTTAGGAGAACTAACGCCGAAGGTTAGGAGAACTAACGCTGAAGGTTAGGAGAACTAACGACGAAGGTTAGGAGACTTTAAGTTGAAGGTTAGGAGAATTAAGGGTCTTGTTTCTGTCTTAAGTATCCATTCCATTATTTAATTTGTAATGTTAAGTACTATGTCATACTTAATGGAGGGGCACAATTGTACATTCCAAACCTTACGTCTGTTTAATGTGAAAGGGCTGACATTGCCACACATTCTAATTCTGTCACCAAAGCCACTATTATTAGACAAAAAAAAAGACGGAGTGCTTGTTGGTGTAGAGAACATTCGCACCATGCAGACTTTATGACTTTCAAGGCGCTGGCGGTTATACACGTTATAAAACTATCATTGGACATATTTGAGGTGTTTTGGCTCGGCCTTCGGAGGATCAGACAGTGAATCTTGATCCAATACATTCTAAAATGTGCTGTAGACAATTCAGCCTGCGCTCTCAAATTCCAGAATACGGCGGGATCCTCTTACTGCTCAGACATAATGAGAGAATCACAAAACTGGTGAAGCCTATCTATCTATCTATCTATCTATCTATCTATCTATCTATCTATCTATCTATCTATCTATCTATCTATCTATCTATCTATCTATCTATCTATCTATCTATCTATCTATCTATCTATCTATCTATCTATCTATCTATCTATCTATCTATCTATCTATCTATCTATCTATCTATCCCATCACTACCTTTGTACAGAGTTCTGTCTGTCTGTCTGTCTGTCAATTCAATTAATTGCAAAATGTTTGAAGAAGTTTTTTGTTGCATGCCCTAATGAACATGACCCAGCTCGTGGGCTTTGCTATTTATTGCAAATCTCAAAATGTCACGGTGTTTGCTCAGCGAGTACCACTTCCACCCGATTCAGCCCAAACCTGGCGCAAACTCAGGACCTCTGCTTCGCTAGAACACTTGATCTCACTCTTGAAGCGTCTTACCAGTCGGTGCCATGTAAAAAGCTAGCTATTCGCTGGTGCAGGTGGGGACGCTTCAGGCTGAGGAGTAAATTTCACACATCCCCATATGCTACGCAAACAACATGTAGTATAACTATCCTCCAATAGAGGGCACTAAACATACAAAATAAGCCTTTTTTTGCCTGACACTGCAAAGGTTCTCTGGAGGAGCCTAAAGCATGTCCAAAACAAACAGTTAAATAAGCACAGTTAACCTCTCCACCCTGACCTCTGTGAGTCAACATGTAGGGAAGGCTTCCCCTGACAGGTGGTTGGCTAGTCTATTTATAGACAACGCGTGCTAGTGTTTTAGGAAACAGGGATTAATGCAGGACTCAGCAAGGGCTTCCCCTGGGCTGGCTGGCAGTAAATATTTATGGACTACATGGTGTGTGTGCTCTGTTTAGGAAATAGGCAGGTGATCACTGCAGTAGATACATGTGTGTGTACAAGGAAACACAATGAAAAATATTTCAACATGTTAATACTGTAAATGTGACTCCAAAATTGTCACAAAATAATCTGAAACCCAACCAAAACAAACAGCACTAAATAATCTGAAACACAACCAAAACAAACAGCACTAAATAATCTGAAACACAACCAAAACAAACAGCACTAAATAATCTGAAACACAACCAAAACAAACAGCACTAAATAATCTGAAACACAACCAAAACAAACAGCACTAAATAATCTGAAACACAACCAAAACAAACAGCACTAAATAATCTGAAACACAACCAAAACAAACAGCAAATGCAGCCAACATCTTTGTAGAGTCATTGCGTACTATGAATATGGCACCAAATACTTTTTACTACTTTAATATACAGTACATAAGTGAATTGGTCCCAATAATTTTAGTTCCCATATAATGGGAGGACTATGTACAAAAAGTGCTGTAATTTCTGAATGGTTCACGGCTCACTTTAACCTCATAGTCATTGTATAATATGAATTCCAAAGTGCTGGAGTACTGATCCAAAACAACACAAAACTCACTGTATCTTAAATAGCATGAGCAGTGCATGCTTGTACCAGCATGCAATTAAAAGAGAAAATATATATTTAATGAAATGCATAGCAATACTTAGTGTTTAAATTCATTAATCAGTTCTAAATTAATTAGCTTGATATTGATTCTTGACTACACCATTCACCACAGATCAATAGGGGAAACATAAGTATATTTGCTAACGCCCTGCAGTCAGGTTTTCACACCAGTAGACAATGCCCATAATCCAAATATCACCCAATTTGATTACTTTGATTCAACATGATTTCAACATTATTTTGATTGTTCGGGACCTTTCAACATGATTACAACATGATTTTAATTGTTCGGGTCCTTCAAGTGTATGTTTATTTCCTTTTAACTGTATCCTACGCCTGCCATAAATTATTGCCCCTCATGGTTAAATAAAGTTAATTGAAGTTTATTGTTAATGCTAATGTTTCTAATTGGCAGCTCAAGTGGAGACACTTCAGTCTGAGGAGAGAGTTTCACAGACCCCCATCTGATACACAAGGAAACAACAAGTCTATACCCGTTTAGGAAAAAAGCATTTCATGTATTCAGTAACGTTAGACTTATCCACATTTACCAGAGGGTTCAAATTGCAATGAGTTAGAGGCTAGATAGCTTTGTCAGCATATCAGATGCATAGCGGAGCCCTCAGACTTTTATGAGAGGGCTATAAATATATCCAAAGTGGCGGGAAAGGTTGGAATGGGTTGTAGGGTTCACTTGGGGAGACGATGTCTCACAGTGATTTTCTTGAAGGTCCCTAGAGTTGTAAAACGTGTAATAGCAGTGCAGCAATGGCAGCTTCCTCTGTGTTATCACGCTTTCTTTCAGCAATGGCATCGTCCTCTGTGTTATCACGTTTTTTCCCACAATGGCAGCTTCCTTTGTGTTATCACGCTTTCTTTCAGCAATGGCATCGTCCTCTGTGTTATCACGTTTCTTCCCACAATGGCAGCCTCCTCTGTGTTATCACACTTTATTTCAGCAATGGCAGCTTCCTCTGTGTTATCAAGCTTTCTGTTAGCAATGGCAGCTTCCTCTGTGTTATCACGTTTTTTTCCACAATGGCAGCTTCCTTTGTGTTATCACGCTTTCTTTCAGCAATGGCATCGTCCTCTGTGTTATCACGTTTTTTCCCACAATGGCAGCTTCCTTTGTGTTATCACGCTTTCTTTCAGCAATGGCATCGTCCTCTGTGTTATCACGTTTCTTCCCACAATGGCAGCCTCCTCTGTGTTATCACACTTTATTTCAGCAATGGCAGCTTCCTCTGTGTTATCAAGCTTTCTGTTAGCAATGGCAGCTTCCTCTGTGTTATCACGTTTTTTTCCACAATGGCAGCTTCCTTTGTGTTATCACGCTTTCTTTCAGCAATGGCATCGTCCTCTGTGTTATCAAGTTTTTTTCTACAATGGCAGCTTCCTTTGTGTTATCACGCTTTCTTTCAGCAATGGCAGCTTCCTCTGTGTTATCACACTTTCTTTCAGCAATGGCATCGTCCTCTGTGTTATCATGCTTTCTTTCAGCAATGGCAGCTTCCTCTGTGTTATCAAGCTTTCTGTCAGCAATGGCAGCTTCCTCTGTGTTATCACACTTTCTTTCAGCAATGGCATCGTCCTCTGTGTTATCACGTTTTTTACACAATGGCAGCTTCCTTTGTGTTATCACGCTTTCTTCGAGCAATGGCAGCTTCCTCTGTGTTATCATGCTTTTTTTCAGCCCTTCATCCTATTCATTTTCCCCATAGGATAGGGCAGGGATTTACCCTATGACAAACAATGTCAGTATACAACAAGTTATTGCTCACATACAGTGCCTTCGGAAAGTATTCAGACCCCCTTGACTTTTTCCACATTTTGTTACGTTACAGCTTGACTCTAAAATGGATTAAATAAATAAAAATCCTCAGCAATCTACACACAATACCCCATAATGACAAAGTGAAAACAGGTTAAAAAAAATAAAAACAGAAATACCTTTTTAACATAAGTATTCAGACCCTTTGCTATGAGACTCAAATTGAGTTCAGCTGCATCCTGTTTCCATTGATCATCACTGAGATGGTTCTACAACTTGATTGGAGTCCACCTGTGGTAAATTCAATTGATTGGACATGATTTGGAAAGGCACACACCTGTCTATATTAGGTCCCACAGTTGACAGTGCATGTCAGAGCAAAAACCAAGCCATGAGGAATTGTCCGTAAAGCTCTGAGTCAGGATTGTGTCAAGGCACAGATCTGGGGAAGGTTACCAAAACATTTCTGCAGCAATTAAGGTCCCCAAGAACACAGTGGCCTCCATCATTCTTAAATGGAAGAAGTTTGGAACCATCAAGACTCTTCCTAGAGCTGGCCGCCCGGCCAAACTGAGCAATTGGGGGAGAAGGGCCTTGGTCAGGGAGGTGACCAAGAACCCGATGGTCCCTCTGACAGAGCTCTAGAGTTCCTCTGTGGAGATGGGAGAATCTCCACAGAGGACAATCATCTTTGCAGCACTCCACCAATCTGTAAGGGCTGGATTGTGGTAACCTTTATGTCCATTCAGGGGAAGCCACAACCCAGTCCTTACATCAGGGAGGGAAGGTGAATGATCCCCAATCAGAGACAGCTGTCTAGCGTTGTCTCTGATTGGGAATGGTATTTAGCCTTCTCTCCCATCCACCTGCATGTGGATCATTGTTCGTTTGTTTGACTGCACGGCCAGTATACAAAGTAAGTCACTGTGTTTTTGTTAATAGTGAATATATTTTACTCTCCTGTTTATTTATGTGCTTTGAGAGAACATCTCACAAAATAAACAAGGATGACACTCCACGAGCGCTCTGTCTACCGTCCCTTATCTACGCACCGTGACACAATCAGGCCTTTATGGTAGAGTGGCCAGACAGAAGCCACTCCTCAGTAAATAAAAACACATTATAGCCTGCTTGGAGTTTGCCAAATGCCACCTAAAGGACTCTCAGACCATGAGAAACAAGATTCTCTGGTCTGAATGCCAAGCGTCACATCTGGAGGAAACCTGGCACCATCCCTACGTTGAAGCATGGTGGTGGCAGCATCATGCTGTGGGGATGTTTTTCAGCGGTAGGCACTGGGAGATCAGTCAGGATTGAGGCAAAGATGAACGGAGCAAAGTACAGATGAATCCGTAATGAAAATCTGCTAAAGGAGTACTCAGGACCTCAGACTGGGGGAGAAGGTTCACCTTCCAACAGGACAATGACTCTAAGCACAGAGCCAAGACAACGCAGGAGTGGCTTCGGGACAAGTCTCTGAATGTCCTTGAGTGGCCCAGCCAGAGCCCGGACTTGAAGCCGATCCAACATCCAACACTCCCCATCCAACCTGACAGAGCTTGAGGGGATCTGCAGAGAATAATGGGAGAAACTCCCCAAATACAGATGCGGCGTCATACCCAAGAAGACTCGAGACTATAATCGCTGCCAAAGGTTCTTCAACAAAGCACGGAGTAAAGGGTCTGAATACTGTTTTTTCTTTGTCATTATTGGGTATTGTGTGTATATTTATGAGGGAAAAAAACAATTTATTCAATTTTAGAATAAGGCTGTAACCTGACACAATGTGGAAAAAGTCAAGGTGTCTAAATACTTTCCGAAGGCACTGTATACCCAATAATCATATATAATTGAAAAGCTTACATTCAAAGCTATCCATCAGACACATTTTCGGGAATGTTCAGTTCAACCGAACTTTGACCTTTGACATCTAGGATACATATCAGAATGACCTGTATAAATTGCTTTAAAAAAAGAAAACAATGACACATTTTAAACTTTGTTTGACAAGTGGTCCTGACAGGTCATGACATCACCTTTCAAATGTATAAAAACTAACCAACTTTGAAAGCACCACCTTCAGCTATTGTTTAAAATTAGCCCATATTATTGACATGAGAATGTTGGAAGTTACGTTTTTGTATTGTAACTTTCGTGATAGAAGCACCAAACGTTCCCACCCGTCCAGGACATCTACTTGAAACGGTGAGGAAGGAAGGCCCGCAGAATCATCAAGGACCCTGGACACCCCAGCCACAAGCTGTTCGGAGCAGGAGATCTGATACCAACTGGCTCAGAGACAGTTTCTATCTACAACCCATCAGACTGCTGAACACTTGAACTGGACTGACCACCTGCTCTGATTCTCCACACCTTAGCACACATGTAATCACTCATGCACACACCCACACACACACGCCTGCACACACCCGCACACACACACACACACCCACACACACACACACCCACACACACACACGCCCGCACACACCCGCACACACCCACACACACACACGCCCGCACACACCCACACACACACACGCCCGCACACACCCGCACACACCCACACACACCCACACACACACACACCCACACACACACACGCCCGCACACACCCGCACACACCCACACACACCCACACACACACACACCCACACACACACACGCCCGCACACCCGCACACACCCACACACACCCACACACACACACACCCACACACACACACGCCCGCACACACCCGCACACACCCACACACACCCACACACACACACACCCACACACACACACGCCCGCACACCCGCACACACCCACACACACCCACACACACACACACCCACACACACACACGCCCGCACACCCGCACACACCCACACACACCCACACACACACACACCCACACACACACACGCCCGCACACGCCCACACACACGCACCCACGCACACACACACACACACACACACACACACACACACCCACCCACACACACACACGCCCGCACACGCCCACACACGCCCACACACACGCACCCACGCACACACACACCCACATGCACGCACGCACGCACGCACGCACGCACGCACGCACGCACACACACACGCACACACACACACACACACACACACACACACACACACACACACACACACACACACACACACACACACACACACACACACACACACACACACACACACACACACACACACTCTCTTGTCCTTGACTTCCTACAATCTGTATTGTCTATACATTTGAAAGTGTAAAAATAAAGCTGTCCAAAAAGAAGCAGGTATTTGACTGGCCCGTTTAATGGCCATATCAGGTATAAGTCTGTTTCGTATACGGCCATATCCTCTGGTGCACGGCTCAAATGGCAGCAGATCTGCCAACAAAGCAATGAAGCAATGCCAAATTACCTTAGAGATTGCTGTGGAAGCTGGATGTATTTCTGACACTGAACATGGCCATGTTGGGCTCGTAACTCATCTGTTGCTTTGGTTTACTTCTTGTAACTCTGCCATCACCTGTATGGGATGGAATTGGAGTTTCAAGAACAGCTCAGCAGCTGTGGTTTGATACTTTGACATCTCTATGACAGAGGGTCAGAAAGCAATCCCAAACAACTTTAGATTACATGTATTTCTGACACCCAGGTTCGAAATATGGCCATGGCTGGAGAAGGCCACTGACAGGGGGAAATCATTTTTGACTACTTGTTTGTCCAAAGATCTTGTTCCCCATGTGTTCATCCCTGAAAATGGTATCCTTCTTGATCATTGTAAATGTATGAGATTAATATTGTGTGAACCACAGAGAGATTCGGTACAGGTACAGGAACTTATTAGTCGACCATGAGGTCCTCACATTGCTGACATTGGCCCCCATGCTACATTTACAGCGAGACATATGAGCTGGAAAATAAGATCTGAATGAACCAAGCCCAGCTCGGTTGTTTTGTGGATCCATGCCACAGACATTTCATATCCAGATATAGAGTTTTACTGCTGTGACATTTTAATGGATTGAATCATGCAAAACATGCTGATGTGAGCCAAGGTGCTAGGGTGTCTCAGGCAAACTCCAGAGCCGGCCCTAGCCTTTTGGGGACCCTAAGCTAAATGTTGTTGCCCCCCCCCCCCCTGCCCCCCAATCTTATAGCAAATGTTCTGCAATTCTACACATTCTACCTGATTTATGCCTTGTTAATATGATATCTGAGTGACAGTGACTAACAAAATCAATGGGGCCCCCTGGAGGTCAGGGCCCCTGAACTCGTGCCCTGTGTGCCCGGTTGGTAATTCAACCATGACTACTACAAGTTTATATAGCTGGCTAGACTAACTCAGCAATCTACAAAATCTTAGCTGACATGGGCTAATTAAGTGACTGTCAGAGATAGAGGTCCACTTGGGTCCTGAAAATGAGACCTGCACCGAATTGGACCCGCAGATTTCCCACCCAACCTCGACAGGACCAGGTACGTTTTTTGAAGATCAACACGCAACCCGATTTGGATCCAAGGTTCACCAGATCCGACCTGAAACATGTCCGAGATGTGTCCGAAATGGTTTCACGCATCCATTTTCTGTTGCATCTAAAATAATGGATTTGTGGTCTACAGTCTTTTCATAATGGCATCCCTATAATCTTTATCAAAACAGCACAACCACATTTCTAATGTTATAACTCTTAATAGTAACTTGAAACACCAACAGATTTCCTAAATGGCCCCCTATGCCAGTTATGCTGCTAGGGCCGGCTCTGCCTGAGTAATTAAAGCACCCTTAAAATGTATTGGATGAAGCGCTAATGTCTGATCCTCCCAAGGGCCACAATACGTCAAATATCTACAATGACACTTTTATAATGTCAGTTTACTCAACTGTTTAATGACATCTGGCAGTTAACAGTATGTCAGAGGCCTGCAACCTCCTGTTCTGGACAGCCCATCTGCAGGATCGTGTTCCACCCCAGCACTGACAAAGTGGGTTCAACTGATCATAATCTTCAATTTAGCCCATAATTACAGGTTCAGTGTGTTAATGAAGAAATACGATTCAGTTAATTCAGGAAGTGAACTGAAATTCCAATATTTCACCAGGGTTTTAATGAGAAATAATTTTAGATCAATTCATAAATTGACATGAAATGACCCCAGCCCTGATCTCGATACAGTGCTTACCGCATTGTGAGAAGACCCATGGCTGTAAAGTCAGTTGAGGTATTTGTGGTCGAATACACAGTTGTCTAGTTGGGTATGGCAGGTGGACATGTTCCTCTGACACCCCTCCCACCAATTTGCAGAGGGTCACTCAGATACGAAAACACAGGTCATATGTCATGCCAGATCTTTGCACATTAAAATAACTTGAATGTCATAAAGTCTGCATGGTGCAAATGTTCTCTCCACACACAAACACGCCAAGTTAATATATTCCGTCTAATAACATTGTCATCGGTGCCAGATTTAGGATGTGTGGAAATGTTGGCAGGTATACCAAACAATGAACCTTGGCTGCGGTGAAGACAAGAGCACAGTCCAAGAAATTAAAAGACCTTGATGGTCCTTCCAGATGGTCAGCACCCTGCTCAACTATTGCACCCAGCAGCTCCCCCCTATGGGGTTTATTGTACTGATGTGCTGGGTGGACACACACTAAACAAACAGGGTGTATTCAGGTGAAATGTTCTAAACATTGCTGATAGAAATGTATTGAATAGAGCTGACATTATTCCCTATTCTACCTGACAGACCTGTTCTCTATTCTACCTGACAGACCTGTTCTCTATTCTACCTGACAGACCTGTTCTCTATTCTACCTGACAGACCTGTTCTCTATTCTACCTGACAGACCTGGTCGCTAGGGGCAACTCAGTAAGACCCCCGGCCGCTAGGGGCAACTCAGTCGGGCCCCTGGTCGCTAGGGGCAACTCAGTAAGACCCCCGGCCGCTAGGGGCAACTCAGTCAGGCCCCTGGCCGCTAGGGGCAACTCAGTCGGGCCCCTGGCCGCTAGGGGCAACTCAGTCGGGCCCCTGGTCGCTAGGGGCAACTCAGTAAGACCCCCGGCCGCTAGGGGCAACTCAGTCGGGCCCCTGGTCGCTAGGGGCAACTCAGTAAGACCCCCGGCCGCTAGGGGCAACTCAGTCAGGCCCCTGGCCGCTAGGGGCAACTCAGTCGGGCCCCTGGCCGCTAGGGGCAACTCAGTCGGGCCCCTGGTCGCTAGGGGCAACTCAGTAAGACCCCCGGCCGCTAGGGGCAACTCAGTCGGGCCCCTGGTCGCTAGGGGCAACTCAGTAAGACCCCCGGCCGCTAGGGGCAACTCAGTCAGGCCCCTGGCCGCTAGGGGCAACTCAGTCGGGCCCCTGGCCGCTAGGGGCAACTCAGTCGGGCCCCTGGTCGCTAGGGGCAACTCAGTCGGGCCCCTGGTCGCTAGGGGCAACTCAGTAGGGCCCCCGGCTGAACATTAACATGTAGTGGTACTCCAGAGTGGCGCAGTGGTCTAAGGCACTGCATCTCAATGCTAGAGGTGTCTCTACAGACCCTGGTTCAATCCTGGGCTGTATCACAACTGGCCGTGATCGGGAGTCCCACAGGGCGGTGCACAATTTGCCAGAGTAGGCTGTCATTGTAAATAACAATTTGTTCTTAACTCACTTGCCTAGTTAAATAAAGGTTAAATGAAAAATGTATGTAAAAAAAGGTTAAAAGTGTGTGTGCTGGATTACATGTATTCAAAATAATTTCAACCAATGTCTCTGCTGATGGCAGCTCCTTCACAAGTTGCTAGACTTGTCTTTTAGAAAGATATAAAAACTGTAATGTGAAGGATGAATTAAAATGTAATGGAAATGGAAAGGAATCTGTTACTTTATTGTAACTATCCATATTAATTTAATAGCAGTTTAATTAAAGCCAGCTGCTAAACGGTTTACTTCAGTGTGTAAAAAAGTTTGAGCCCAACTACATCGTTGTCAGAAATATGAGTGGATAAGATGATGGAAATAGTGTAGTGATGATATGTAAGCCTTGAGAATCCTGCCGGACCGTTTTAGACAACTGAAATGTGAGACAAATAAAAAGCACCTCAAGCATCTTCCATAGATCATACTGTTAAATAACTACACGGCTGATTTAACACTTTAATGAGCTGTTATTGGAAGCCTAAACGTTTCCGTTGTACCTTTTAAATATTTAAAAAATATGGTTTCACCAGGGTGACAAATCAAACTAAGCAAAGCATGAGGTGACGGCCAACTCCTTCACAAGCATGAGGTGACTGAGGAGGTGACTGAGGAGGTGACTGAGGAGGTGACTGAGGAGGTGACTGAGGAGGTGACTGAGGAGACAGGTCAACTGTTTACAAGCAAAAATATTTTTTCTTTTATTTAAAGAAAATTCTATCTAAATAAAGTAAGATTACATTATAATGTCGTTTTTTATTATTTGAGTGGCAGTGTAAGTAACAATGGATTCAATTGAAGAAATCCAACATTTGATATCGTTACAATTATTATTAATGACATATCTCATTTACCTAAATCCAGTGGAATTCAATTCAGAAACAAATATTACATTAAAACGTAATGTAATGGGAGTGTGTTGCTCCTGGAAGTTGGTGGCGCTCGTGAGGTCTCTCATCCAATCCATTTCCTTTACCAGAGTGGTCCATATTTAACTTTTGCTTGGTTGGCAGTTTCAACCAGATATAAGCAGGCTGAGACTCCAGCATCCATAAGTCAGATACCTTCTCCCTCTGTGGTAAGAAACTCTCTCTGCCTCCTTAGATTTTTACATTTGTCAAATTTTGAGTGCTTAGAATCTTACATGTGTCTTGTCAGATATAATTCTGCAATCAAGTGGCATTGTTTTTAAATGTTTAATTCATTTAAAATGTTTTAACTTTAAATGTGTTTTACTTTTATTTATGGTCAAAAGTGGTGCTCCTGCTGTTTGTAAATTGAAGGGGTGGTCTATAATATAACTAGGTATTCAGGGGATTTATTTGAATTCTTGACAGAATGTGTAGTTAAGTGAGTTGCCACTAGGACAATGAAAGATACCAGCAGCACCTGTAGTTAAATTGGACATTACCGTAATGATTGTGTTGAATAATGCCTTTCAAAAGGTTTTTTACCTCTTTGGAGGCTAAATGATATGGCTATAGACCTGTGTGTATTCACAACACCCTAACGTTTCCCAGGGTCCTCCAAGAAGTACAAATTCATCTGTAGGAAGGGAAAAAGAAGGTGAGACATAGTTTGAGTCTTCATAAGAAAAATGACAAACGTTCTGTGAGAGATACCACTCACAACTCTTTTGACTGGGGAGGAAGCGCCACAGAGTCAATCATGTTTCTGGTTTCATCTCTTTCCTAGTGATCCGTCACCATGAGTACGGACGCGGAGATGCAAATCTACGGCAAGGCTGCCATATACCTCCGTAAGCCTGAGAAGGAGAGGATGGAGGCACAAACCGCACCCTTTGATTCAAAGAACGCCTGCTATGTGTCTGACACCAAGGAGCTGTACCTTAAGGGTTTGGTCACTGCCAGGACCGAAGGAAAGTGTACTGTGACAGTCACAAATCCTGACGGCACTAAGGAAGTAAGTCTGATTTGAAAACTATTATAGTTTGTGTAGATACTCTTTTTCTTGAAAAAATAAAAAACATATTTTTTAAAACATGCCAAAATAACGAAATCGGTAACAATAGTTAGACGAAGGATTTCTTAGTTTTTTTGTAAGCAGAATATAAACTTCAAAGACGTATTTCTATCTGCTAATTAAAACTAGCACAGCATTTTCTATATTAACTAGTTAACAATCAGCATTTATGAGTCGGTGGTTTGATAACAATGCAGTTTAAAAAATATACGTTTATTTTTTTATGAGCAAAAAGCATTCAATCATGTCCAGTTTGATCTGTGTATAATCTATATTTCTGACTGTTTCAGGAAGGAAAAGAGTTCAAAGAAGCAGACGTCTACCAGATGAACCCCCCTAAGTACGACAAGATTGAGGACATGGCCATGATGACCTACCTGAATGAAGCCTCTGTGTTGTATAACCTCAAAGAGCGTTATGCAGCATGGATGATCTATGTAAGAAACCTGCATAAACATACACACACATACATGAACATAAGACACAAACACTCACACACACATGAACATAAGATACAGTACAACACATAAATGAATGGTAGAAACCCAAACATAACCATACAGTACATTAGTATACCAAAGTACACCCACATCCTCACATAAAAGTACATGTGATTTTGCTATTCCCCTCATTGAATCTATTCTCTGTCATCCAGACCTACTCTGGGCTCTTCTGTGCCACGGTGAACCCCTACAAGTGGCTTCCTGTGTACGACATGGAGGTTGTTAACGCCTACAGAGGAAAGAAGAGGATGGAGGCTCCACCCCATATCTTCTCCGTCTCTGACAACGCCTTTCAGTTCATGCAGATTGGTACGAGCTCCCATGGATGGATGTCCATAAGTGTTTATGGCTGGATGGGTGGATGTATGGATGGAAGTTCAAATGTATCTACTGTTTTCTAGTCTATGTTAGAACAGTTTGCTGGGAATATATCATATCACCTGCCTTGAATGGAAACATGTTGATGATGAATTCAATAATGTTCCCATAATGTTGCTTGAGTATGATAAGCAACATGTTTTTTGGTTACAGACCAGGAGAACCAGTCCGTCCTGATTACGTAAGTTGTTTAATAAAATCTCTCTTGAGAAAGTGTTTCTACTGTAATATGTTGGGTCACTTGGGTGTGATGAAAATATATTACATTATGAATGGATTAGACTATGAATAGGAATGAGTCCATGAGTGGGAATATTTGTTAGTTATTTACTTATGGAAGAAAACAGATCAACAGTGTATTTTTCAGTGTTGTTTCTTAGTGAAAGCCAATCTGAGACTTGGGTCCAACATGTGAGTAAAACCCTTCTTTCTCTGTCATATTAACCAGCGGAGAATCCGGTGCAGGAAAGACTGTCAACACCAAGCGTGTCATCCAGTACTTTGCCACCATCGCAGTGTCTGGTGCCAAGAAGGAAGTAGACCCCAACAAAATGCAGGTAGGTTGTGCTTCCGCTTGATTTCTAACACATTTCAGTTTGCTGTGTTCAAGCAATTGAGAATAACTAACTCTACCAGTTTCTGAGCAACTTGTGTTTGTCTCAATCAGGGGTCTCTTGAGGATCAGATCATTGCAGCTAACCCTCTGCTGGAAGCTTACGGTAATGCCAAGACAGTGAGGAACGACAACTCGTCTCGCTTTGTAAGTATGAAGGGTATACTGTGAAAGTTACCTTATATTGGACAAATGTATTTTGTTATATCAATAGATATAAAAACTGTAACATTTAAAGGGGTCTATCAAAGTTAAATGTTAGATGTATTTAGTTGACCTAATTCTAAACCCCATGCTCTACTACAGGGTAAATTCATCAGGATTCACTTCCAAGGTAGCAAACTGGCTAAAGCTGACATTGAGACCTGTGAGTTGATTTTAATTGTTTCTCAATGATTTCCTAAATTCACACAGATTATTTTGGAGAGCGCATATCATACATTTTACCTCATGTTCTCTCTCTCTCTCTCTCTCTCTCTCTCTCTCTCTCTCTCTCTCAGACCTGCTAGAGAAGTCCAGAGTGTCCTTCCAGCTTCCCGATGAGAGAGGCTACCACATCTTCTTCCAGATGATGACCAATCACAAACCTGAGATTATTGGTATGGCTAAGGAGAGCTACAGGAGAAATTCTTCCTATCTCCATGGAACTTGTTCATAGTCCAAACTATTAATACTATTACAATGAGTATATCCAAGGTAACAAGGCATCAGGATATGGGTCAGGTCTTTGGGAAATATCTATCAAGTAATGGACTGTGATGCACTCGTCCACAAGTCTCAGTCCCCTCTTTTGATGCTATTAGTTATATACTACTGTAGATGTATCCTTGAGTCCATCTATTGAGTAAAGGAGGGTGAGATACTGTAAAGGTAGGACAGCAGAAAACTAAGAGATTTAACTGACAAGACGTTCTCCGTTGTCCATAGAAATGTCACTCATCACCACCAACCCCTACGACTTTCCCATGTGCAGCCAGGGTCAGATCACTGTGGCCAGCATCAACGACAAGGAAGAGCTGGATGCCACAGATGTGAGTCAAACAAAGGGTTAATCGTATTCTGTTCAATTCCAATTTTGTGGCAGCTGGGAATTTTCATGTGTTTTGTTTAGTTTTATTCTGTTAGTTATGCTCTTGATGCCTTCACACTTCGCTTTGATGCACATTCTTTACATGTAAGACATTCACAAGAGAATGCTAGACCTGTGGAACTGTGTAAAATAGAGGTGGAACATTCATTCCTTTCCCGTCTTGTTCTGTCAATGTTTAACCTGTTCTGTCCTGATCCAGCAATATTTCTACAACGCTGGAACTTTCCTGTCCCTTCCCGATACAAATCACACCCGTAACATCCAGTGCTAATTATTTTTAACGCAGAAATACAGTATGTAGGCTATAGTGTTTGTTTGGGAAGTATGTACAATTATTTCAGTAATGCAATATGCGACTGTGATATGTGGTTGCCTTACCTATCTAGGTTAAATAGCTCTGGGTTAGAGCCTTTTCTAAATGACCAAAATGTAGATGAGAACAGACAACTTTAGCCTACAGCTGAGCGCATATGAACATTTACAACAAAGACCCGCGGGAGTCCTGTTCCAGTGTCAACCTCTAGTGCAAAACTTATTAACTACTAGTGTGTTGGCCAAGCGTGATCATGTTGAGCTGAGAAGCCAGTGAAATCTATCCATCCCATTCGTTCTGGTGAGGGAACAGAACTGTAGTGTACTGTAAGTGAGCAAACTACCGTTCAGTTCATCACTGTTGTACTTCCTGTCTAATACCAGGATGCCATTACAATCCTGGGCTTCAGTAATGATGAGAAAAATAGCATCTACAAGCTGACAGGAGCTGTATTGCACCACGGCAACTTGAAATTCAAGCAGAAGCAGCGTGAGGAGCAGGCCGAGCCAGACGGCACAGAGGGTGAGTCCCACTCATAGATATACAATATGTAAAGTATCCATAAATTATTAGAAATTATGGATGTGGGTTCAAGTTAAAAACGAACCCAGCGAAAACTTGGACAAACCCTTTTGTTAGTGTGACATCAGAATCAAGTGATCTTGTGTTCCTGAGTGTGTTGTTGGTTCTCTCTCCAGTGGCTGATAAAATCGGCTACCTGCTGGGCCTGAACTCAGCTGAGATGCTAAAGGCTCTGTGCTACCCCAGAGTGAAGGTCGGCAACGAGTATGTGACCAAGGGACAGACTGTGCCTCAGGTAAGGCAGCCAAACACAGCATCTACCATATTCTCAGCACCGGAAATATGTTGGTGATGAGTGCATTGCTTTTTTTTAGTAGTGATGTTGTTTTCCCCAAGCTCTTATCACACGGTCATTATCTCATGTATTCATTTGAGGCATTATCATTGCAGGTTAATAACTCAGTCTCAGCTCTGGCCAAGTCCATCTATGAGAGGATGTTCTTGTGGATGGTCATCCGTATCAACGAGATGTTGGACACCAAGAATCCAAGGCAGTTCTATATCGGTGTGCTCGACATTGCCGGGTTTGAGATCTTTGATGTGAGTATGAGACCAGAACCAGACAATTAGTTGTGATTGAGCGATGTATTACAGCCATGTATGATGAAAGTATCTCTTTTCAAATTCCATCAACAGTACAACAGCATGGAGCAGCTGTGCATCAACTTCACCAATGAGAAACTGCAACAGTTTTTCAACCACACCATGTTCGTCCTGGAACAAGAGGAGTACAAGAAGGAGGGAATCGTCTGGGCCTTCATTGACTTCGGCATGGACTTGGCTGCCTGCATTGAGCTTATTGAGAAGGTAAGCTGTCTGTGAGGATTATGATGGACCGCAGCAGCAAAGCTCATATGAAGCAATGTGTGAGATATTATTACAGTGGTAGAACGTATCTGACTGTTGAGAACTCAATATGTTTCCTATTACTTGCCCTAAATGAAGATAATAGCATGTTTGCTAAATTAATAAATGTGATCCTGAATGTAAATATCAATGATTTGATATACATCTCTTTTCGTAAAGCCGTTGGGCATCTTCTCCATCCTTGAAGAGGAGTGCATGTTCCCCAAGTCTTCAGACACTACCTTCAAGGACAAACTGTACGCCCAGCATCTTGGCAAAACTAAGGCTTTTGAGAAGCCCAAGCCTGCTAAAGGCAAGGCAGAGGCCCACTTCTCCCTGGTACACTACGCCGGTACTGTGGACTACAACATCACTGGCTGGCTGGAGAAGAACAAGGACCCCCTGAACGACTCAGTTCTTCAGCTGTACGGGAAGTCTTCAGTCAAACTCATGGCTACCCTGTATGTCGCTGCCCCACCTGAGGGTAAGACTAGCATCACATCAAAACATTTCATGAAGAACTAGTTATAACATTTTCTTTCAAGTCTTTGAATGTATCACGATTTCTCTGGGTTATTCACTGGGTTCATTTACTCATGCAATAGGTCTCATTGGCAGCATTTGTATCAAGATAAGTGTGAAGTTAACCTGAGATTCACTAATTTATAATTGTATATTCATTTTCCCATTTTAAAAGATACAACCAAGAAAGGTGGCAAGAAGAAGGGTGGTTCCATGCAGACTGTGTCCTCCCAGTTCAGGGTGAGCTTTTAAAATGTCTATATTCAGGCTTTCAAAAGGTGCACTGATTATCAGAAATTTCTGAGAAAATGGTTTATAACCCTCTTACAGGAGAACTTACATAAGCTGATGACCAACTTGAGGAGCACTCATCCTCACTTTGTGCGCTGCTTGATCCCTAACGAGTCAAAGACTCCAGGTACAAGAGATATTGAGTTAAATATGACATCTTATCAGTACGGTATCAGAAACCTTAACAAACCAATCTTTAACCTGTTTATGAGTATTAAAAGTGACTTGGTTTGTGTTTCCAGGTCTGATGGAGAACTTCCTGGTTATCCACCAGCTCAGGTGTAATGGTGTACTGGAGGGTATCAGGATCTGCAGAAAGGGCTTCCCCAGCAGAATCATCTATGCTGACTTCAAGCAGAGGTGCACACACACACACACACACACACACACACACACACACACACACACACACACACACACACACACACACACACACACACACACACACACACACAGATGGATCTTCTCTAAGGGTTTTCCTGACATCTGAATCTTTTACGTAATATAACCAAATTGACATTATGTTAAACATGTCTCCTCATTCAGGTACAAAGTACTGAATGCCAGTGTCATCCCCGAGGGTCAGTTCATGGATAACAAGAAGGCTTCTGAGAAGCTGCTTGGGTCCATTGATGTGAATCACGAGGATTACAAGTTTGGACACACCAAGGTCAGTCAAATACCCCCAGCAAAATCAGACAATAAACACAACTTCAATGATCATTTAAACTCTAACCATTCAATGTCTCTCCAGTTGATCTATCCATCTTTTTATTGTTTCTTAAAGATGTGAAAACACATCGTACTCATTATCGTGTGCATTGAGTCAGAGTGGTATAGCTGCAGTTATCTGTATCAGTGTATATTATTCATCTACGATCATTTACAACTTATAAACAACCTAATCCCATGGTTTGTTTGTAAGCATTGCAATGTTTATGTTGTTCAAATCAATCTAGTTGTGTTGATTGAACCCTTTCTATCTGTCACCATCTGACTGTGGTTCCATAATTGACCATGTCAACCCGTCTCAGGTGTTCTTCAAAGCCGGTCTGCTGGGTGTCCTGGAGGAGATGAGAGATGAGAAGTTAGCCTCTCTGGTCGGCATGGTCCAGGCTCTCAGCCGTGGATTCCTCATGAGGAGAGAGTTCACCAAGATGATGGAGAGGAGGTGAGGAATAGGAGACATCTTGTCAAAGCTTTCTGTCAACCACCTGTCTGTAATGCATAATGATTACATACTGTATATGCTGTGAGTTGTTCAGGATGAGAAAGTACGTTATAATAATAGAGTGATGTCTATACATTTAACAGGGGTTACAGTTCCCTAGCCCCACTCCTTAGCTGTATGCAAAAAGTGGTGGGGTCCCCATTTTGTTATCCTTCAAATCTCAGAATGTAGCTTTAAAGACGTCATGCAGTGATTTTTTTACTTTTCCTTTTCAAAAATTCTGTTAATGACCTACTCTTTGAAGTTTGCGTTTGTGTTTAAAAAACACTATTTTCCTCAAAAAATATATTTTTAGCCTTACTTTACATACTTAAAATAATGTATTTATACTTGGGATATCGCTTTTCCATAGGAAAAGTTCAAAAATCACTGGAGGAGATCTTTAAGCATGTCACTTATCATGCCACTCAATCCTTTCTGTCCACCAGAGATTCAGTCTTTACCATCCAGTATAACATCCGGTCATTCATGAATGTGAAAACCTGGCCATGGATGAAGGTGTACTTCAAGATCAAGCCCCTGCTGAAGAGCGCTGAGACTGAGAAGGAGCTGGCCAACATGAAGGATAACTATGAGAAGATGCAGACGGACCTGGCCAAGGCTCTGGCCAAGAAGAAGGAGTTGGAGGAGAAGATGGTGGCCATGGTGCAGGAGAAGAATGACCTGGCGCTTCAAGTGGCATCTGTGAGTGAGCAACAGCCCTCATAAGAGCACATTTACACACACATGAACACAGGCGTGAACACAGGCGTGAACACAGGCGTGAACACAGGCGTGAACACACACACACACACAAACACAATCACACACATCTGCACATAGATAGATAGATAGATAGATAGATAGATAGATAGATAGATAGATAGATAGATAGATAGATAGATAGGTACTTTATTGATCCCCCGGGGGGGAAATTTCATAAGAATATGAACACACGTACACTCTTGCTAACTCAAAAATGTATTGCCCATGGAATATATTTAGATTTCATACATTTACATTGATTTTCTCTGACATATTTGACTAAATTATATATTTTGATACACAAAGTGAGGCCACTGATATTTTCTCCTGTTCTGAAACCAGGACTCAGAGAATCTGAATGATGCTGAGGAAAGATGTGAGGGGCTCATCAAGAGCAAGATCCAGCTGGAGGCCAAACTCAAAGAGACAACTGAGAGGCTGGAGGATGAGGAGGAGATGAATGCTGAGTTGACTGCCAAGAAGAGGAAGCTGGAGGATGAGTGCTCTGAGCTGAAGAAGGACATTGATGACCTGGAGCTCACCCTGGCCAAAGTGGAGAAGGAGAAGCACGCCACTGAAAACAAGGTTTGGTAGACAGTCTAACCAAACGATAAACCAAACAATAATCAACTCAAAACATGTCTCAACAGAAATGGAATTCAAGTATTTTTGTGGGTGCAGGAAAAAAATGAAGACACAAAATAGTGGAATTTAATTTGCAGTCTAATCCCCACATTTACTGTAAATTCCGTTTATGGTTTCCATTCAGTACACTGGCATGGAGTACAGTTCCACCTAGTGTTGAGTCTATAGTACAGCACTTGTTGACACATTTCTAAAATTAATTCAATATACTGTATATACAGTAGCTAAATCTCCCCTTCGTGGTGAAGAGACCAAAAGCTCATTTTGTTGTGGCTGTTTTCAGGTTAAAAACCTGACAGAGGAGATGGCGTCTATGGATGAGAGTGTTGCCAAGCTGACCAAGGAGAAGAAAGCCCTCCAAGAGGCCCACCAGCAGACACTGGATGACCTGCAGGCAGAGGAGGACAAAGTCAACACTCTGACCAAGGCCAAGACCAAGCTGGAACAGCAAGTGGACGACGTGAGTTTGATATTTTGGACATGATAGTACTGTATGTAAGATTATATTATCTTCAGTTGTTTAGATTTGACCAATATATGTGGGGTTTTATCTTGTAGCTTGAGGGTTCTCTTGAGCAAGAGAAGAAGCTCCGTATGGACCTTGAGAGAGCCAAGAGAAAGCTGGAGGGAGATCTGAAACTGGCCCAGGAGTCCATAATGGACCTGGAGAACGACAAGCAGCAGTCTGATGAGAAAATCAAGAAGTAAACACAAATAAATGACTACAGTATTAGCTGCCATCTTGATCAACATAATGGTTCTTCTTGGCTCATTCTTGTAATTATGAATGAGTATTTGCATGTGATTCTTTAAAGCAAAGTGAATGGTAATATAGACTCTTCACACTATCTAACCAAAACTAACTTCACATTCAACGTGTTTGTGTTTGTTAGGAAGGAGTTTGAGACCACCCAGCTCCTCAGCAAGATTGAGGATGAGCAGTCTCTGGGAGCTCAGCTGCAGAAGAAGATCAAGGAACTCCAGGTACAGTACAGGATCTAAGCTCCAGTACAGGAAAGAACACACCTCAATCATTTCCTCAACTGTATTGTAGTGTTCATCCTCCCTGCTCCTGCCCTCTGTTCTAGGCCCGTATTGAGGAGCTGGAGGAGGAAATTGAGGCTGAGCGTGCTGCCAGGGCTAAGGTTGAGAAGCAGAGGGCCGATCTCTCCAGGGAACTGGAGGAGATCAGCGAGAGGCTGGAGGAGGCCGGAGGCGCCACTGCTGCTCAGATTGAGATGAACAAGAAGCGAGAGGCTGAGTTCCAGAAGCTGCGTCGTGATCTTGAAGAGTCTACCCTGCAGCATGAGGCCACAGCCGCCGCTCTGCGCAAGAAGCAGGCCGACAGTGTGGCTGAGCTCGGGGAGCAGATCGACAACCTGCAGCGAGTCAAGCAGAAGCTGGAGAAGGAGAAGAGTGAATACAAGATGGAGATTGATGACCTCTCCAGCAACATGGAGGCTGTCGCCAAGGCTAAGGTGAGTAGTGATGTTTTGGTCAAGCAGTGTTGAGGAGGGTCAACTACATTACCATTCAAGTCAACTGATGTTGACAGGAGTCCCATATGTTTCACTAACAGGGCAATCTGGAGAAGATGTGCCGTACTCTTGAGGACCAGCTGAGTGAGCTCAAGACTAAGAATGATGAGAACGTTCGCCAGGTCAACGACATCAGCGGACAGAGGGCCAGACTCCTGACAGAGAATGGTACCATCAACCATGAACAACAAACCACTGTAGTTCACCTCAGTAGTACACAATGTTGAGGGCAGTAAATTCTGTCCACATAGTTTCTGCCCTACGATACCTCCAAAAACATTTTCAATCTTTGAGAACAGGGACTCCATTAACAAGATGTCAATCTTTCCCTGCAGGTGAGTTTGGCCGCCAGCTGGAGGAGAAGGAAGCCCTGGTGTCTCAGCTGACCAGAGGCAAACAGGCCTTCACCCAGCAGGTGGAGGAGCTGAAGAGGCAGATTGAGGAGGAGGTCAAGGTAAGGGACCCAGAATGGAAACCACCCACCGCAGTTTAGAGCTCTATCTACATATAGACAGTGACTACGCCACCATCAGACTTCTACTGTCATTTGTTTTACTCTCTCTATCTAATTTCTCTTTGTCTTTCTTTCTTTCTCTCTCACAGGCTAAAAACGCACTGGCCCACGGTGTCCAGTCTGCCCGCCATGACTGTGACCTCCTGAGAGAGCAGTTTGAGGAGGAGCAGGAGGCCAAGGCAGAGCTGCAGCGTGGCATGTCCAAGGCTAACAGTGAGGTGGCTCAGTGGAGGACTAAGTATGAAACTGATGCCATCCAACGCACAGAGGAGCTGGAGGAGGCCAAGTGAGTTGCACGCAATAGTAAAAACTCTAATATATGGTGTGGATGGTGAGGGTGGTATGGGGCTCTGAAAAAATGTATGTCAATAAGTAGTGTAACATTTGTTTCACAACAAATTGTTCACCATAACACCACCCTCTGTTGTCCAACAGGAAGAAGCTGGCCCAGCGTCTGCAGGAGGCTGAGGAGACCATTGAGGCGACCAACTCAAAGTGCGCCTCCCTGGAGAAGACCAAGCAGAGGCTGCAGGGAGAGGTGGAGGACCTCATGATTGACGTTGAGAGAGCCAACGCAATGGCCGCCAACCTCGACAAGAAGCAGAGGAACTTTGACAAGGTGAAAATTAATAAACCTCACTCTAGGGTGATAGTTTCTGTCTGCTATTTCATCAGTTGTAATGAAAAGCCCATGGATTTCCCTAGGTTCTGGCAGAATGGAAGCAGAAGTATGAGGAGGGCCAGGCTGAGCTGGAAGGAGCTCAGAAGGAGGCTCGCTCTATGAGTACTGAACTCTTCAAGATGAAGAACTCCTACGAGGAGGCTCTGGATCATCTGGAGACTCTGAAGAGAGAGAACAAGAACCTGCAACGTGAGCATTTCACAGCAGTTCTATTTGACTGGTGTTTGACTAGTGTTTGAAAATGGATGGAACTTTAATCATCAACATTATATCAACACTACTATTAATCAATTTCAGCATTTTCATGTATTATTTTTTTGAACTTGTAATTGGTATTCCTTTGAAAAGCCCAAGGATGTGGGGGGCAATTAGATTTGCAAGACAGTATATAGTGCACTTAATTAATTAACTGTTATTATAATTCATTATCAACTTCAGTGCATTGGTGATATCCACTGAAAATCTCCGAAGTCTAAACAGATCCTGTGTTTGTGTGTGCAGAGGAGATCTCTGACCTCACTGAGCAGATCGGAGAGACTGGCAAGAGCATCCATGAGTTGGAGAAGGCCAAGAAGACCGTGGAGACAGAGAAGTCTGAGATCCAGACCGCTCTGGAGGAGGCTGAGGTACAAACTACAGCTGTTTAATAGAAAAGCAGTGTAACACTAGCCAACGCCAGCTACAGTCCAATGCTCCCCTTTTTGTAATCATATATATGCAATTCCTTGTGTTGTACATATCAGAATACCCTGACTGCTTCTCTTTGTTCAGGGAACACTGGAGCATGAGGAATCCAAGATTCTGCGTGTGCAGCTGGAGCTCAACCAGATCAAGGGTGAGGTGGACAGGAAGCTGGCTGAGAAGGATGAGGAGATGGAGCAGATCAAGAGGAACAGCCAGAGGGTGGTGGACTCCATGCAGAGCACCCTGGACTCTGAGGTCAGGAGCAGGAATGACGCCCTGAGGGTGAAGAAGAAGATGGAGGGAGACCTGAATGAGATGGAGATCCAGCTGAGCCACGCCAACAGGCAGGCCGCTGAGGCCCAGAAACAGCTGAGGAACGTCCAGGGACAGCTCAAGGTAAAGGGACTGGGACATTTGGCTATAAAACATGGGGAGGGATTTGTATGTGAATCAGTAGAAAATAATAGAACAGAGGAATGGAATAGAGTGGATTCATATACTGTACACTCTTAGAAGTAAAGGTGCGTGGGAGGATTTTACCCATTAACATTTCTCTCACCGATCGAATCGCCCTACTTCCACAAATCCTAATTCATTGTGAACCCCCAGGATGCCCAATTGCACCTTGATGACGCCGTCCGCGCCTCAGAGGATATGAAGGAGCAGGCAGCCATGGTGGAGCGCAGAAACGGTCTGATGGTGGCTGAAATCGAGGAGCTGAGAGTTGCTCTGGAGCAGACAGAGAGAGGCCGCAAAGTGGCTGAGACTGAGCTGGTAGACGCCAGCGAGCGCGTCGGACTGCTACACTCCCAGGTACGGGTCAAAAGCCATTTCTGATAGAACTCAACCAAGCATACAGTTTACACACACATAGAATTCAACAGTGCTTGCTAGCCTTGTGACTTGTAAGACTCTGTTGAGTCTTACAAGTCAACAAATCATCTTGTTTCCTCCTTCAGAACACCAGCCTTCTGAACACCAAGAAGAAGTTAGAGACTGACCTGGTTCAGGTGCAGGGAGAGGTGGACGACATCGTCCAGGAGGCCAGGAACGCAGAGGAGAAGGCCAAGAAGGCCATCACTGACGTGAGTCCTTATGATCTACTCAATTACATCAACTTGATTTGTCCCCAAAGGCCAATGGTAGCTGGGCTGGTTAAACAGAGATCTCAAAAGGATGTCAGGTGATCTCAGAAGGATGTTCTGATTGGTGCCAGTTGGTGCATCATTTAAACAAATTCCATTCTACCATTCCAGGCGGCCATGATGGCTGAGGAGCTGAAGAAGGAGCAGGACACTAGCTCTCACCTGGAGAGGATGAAGAAGAACCTGGAGGTCACAGTCAAGGACCTGCAGCACCGCCTGGATGAGGCTGAGAATCTGGCCATGAAGGGAGGCAAGAAGCAGCTCCAGAAACTGGAGTCCAGGGTGAGTTAACACCAGGGTGGATTGAAAGACAAATTGCTGGAAATGTATTTGATAATATAAAAATACACAGAAGACTGGTTTAATAACGTTTTCTCTAAATAACCCACCTACAAAATGAAGATGAGTTGTTTTTATTATAGACCCCTTTCATTAAAATTGTTAAAGTACATAGGAACAGACAACAATTGTGCCTCTTTGACTAGTAGAAGAATATATCTCTGTTTTACAAAGATTTTTTATATCGGATTTCACCACCTCACATAAATGTCTATGTTTATTTCTTCCACAAAGGTGCGTGAGCTCGAGACTGAGGTGGAGGCCGAGCAGAGAAGAGGTGTAGACGCGGTCAAGGGAGTCCGCAAGTATGAGCGCAGAGTCAAGGAGCTCACCTACCAGGTAAGAGAACGTACCTACACACAGTAAAGCACACTGGTTTGTGTGTTAAACTATGGGGTATTGATTCCTTCAACTTCTCCCACAGACTGAGGAGGACAAGAAGAACGTCGGCAGACTTCAGGACCTGGTAGATAAGCTGCAGTTGAAAGTGAAGGCCTACAAGAGGCAGGCTGAGGAAGCGGTGAGTCAAATACTCTGAAAGCTTACATTCCCTAGCAGACATTACAAAACTTAATGTCCAGACAGTTTGGTTAAAGTGGGTTAGGGTTAGGGGCTGGTCTAGTGGTAGTGTTGCCTCCCCTGGATCACATATGTCCCTGGAGGAAGCAGTTTGATCCCCTGTTCCACCACTCACTTTATCGACTATATCATCTATCTCCCATACATATATATATATATATATATATATATATATATATATTGCTATCCTAAATCTGTCAATAAAGAATCAAAAACGTAATAATACCTTTAAATAAATTATAATACTTTGCTACCTGAAGCTTCAAACTTTAAATACTGATGTTATCATCTCCTCTCTTTTCCTCACCCAGGAGGAAGCATCCAACCAGCACATGTCTAAGTTCCGGAAGGTTCAGAATGAGCTGGAGGAGGCTGAGGAGCGTGCTGACATCGCTGAGACTCAAGTCAACAAGCTCAGAGCCAAAAGCCGCGACTCTGGAAAGGTACAGAACTGCTGCTGACGCTACACCTGACTCATGTTCAAATATGACCACATCAACACCACCTATGATTCAATCTACACAGACGTCAATACTGATATTATACACTCACTCAACTGTATTTAAGATCTCTGAGGAACACATTTCAACTGTATTTCAGATCTCTGAGAAACACATTTCAACTGTATTTAAGATCTCTGAGAAACACATTTCAACTGTATTTAAGATCTCTGAGGAACACATTTCAACTGTATTTAAGATCTCTGAGGAACACATTTCAACTGTATTTAAGATCTCCGAGAAACACATTTCAACTGTATTTAAGATCTCTGAGAAACACATTTCAACTGTATTTAAGATCTCTGAGGAACACATTTCAACTGTATTTAAGATCTCTGAGAAACACATTTCAACTGTATTTAAGATCTCTGAGGAACACATTTCAACTGTATTTAAGATCTCTGAGGAACACATTTCAACTGTAATTAAGATCTCTGAGGAACACATTTCAACTGTATTTAAGATCTCTGAGAAACACATTTCAACTGTATTTAAGATCTCTGAGGAACACATTTCAACTGTATTTAAGATCTCTGAGAAACACATTTATCATGTTCATTATTAATACTGATCCATTCTATTATTTCTTCTTACAGGGCAAAGAAGTTGCTGAATAAACAAGACCAAAGTGTTATCAATTTCCTGTGTTTCATAAAATATGATTTTCATGGTGAAATGTTGATCTTTGATTAAAAACATGTAGGCCTACATGAACTTCCTTTGTGACTGTTGACTTATTACTCAGCGAACAGCTTTCTCATACCATAAAAATATTGCATTCTGGGATATAAACAACAACAACAAAGCGGTCACCCTAACAAAGTGGCCAATTTGCTTTGTTAACGCTCTCAAATGTATAGACTGAGCTATGAATGCAAGTACTCACCATCCATAACATTCAAATTATAGTTTTTACCATTTACGCTCAAGGTAATTGGCCTATATGGACAGGCCCAAATTGAAATGTTTCTCAAATAAAAGTATATGAGAAGCATATAACCACTAGGCAGGTAGCCTAGTGGTTAGAGTGTTTGGCCTGTAACTGAAAGGTTGCCAGATCGAATCCCTGAGCTGACGAGGTAAAAATCTGTCGTTCTGCCTCTGAACAAGGCAGTTAACCCACTGTTCCTAGGCTGTCATTGTAAATAAGAATTTGTTCTTAACTGACTTGCCTAGTAAAATAAAGGTTAAATAAAAAAATAAAAAAAATATGCATAGCCATGGTAGCAACTGAAAGGGAACACTTTGGAGATTGTTGGAAAATTATCAGAATAAAGTTCTCAGTGAACATGACAGGATTTTTAGGTGTTCAAGCAGCGAAGCTGGGTGAAACCCTATTGTATTTGTTGGTATTCTTCTGTCAATTTGGTGAATAAATGCACATTCCTGTGTGATGGTAAGGCCTAGGAGGGTGAAACTTGGCAAGATGGTAAAAGGCCATGGGTTACATCCTCTCATGCAATGCCATGCCAATTAGCCAGTCTGGTGGCGCTATAACATGTGATTGAAAATGCTAACTTTGAAAGGTTACTCCCCTCACCCTGTTTGACCTAGAGTCGGTACATAGGTCCCTCTCTTTACAAAGAACGAATTTGCCTCAAGGGCCCATAAAGTCTGCCATGATTTATTTTCCGCCATATAGAATTTTGTGAAAAACACTCAAAACGCTACTCCTCTGGCACAAATTTGCTTAACAAGTTACCTAATAAGTTCCATGTACTCACTGTCTGCAATAATAGTGTTTAATAATATGATTTTTGAATGACTACCTCATCTCTGACCACCACACATACAATTATCTGTAAGTTACCTCAGTCGAGCAGTGAATTTTGAACACAGACTCAACCACAAAAACCAGGGACGTTTTTCAGATCTTCAGAGCTCCCCCTCATTGGACTGTTAGGGTGTCTGAGACTCCACCCCCTCCATCAGCCACGATGGATTCTACAGCTGGCTCAGGTCTATCGGGCCTCACCGTCGATTGATACTCGGGGGGTCTGCGAGGCCACTCGAGGCGAAAGAGCGGCCACACTTCCTCAGCCTCTGCATCAGCTGTCGTCATCGGGACTCCCAAACACGGCCAGTTGTGATACAGCCCGTGATCGAACCAGGGTCTGTAGTGACACCTCTAGCACTCGAGCACATCAGCAGGGAGGCCATGTGATGCAGTGCAATTAGACCGTTGTGCCATGGCATAACTTTTATGGATAGCTTTGGCACGTTCTGGAAACAGAAGATGCTCTACAGGAATGACGGAGTCCATCCAAACCATCTTGGCGGCTCCTGGACTCTGACCACACAGTTCAAGGCTGCGTTGAGACAATGACTTATCAATGACCCAAGCCCTGCTCAGATAATCCCTACCATTGTGTCGTAGTGCTGCAGTAAATGTACATTGAATGTACTAATGAATTTAACACTCGTATTAGCTCTGCCGCCGCCATGTTTCCAACACCTCAAAACCAAAACACGTAACATAGCTATAACATGTTATGTTTACCTGTTGCCGAGCCCCGCCTTGATGCAGTGATTGACAGGGCGGGAGTGGGCGGAGACGTGATCGGCTCGGAATGCATTTTCAATTTGCACTTAGAATTTTGCTACATTCATTGCGGGACATTTAATGAAAATGAAAAATCTCAAGTGTTTGACTGTGAGTGTAAATGCAATTAAGAAAAATAACATTTGAATGATCATTTTGCCACAGTTTTTATTGAACATGTTACACACATCTAATCATTTCTGTAATACATTTTCATTTGAATTTTGCAACTTATAAAGCGTTAACATATGTATTCAATTTACATATTAAAACTAGTGTATGAAATGGCAAATGTAAATTATGTAATTTAATTTTCATTTTCATTTTGCACCAAACGTTGCACAAATGTAATGGAAAATGTAAATTGAAATACAGAATGCATTGCCATTTTACATATTGCATTGTCATTTTGCATATTACAGTTCAAATTGAATATTGCTACCCATAAGCTTCCATACAGCATGACGGTTAACCCAGGGAGTTATTTCAGGACAGGGCACAATGTTTCAGGAAACACTGCTTCGACTGTGGGAAAGTAAGTCAGCTAGCAAGGCATTGTTGTCATTTTCTAACCGGTGATTATAAGCAGAAATAAGGGAGTACTATCTGTCATAGTAGTAGATGTGAGTTTCTCTTTCTAACAATCCCCTTGTACACAGCTAATAGCTAGCTAATGTTAGCCAAAGCAAGCTAGCTAGCTACTGCAGTACAGATGAAGATGAAACATGATCAGGCCTAGTGTTCATCTTACTGTAGAAATGAATGTTGAAAACTAGGTTGGAACTGTTGCTTTTAAAATCAAAGTAATCATTTTTATTCTGGAACAAACTGATTGAAACAATATGCTTTTTGAGTCAAACACTCACACAGTTCTGGCTTGTTCATCCACAGCAGGAAGCGGTCTCCTGCCTGACTGAGGAAGCAGTGGATGTTCTGATCCAGCTTGGCACCACATACCTACGAGGGTCAGGGTTCTCAACTTTTTGTTTTTGTTATTTTATTTAACCTTTATTTTACTAGGCAAGTCAGTTAAGAACAAATTCTTATTTACAACGACGGCCTAGGAACAACTCTGGCGTACTTAAAAAACAAGTAGAGAAACAGACTGAGCATGACCTCAAGGTTGCACTGTCAAAAACTGAGCCCAGAATAGGTTGAAACCAGCTACACACCTCTCAATATTCCAGTTCAAAATAATTTAATGTATTTTAACAGCAACAGTTCCAACCTAGACCTTTTTTCAAAAGCTGAGCCTGTGTGTGTTCTGTTATACATCTGTGTGATGTGATCAGTTCAGTTCAGTTATTCCAGTTCAGAATGAAAATGATTTATTGTATTTTAACAGCAACCGTTCCAACCTAGACAGATATGTAAGAGTGTTTTTAATGGCTGTCCCCATAGGAGAACCCTTACACCTTCTTCAAGGTCAAGGAGGGACAGAAACCACCTGGATACAGTCTGACTTCACTACACAGCTAACGATTGGCAGACGCCAATCGTTAAAATGGTCAGCCATTTTAAAGACTGTTTACTGCTACTCCTCAGATCTGCTGAGAGTAGGTCCAATATATACAGCAGCCATTCAATCCATATATTGGATCTAGTGCTGAGACACATTTCATCCCTACAGGAAAATGTAAAAAAATGTATGTGAAGGATTACACAAAGATGGTGAGTCTGCTGCAAGATCAGTCATCCCTGAATGAGAGAATGCAAAGATAATATATGAAAATGATAATGTACAGAGAAGAGAGGTTATGAAGTCACTTTTGTGAAAATATCGTCCATGCGATGAATAGTTCAGTTATCATCAAGTGTCTTTTCAATTGTACAGTGTTCTTCAATCAAATAAATGAGGATTAATGAGCCAGATCATTTTTTTGTTTTCGTGACTTCGTGAGCAATCATCAGACTATCCTATTTATAATGTCTGTTACCCTGTTTATAATGTCTGTTACCGTGTTTATAATGTCTGTTACCGTGTTTATAATGTCTGTTACCGTGTTTATAATGTCTGTTACCCTGTTTATAATGTCTGTTACCGTGTTTATAATGTCTGTTACCCTGTTTATAATGTCTGTTACCCTGTTTATAATGTCTGTTACCCTGTTTATAATGTCTGTTACCGTGTTTATAATGTCTGTGACCGTGTTTATAATGTCTGTTACCCTGTTTATAATGTCTGTTACCGTGTTTATAATGTCTGTTACCCTGTTTATAATGTCTGTTACCGTGTTTATAATGTCTGTTACCCTGTTTATAATGTCTGTTACCGTGTTTATAATGTCTGTTACCGTGTTTATAATGTCTGTTACCCTGTTTATAATGTCTGTTACCGTGTTTATAATGTCTGTTACCGTGTTTATAATGTCTGTTACCCTGTTTATAATGTCTGTTACCCTGTTTATAATGTCTGTTACCCTGTTTATAATGTCTGTTACCGTGTTTATAATGTCTGTTACCCTATTTATAATGTCTGTTACCCTGTTTATAATGTCTGTTACCGTGTTTATAATGTCTGTTACTGTGTTTATAATGTCTGTTACCCTGTTTATAATGTCTGTTACCCTGTTTATAATGTCTGTTACCGTGTTTATTATGTCTGTTACCATGTTTATAATGTCTGTTACCGTGTTTATAATGTCTGTTACCCTGTTTATAATGTCTGTTACCCTGTTTATAATGTCTGTTACCGTGTTTATAATGTCTGTTACCCTGTTTATAATGTCTGTTACCCTGTTTATAATGTCTGTTACCCTGTTTATAATGTCTGTTACCGTGTTTATAATGTCTGTTACCCTGTTTATAATGTCTGTTACCGTGTTTATAATGTCTGTTACCGTGTTTATAATGTCTGTTACTGTGTTTATAATGTCTGTTACCGTGTTTATAATGTCTGTTACCGTGTTACTGTTACTGTTATTTCACCACTAGAGGGCAGGAGGGAATGCTAATCATTATGGAAGTTTATTTCTGCAATATTGTTATTGGAAATGCAAATTGGCTAATGATAAATCAATATCATTACTTTTATGCACATAATCTCAGTTAATACAGAACTAAAATCTTGCATAATTTGGTCAGATGATCTACCATTTGTTTTCACGTAGTCTGGCTACATTATATTATTGTTTGCATTTTCTGTGACAAAACTCAAATGCAAGAATCAGGTTTGTTGTAATCTGAGAACTTCTGAGAATTTATGCATTTTCAAAATATTTCAATTTGGGCGTGTCTATATAGGCCAATTCCCCCGGGTGTAAAGGGTTAAAACTATAATTTTGATGTTATGGATGGTCAGTCCTTGCATCCATAGCTTAGTCTATGAATTTGAGTGTGGTTGAATTTCTCCAGCCTCATCCCTAAGCTGTTTACCAAAAAAAGTGACCGCTTTGTTGGGGTGGCCACTTTGATGTTGCTTGAATCTCCGATTGCTCCGTTAATTGAAGTACAATATTTTTATGGTATGAGAAAGCTGTTTGCTGAGTAATAAGTCAACAGTCACAAAGGAAGTTTATGTAGGCATGCATGTTTTTAATCAATGCTTAACATTTCACCATGAAAATCATATTTTATGAAACACAGGAAATTGATAACACTTTGGTCTTGTTTATTCAGCAGCTTCTTTGCCCTGTAACAAGAAATAATAGAATGGATCAGTATTAATAATGAACATGATAAATGTGTTCCTCAGAGATCTTAAATACAGTTGAAATGTGTTCCTCAGAGATCTTAAATACAGTTGAAGTGTGTTTCTCAGAGATCTTAAATACAGTTGAAATGTGTTCCTCAGAGATCTTAAATACAGTTGAAATGTGTTCCTCAGAGATCTTAAATACAGTTGAAGTGTGTTTCTCAGAGATCTTAAATACAGTTGAAATGTGTTCCTCAGAGATCTTAAATACAGTTGAAATGTGTTTCTCAGAGATCTTAAATACAGTTGAAATGTGTTTCTCAGAGATCTTAAATACAGTTGAAATGTGTTTCTCAGAGATCTTAAATACAGTTGAAATGTGTTTCTCAGAGATCTTAAATACAGTTGAGTGAGTGTATAATATCAGTATTGATGTCTGTGTAGATTGAATCATAGGTGGTGTTGATGTGGTCATATTTGAACATGAGTCAGGTGTAGCGTCAGCAGCAGTTCTGTACCTTTCCAGAGTCGCGGCTCTTGGCTCTGAGCTTGTTGACTTGAGTCTCAGCGATGTCAGCACGCTCCTCAGCCTCCTCCAGCTCATTCTGAACCTTCCGGAACTTAGACATGTGCTGGTTGGATGCTTCCTCCTGGGTGAGGAAAAGGGAGGAGATGATAACATCAGTATTTAAAGTTTGAAGCTTCAGGTAGCAAAGTATTATAATTTATTTAAAGGTATTATTACGTTTTTGATTCTTTATTGACAGATTTAGGATAGCAATATATATATATATATGGGAGATAGATGATATAGTCGATAAAGTGAGTGATGGAACAGGGGATCAAACTGCTTCCTCCAGGGACATATGTGATCCAGGGGAGTCAACACTACCACTAGACCAGCCCCTAACCCTAACCCACTTTAACCAAACTGTCTGGACATTAAGTTTTGTAATGTCTGCTAGGGAATGTAAGCTTTCAGAGTATTTGACTCACCGCTTCCTCAGCCTGCCTCTTGTAGGCCTTCACTTTCAATTGGAGCTTATCTACCAGGTCCTGAAGTCTTCCGACGTTCTTCTTGTCCTCCTCAGTCTGTGGGAGAAGTTGAAGGAATCAATACCCCATAGTTTAACACACAAACCAGTGTGCTTTACTGTGTGTAGGTACGTTCTCTTACCTGGTAGGTGAGCTCCTTGACTCTGCGCTCATACTTGCGGACTCCCTTGACCGCATCTACACCTCTTCTCTGCTCGGCCTCCACCTCAGTCTCCAGCTCACGCACCTTTGTGGAAGAAATAAACAGACATATAAAACAACTCATCTTCATTTTGTAGGTGGGTTATTTAGAGAAAAAGTTATTAAACCAGTCTTCTGTGTATTTTTATATTATCAAATACATTTCCAGCAATTTGTCTTTCAATCCACCCTGGTGTTAACTCACCCTGGACTCCAGTTTCTGGAGCTGCTTCTTGCCTCCCTTCATGGCCAGATTCTCAGCCTCATCCAGGCGGTGCTGCAGGTCCTTGACTGTGACCTCCAGGTTCTTCTTCATCCTCTCCAGGTGAGAGCTAGTGTCCTGCTCCTTCTTCAGCTCCTCAGCCATCATGGCCGCCTGGAATGGTAGAATGGAATTTGTTTAAATGATGCACCAACTGGCACCAATCAGAACATCCTTCTGAGATCACCTGACATCCTTTTGAGATCTCTGTTTAACCAGCCCAGCTACCATTGGCCTTTGGGGACAAATCAAGTTGATGTAATTGAGTAGATCATAAGGACTCACGTCAGTGATGGCCTTCTTGGCCTTCTCCTCTGCGTTCCTGGCCTCCTGGACGATGTCGTCCACCTCTCCCTGCACCTGAACCAGGTCAGTCTCTAACTTCTTCTTGGTGTTCAGAAGGCTGGTGTTCTGAAGGAGGAAACAAGATGATTTGTTGACTTGTAAGACTCAACAGAGTCTTACAAGTCACAAGGCTAGCAAGCACTGTTGAATTCTATGTGTGTGTAAACTGTATGCTTGGTTGAGTTCTATCAGAAATGGCTTTTGACCCGTACCTGGGAGTGTAGCAGTCCGACGCGCTCGCTGGCGTCTACCAGCTCAGTCTCAGCCACTTTGCGGCCTCTCTCTGTCTGCTCCAGAGCAACTCTCAGCTCCTCGATTTCAGCCACCATCAGACCGTTTCTGCGCTCCACCATGGCTGCCTGCTCCTTCATATCCTCTGAGGCGCGGACGGCGTCATCAAGGTGCAATTGGGCATCCTGGGGGTTCACAATGAATTAGGATTTGTGGAAGTAGGGCGATTCGATCGGTGAGAGAAATGTTAATGGGTAAAATCCTCCCACGCACCTTTACTTCTAAGAGTGTACAGTATATGAATCCACTCTATTCCATTCCTCTGTTCTATTATTTTCTACTGATTCACATACAAATCCCTCCCCATGTTTTATAGCCAAATGTCCCAGTCCCTTTACCTTGAGCTGTCCCTGGACGTTCCTCAGCTGTTTCTGGGCCTCAGCGGCCTGCCTGTTGGCGTGGCTCAGCTGGATCTCCATCTCATTCAGGTCTCCCTCCATCTTCTTCTTCACCCTCAGGGCGTCATTCCTGCTCCTGACCTCAGAGTCCAGGGTGCTCTGCATGGAGTCCACCACCCTCTGGCTGTTCCTCTTGATCTGCTCCATCTCCTCATCCTTCTCAGCCAGCTTCCTGTCCACCTCACCCTTGATCTGGTTGAGCTCCAGCTGCACACGCAGAATCTTGGATTCCTCATGCTCCAGTGTTCCCTGAACAAAGAGAAGCAGTCAGGGTATTCTGATATGTACAACACAAGGAATTGCATATATATGATTACAAAAAGGGGAGCATTGGACTGTAGCTGGCGTTGGCTAGTGTTACACTGCTTTTCTATTAAACAGCTGTAGTTTGTACCTCAGCCTCCTCCAGAGCGGTCTGGATCTCAGACTTCTCTGTCTCCACGGTCTTCTTGGCCTTCTCCAACTCATGGATGCTCTTGCCAGTCTCTCCGATCTGCTCAGTGAGGTCAGAGATCTCCTCTGCACACACAAACACAGGATCTGTTTAGACTTCGGAGATTTTCAGTGGATATCACCAATGCACTGAAGTTGATAATGAATTATAATAACAGTTAATTAATTAAGTGCACTATATACTGTCTTGCAAATCTAATTGCCCCCCACATCCTTGGGCTTTTCAAAGGAATACCAATTACAAGTTCAAAAAAATAATACATGAAAATGCTGAAATTGATTAATAGTAGTGTTGATATAATGTTGATGATTAAAGTTCCATCCATTTTCAAACACTAGTCAAACACCAGTCAAATAGAACTGCTGTGAAATGCTCACGTTGCAGGTTCTTGTTCTCTCTCTTCAGAGTCTCCAGATGATCCAGAGCCTCCTCGTAGGAGTTCTTCATCTTGAAGAGTTCAGTACTCATAGAGCGAGCCTCCTTCTGAGCTCCTTCCAGCTCAGCCTGGCCCTCCTCATACTTCTGCTTCCATTCTGCCAGAACCTAGGGAAATCCATGGGCTTTTCATTACAACTGATGAAATAGCAGACAGAAACTATCACCCTAGAGTGAGGTTTATTAATTTTCACCTTGTCAAAGTTCCTCTGCTTCTTGTCGAGGTTGGCGGCCATTGCGTTGGCTCTCTCAACGTCAATCATGAGGTCCTCCACCTCTCCCTGCAGCCTCTGCTTGGTCTTCTCCAGGGAGGCGCACTTTGAGTTGGTCGCCTCAATGGTCTCCTCAGCCTCCTGCAGACGCTGGGCCAGCTTCTTCCTGTTGGACAACAGAGGGTGGTGTTATGGTGAACAATTTGTTGTGAAACAAATGTTACACTACTTATTGACATACATTTTTTCAGAGCCCCATACCACCCTCACCATCCACACCATATATTAGAGTTTTTACTATTGCGTGCAACTCACTTGGCCTCCTCCAGCTCCTCTGTGCGTTGGATGGCATCAGTTTCATACTTAGTCCTCCACTGAGCCACCTCACTGTTAGCCTTGGACATGCCACGCTGCAGCTCTGCCTTGGCCTCCTGCTCCTCCTCAAACTGCTCTCTCAAGAGGTCACAGTCATGGCGGGCAGACTGGACTCCGTGGGCCAGTGCGTTTTTAGCCTGTGAGAGAGAAAGAAAGAAAGACAAAGAGAAATTAGATAGAGAGAGTAAAACAAATGACAGTAGAAGTCTGATGGTGGCGTAGTCACTGTCTATATGTAGATAGAGCTCTAAACTGCGGTGGGTGGTTTCCATTCTGGGTCCCTTACCTTGACCTCCTCCTCAATCTGCCTCTTCAGCTCCTCCACCTGCTGGGTGAAGGCCTGTTTGCCTCTGGTCAGCTGAGACACCAGGGCTTCCTTCTCCTCCAGCTGGCGGCCAAACTCACCTGCAGGGAAAGATTGACATCTTGTTAATGGAGTCCCTGTTCTCAAAAATTGAAAATGTATCGTAGGGCAGAAACTATGTGGACAGAATTTACTGCCCTCAACATTGTGTACTACTGAGGTGAACTACAGTGGTTTGCTGTTCATGGTTGATGGTACCATTCTCTGTCAGGAGTCTGGCCCTCTGTCCGCTGATGTCGTTGACCTGGCGAACGTTCTCATCATTCTTAGTCTTGAGCTCACTCAGCTGGTCCTCAAGAGTACGGCACATCTTCTCCAGATTGCCCTGTTAGTGAAACATATGGGACTCCTGTCAACTTCAATTGACTTGAATGGTAATGTAGTTGACCCTCCTCAACACTGCTTGACCAAAACATCACTACTCACCTTAGTCTTGGCGACAGCCTCCATGTTGCTGGAGAGGTCATCAATCTCCATCTTGTATTCACTCTTCTCCTTCTCCAGCTTCTGCTTGACTCGCTGCAGGTTGTCGATCTGTTCCCCGAGCTCAGCCACACTGTCGGCCTGCTTCTTGCGCAGAGCGGCGGCTGTGGCCTCATGCTGCAGGGTAGACTCTTCAAGATCACGACGCAGCTTCTGGAACTCAGCCTCTCGCTTCTTGTTCATCTCAATCTGAGCAGCAGTGGCGCCTCCGGCCTCCTCCAGCCTCTCGCTGATCTCCTCCAGTTCCCTGGAGAGATCGGCCCTCTGCTTCTCAACCTTAGCCCTGGCAGCACGCTCAGCCTCAATTTCCTCCTCCAGCTCCTCAATACGGGCCTAGAACAGAGGGCAGGAGCAGGGGGAATGAACACTCCAATACAGTTGAGGAAATGATTGAGGTGTGTTCTTTCCTGTACTGGAGCTTAGATCCTGTACTGTACCTGGAGTTCCTTGATCTTCTTCTGCAGCTGAGCTCCCAGAGACTGCTCATCCTCAATCTTGCTGAGGAGCTGGGTGGTCTCAAACTCCTTCCTAACAAACACAAACACGTTGAATGTGAAGTTAGTTTTGGTTAGATAGTGTGAAGAGTCTATATTACCATTCACTTTGCTTTAAAGAAACACATGCAAATACTCATTCATAATTACAAGAATGAGCCAAGAAGAACCATTATGTTGATCAAGATGGCAGCTAATACTGTAGTCATTTATTTGTGTTTACTTCTTGATTTTCTCATCAGACTGCTGCTTGTCGTTCTCCAGGTCCATTATGGACTCCTGGGCCAGTTTCAGATCTCCCTCCAGCTTTCTCTTGGCTCTCTCAAGGTCCATACGGAGCTTCTTCTCTTGCTCAAGAGAACCCTCAAGCTACAAGATAAAACCCCACATATATTGGTCAAATCTAAACAACTGAAGATAATATAATCTTACATACAGTACTATCATGTCCAAAATATCAAACTCACGTCGTCGACTTGCTGTTCCAGCTTGGTCTTGGCCTTGGTCAGAGTGTTGACTTTGTCCTCCTCTGCCTGCAGGTCATCCAGTGTCTGCTGGTGGGCCTCTTGGAGGGCTTTCTTCTCCTTGGTCAGCTTGGCAACACTCTCCTCCATAGACGCCATCTCCTCTGTCAGGTTTTTAACCTGAAAACAGCCACAACAAAATGAGCTTTTGGTCTCTTCACCATGAAGGGGAGATTTAGCTACTGTATATACAGTATATTGAATTAATTTTAGAAATGTGTCAACAAGTGCTGTACTATAGACTCAACACTAGGTGGAACTGTACTCCATGCCAGTGTACTGAATGGAAACCATAAACGGAATTTACAGTGAATGTGGGGATTAGACTGCAAATTAAATTCCACTATTTTGTGTCTTCATTTTTTTCCTGCATTTTTTCCACAAAAATACTTGAATTCCATTTCTGTTGAGACATGTTTTGAGTTGATTATTGTTTGGTTTATCGTTTGGTTAGACTGTCTACCAAACCTTGTTTTCAGTGGCGTGCTTCTCCTTCTCCACTTTGGCCAGGGTGAGCTCCAGGTCATCAATGTCCTTCTTCAGCTCAGAGCACTCATCCTCCAGCTTCCTCTTCTTGGCAGTCAACTCAGCATTCATCTCCTCCTCATCCTCCAGCCTCTCAGTTGTCTCTTTGAGTTTGGCCTCCAGCTGGATCTTGCTCTTGATGAGCCCCTCACATCTTTCCTCAGCATCATTCAGATTCTCTGAGTCCTGGTTTCAGAACAGGAGAAAATATCAGTGGCCTCACTTTGTGTATCAAAATATATAATTTAGTCAAATATGTCAGAGAAAATCAATGTAAATGTATGAAATCTAAATATATTCCATGGGCAATACATTTTTGAGTTAGCAAGAGTGTACGTGTGTTCATATTCTTATGAAATTTCCCCCCCGGGGGATCAATAAAGTACCTATCTATCTATCTATCTATCTATCTATCTATCTATCTATCTATCTATCTATCTATCTATCTATCTATCTATCTATCTATCTATCTATCTATCTATCTATCTATCTATCTATCTATCTATCTATCTATCTATCTATCTATCTATCTATCTATCTATCTATCTATCTATCTATCTATCTATCTATCTATCTATCTATCTATCTATCTATCTATCTATCTATCTATCTATCTATCTATCTATCTATCTATCTATCTATCTATCTATCTATCTATCTATCTATCTATCTATCTATCTATCTATCTATCTATGTGCAGATGTGTGTGATTGTGTTTGTGTGTGTGTGTGTGTTCACGCCTGTGTTCATGTGTGTGTAAATGTGCTCTTATGAGGGCTGTTGCTCACTCACAGATGCGACTTGAAGCGCCAGGTCATTCTTCTCCTGCACCATGGCCACCATCTTCTCCTCCAACTCCTTCTTCTTGGCCAGAGCCTTGGCCAGGTCCGTCTGCATCTTTTCATAGTTCTCCTTCATGTTGGCCAGCTCCTTCTCAGTCTCAGCGCTCTTCAGCAGGGGCTTGATCTTGAAGTACACCTTCATCCATGGCCAGGTTTTCACATTCATGAATGACCGGATGTTATACTGGATGGTAAAGACTGAATCTCTGGTTGGCAGAAAGGATTGAGTGGCATGATAAGTGACATGCTTAAAGATCTCCTCCAGTGATTTTTGAACTTTTCCTATGGAAAAGCGATATCCCAAGTATAAATACATTATTTTAAGTATGTAAAGTAAGGCTAAAAATATATTTTTTGAGGAAAATAGTGTTTTTTAAACACAAACGCAAACTTCAAGGAGTAGGGCATTAACAGAATTTGTGAAAAGGAAAAGTAAAAAAATCACTGCATGACGTCTTTAAAGCTACATTCTGAGATTTGAAGGATAACAAAATGGGGACCCCACCACTTTTTGCATACAGCTAAGGAGTGGGGCTAGGGAACTGTAACCCCTGTTAAATGTATAGACATCACTCTATTATTATAACGTACTTTCTCATCCTGAACAACTCACAGCATATACAGTATGTAATCATTATGCATTACAGACAGGTGGTTGACAGAAAGCTTTGACAAGATGTCTCCTATTCCTCACCTCCTCTCCATCATCTTGGTGAACTCTCTCCTCATGAGGAATCCACGGCTGAGAGCCTGGACCATGCCGACCAGAGAGGCTAACTTCTCATCTCTCATCTCCTCCAGGACACCCAGCAGACCGGCTTTGAAGAACACCTGAGACGGGTTGACATGGTCAATTATGGAACCACAGTCAGATGGTGACAGATAGAAAGGGTTCAATCAACACAACTAGATTGATTTGAACAACATAAACATTGCAATGCTTACAAACAAACCATGGGATTAGGTTGTTTATAAGTTGTAAATGATCGTAGATGAATAATATACACTGATACAGATAACTGCAGCTATACCACTCTGACTCAATGCACACGATAATGAGTATGATGTGTTTTCACATCTTTAAGAAACAATAAAAAGATGGATAGATCAACTGGAGAGACATTGAATGGTTAGAGTTTAAATGATCATTGAAGTTGTGTTTATTGTCTGATTTTGCTGGGGGTATTTGACTGACCTTGGTGTGTCCAAACTTGTAATCCTCGTGATTCACATCAATGGACCCAAGCAGCTTCTCAGAAGCCTTCTTGTTATCCATGAACTGACCCTCGGGGATGACACTGGCATTCAGTACTTTGTACCTGAAGGAGGAGACATGTATAACATAATGTCAAGTTGGTTATATTACGTAAAAGATAAGGATATTCTGATGTCGGGAAAACCCTTAGAGAAGATCCATCTGTGCGTCTGTGTGTGTGTGTGTGTGTGTGTGTGTGTGTGTGTGTGTGTGTGTGCACCTCTGCTTGAAGTCAGCATAGATGATTCTGCTGGGGAAGCCCTTTCTGCAGATCCTGATACCCTCCAGTACACCATTACACCTGAGCTGGTGGATAACCAGGAAGTTCTCCATCAGACCTGGAAACACAAACCAAGTCACTTTTAATACTCATAAACAGGTTAAAGATTGGTTTGTTAAGGTTTCTGATACCGTACTGATAAGATGTCATATTTAACTCAATATCTCTTGTACCTGGAGTCTTTGACTCGTTGGGGATCAAGCAGCGCACAAAGTGAGGATGAGTGCTCCTCAAGTTGGTCATCAGCTTGCCCAAGTTCTCCTGTAAGAGGGTTACAAACATTTTCTCAGAAATCATATCTGATAATCAATGCACCTTTTGAAATCCTGAATATAGACATTTTAAAAGCTCACCCTGAACTGGGAGGACACAGTCTGCATGGAACCACCCTTCTTCTTGCCACCTTTCTTGGATGTATCTTTTAAAATGGGAAAAGTAATATTCAATTATAAATTAGTGAATCTCAGGTTAACTTCACACTTATCTAAATACAAATGCTGCCAATGAGACCTATAGCATGAATAAATTAACCCAGTGAGAAAGTTCATTGTGATTCATTTAGACTTTAAAGCAGAAATCAGCAGTTAAAACAACACCAAAGAATGCTCCCTGCCTTTATTTCAATTAAAAGCTGAGAGATGGGGCTGGAGAAATGTAACCACTCAAATTCATAGACAAAAGTATAGTTTAAACCATGTTTTGAGGCTAAAAAGTGCTTTGGTTACAAACATTGAAGTAAAACAAGCTTATATTTTTGATGGGGTACAACAGTTGAACTAAGCTGATTTTCTTCAAGAATCAATGGGTACATGTGTTTCTATGTCCAAAAAGTGATGTAGCAACTTCAGATTGATCTTTTAAAGAAAATGTGGGTCTGAGTTGTAACTAGTTCTTCATGAAATGTTTTGATGTGATGCTAGTCTTACCCTCAGGTGGGGCAGCAACATACAGGGTAGCCATAAGTTTGACTGAAGACTTCCCGTACAGCTGAAGAACTGAGTCGTTCAGGGGGTCCTTGTTCTTGTCCAGCCAGCCAGTGATGTTGTAGTCTACAGTACCGGCGTAGTGTACCAGGGAGAAGTGGGCCTCTGCCTTGCCTTTAGCAGGCTTGGGCTTCTCAAATGCCTTGTTTTTGCCAAGATGTTGGTCATACAGCTTGTTCTTGAAGGAAGTGTCTGAAGCCTTGGGGAACATGCACTCCTCTTCAAGGATGGAGAAGATGCCCAACGGCTTTACGAAAAGAGATGTATATCAAATTATTGATATTTACATTCAGGATCACATTTATTAATTTAGCAAACATGCTATTATCTTCATTTAGGGCAAGTAATAGGAAACATATTGAGTTCTCAACAGTCAGATACGTTCTACCACTGTAATAATATCTCACACATTGCTTTATATGAGCTTTGCTGCTGCGGTCCATCATAATCCTCACAGACAGCTTACCTTCTCAATAAGCTCAATGCAGGCAGCCAAGTCCATGCCGAAGTCAATGAAGGCCCAGACGATTCCCTCCTTCTTGTACTCCTCTTGTTCCAGGACGAACATGGTGTGGTTGAAAAACTGTTGCAGTTTCTCATTGGTGAAGTTGATGCACAGCTGCTCCATGCTGTTGTACTGTTGATGGAATTTGAAAAGAGATACTTTCATCATACATGGCTGTAATACATCGCTCAATCACAACTAATTGTCTGGTTCTGGTCTCATACTCACATCAAAGATCTCAAACCCGGCAATGTCGAGCACACCGATATAGAACTGCCTTGGATTCTTGGTGTCCAACATCTCGTTGATACGGATGACCATCCACAAGAACATCCTCTCATAGATGGACTTGGCCAGAGCTGAGACTGAGTTATTAACCTGCAATGATAATGCCTCAAATGAATACATGAGATAATGACCGTGTGATAAGAGCTTGGGGAAAACAACATCACTACTAAAAAAAAGCAATGCACTCATCACCAACATATTTCCGGTGCTGAGAATATGGTAGATGCTGTGTTTGGCCGCCTTACCTGAGGCACAGTCTGTCCCTTGGTCACATACTCGTTGCCGACCTTCACTCTGGGGTAGCACAGAGCCTTTAGCATCTCAGCTGAGTTCAGGCCCAGCAGGTAGCCGATTTTATCAGCCACTGGAGAGAGAACCAACAACAACCGACTCAGGAACACAAGATCACTTGATTCTGATGTCACACTAACAAAAGGGTTTGGCCAAGTTTTCTGTGGGTTAGTTTTTAACTTGAACCCATAATTTCAAATATTTTCTGGATACTTTACATATCGTATATCTATGAGTGGGACTCACCCTCTGTGCCGTCTGGCTCAGCCTGCTCCTCACGCTGCTTCTGCTTGAATTTCAAGTTGCCGTGGTGCAATACAGCTCCTGTCAGCTTGTAGATGCTCATCTTCTCATCATTATTGAAGCCCAGGATTGTAATGGCATCCTGGTATTAGACAGGAAGTACAACAGTGATGAACTGAACGGTAGTTTGCTCACTTACAGGACACTACAGTTCTGTTCTCTCACCAGAACGAATGGGATGGATAGATTTCACTGGCTTCTCAGCTCAACATGATCACTCTTGGCCAACACCAAAAGATGGCAGAATGAAAGGAGTTGTATACAGTTCCACAGGGCACTTAGTGGTGCTCTCTTGTGGATGTCATACATGTATGTGCCTCAAGGTGAAGTGTGAAGGAATGAAGAGTTCCTTCAGGCACATGCTTAACTTAAAAAAGGCATTTAGAATCTAACAAAAAAATAAACGAAAATTCCCTGCTGCCACCAAGATGGAATTGAACAGTGCATTTAGTGTTTATGGTGGTCCTACCCATTCCATACAGAATATGATTAACCCTTTGTTTGACTCACATCTGTGGCATCCAGCTCTTCCTTGTCGTTGATGCTGGCCACAGTGATCTGACCCTGGCTGCACATGGGAAAGTCGTAGGGGTTGGTGGTGATGAGTGCCATTTCTATGGACAACGGAGAACGTCTTGTTAGTTTTCTGCTGTCCTACCTTTACAGTATCTCACCCTCCTTTACTCAATAGATGGACTCAAGTACTGTATATCACTATTAGGGTTTCAAAGCTATGGGTGATTTACCAAAGTTACCGGAATCTTCAGTAATTTTTGTAATTAACATAAATTAATGATTAATTAAATTAAACATTAAAAGTGTGACAGTTTACTGTGTTTTTTTTCGTATGTATCACAGTGCATTACTTGATAGATATTTAGCAAAGACCTGACCCATATCCTGATGCCTTGCTACCTTGGATATACTCATTGTAATAGTATTAATAGTTTGGACTATGAACAAGTTCCATGGAGATAGGAAGAATTTCTCCTGTAACTCTACTTTGCCGTACCAACAATCTCAGGTTTGTGATTGGTCATCATCTGGAAGAAGATGTGGTAGCCTCTCTCATCGGGAAGCTGGAAGGACACTCTGGACTTCTCTAGCAGGTCTGAGAGAGAAAGAGAGAGAGATTGACACACAGAGAGAGAGAGAGAGAGAGAGAGAGAGAGAGAGAGAGAGAGAGAGAGAGAGAGAGAGAGAGAGAGAGAGAGAGAGAGAGAGAGAGAGAGAGTGAGAATTAGATAAATATGATATCCCAAAAATAATCTGTGTGAATTTAGGAAATCATTGAGAAACAATTAAAATCAACTCACAGGTCTCAATGTCAGCTTTAGCCAGCTTGCTACCTTGGAAGTGAATCCTGATGAATTTACCCTGTAGTAGAGCATGGGGTTTAGAATTAGGTCAACTAAATACATCTAACATTTAACTTTGATAGACCCCTTTAAATGTTACAGTTTTCGGACAACTATTGATATAACAAAATACATTTGTCCAATATAAGGTAACCTTCACAGTATACCCTTCATACTTACAAAGCGAGACGAGTTGTCGTTCCTCACTGTCTTGGCATTACCGTAAGCTTCCAGCAGAGGGTTAGCTGCAATGATCTGATCCTCAAGAGACCCCTGATTGAGACAAACACAAGTTGCTTAGAAACTGGTAAACAATAAACGATAACACTTAGGCTTCTACTTCCAGCCTATAAATACTATACACATTTTACAGACACAATCTATTGTACAATAGTTATATTGTGTTTGTTTTTTGTCCTGGACTTCCTCTGTTTCTAATGTCCATCCAGTTTGATTTCTATTTGCCATATATCTGTAACTGTGCTATTTCACATTAGTCCTGAACCTCTATACATTCTACAGCCCCTGTATGTTTTACATGTGTTCTCTTGTTATTAGTCCCGCCCTTCAGCTCCATTCAACTCCTCCCATCTATCTCTTAACACCATCCATATTGGATTTATATTCGCCGTATATATTTCAATTGTGTCTGTGATGCTTCACAAAAGTTCTGAACCTTTCTATTCTCATAGTTTCTACAGATTGTAAATTAAAGATAACATCTTTTGCTAAAATAATTATTATATTATTGATCGATTGACTATGACTTTTAAAGTCACCCAGTATTGCTATCTGCAGCGTTAGCTCCAGGTAAATGTCACCCAGTATTGCTATCTGCAGCGTTAGCTCCAGGTAAATGTTGCAATTCTTCAGCCATTCCTGGACCTGTGACAAAAAATGAGCTACATATGGACAGTACCAAAATAAATGATCTAATGACTCGGCCTCCTCGCAGCAAAACCTGCAGAGCTGGGAAGATTGTATCCCCCATATGTATACCATTCTAATGGTTGTAAGAGGTTTTGCATGTCAGTTCATAAACTATGTGCCATGGAATTGGTACATTGAAAATCTCTTCCCAACTATTTTGCAATTTTTATGGCACAGCTTGTTGGTCCTTAAGTGGAACTGGTTTATTTATCACAATTTTCTTTAACCAATTGTGGTCAAGTTAGTTTTTCTTGATTGCTTGAACTCAGCCCACCTAACTGAAATGTGTTAGTAAGGTACAACCTACCTGCATTTTGCCTGGCTCTGCCTCCTTCTTGGCACCAGACACTGCGATGGTGGCGAAGTACTGGATGACACGCTTGGTGTTGACAGTCTTTCCTGCACCGGATTCTCCGCTGGTTAATATGAAAGAGAAAGAGGGGTTTTATTCACATGTTTAAGTCTCAGATTGGCTTTCACTAAGAAACAACACTGAAAAATACACTGTTGATCTGTTTTCTTCCATAAGTAAATAACTAACAAATATTCCCACTCATGGACTCATTCCTATTCATAGTCTAATCCATTCATAATGTAATATATTTTCATCACACCCAAGTGACCCAACATATTACAGTAGAAACACTTTCTCAAGAGAGATTTTATTAAACAACTTACGTAATCAGGACGGACTGGTTCTCCTGGTCTGTAACCAAAAAACATGTTGCTTATCATACTCAAGCAACATTATGGGAACATTATTGAATTCATCATCAACATGTTTCCATTCAAGGCAGGTGATATGATATATTCCCAGCAAACTGTTCTAACATAGACTAGAAAACAGTAGATACCTTTCTAAAGCACATTTGAACTTCCATCCATACATCCACCCATCCAGCCATAAACACTTATGGACATCCATGCATGGGAGCTCGTACCAATCTGCATGAACTGAAAGGCGTTGTCAGAGACGGAGAAGATATGGGGTGGAGCCTCCATCCTCTTCTTTCCTCTGTAGGCGTTAACAACCTCCATGTCGTACACAGGAAGCCACTTGTAGGGGTTCACCGTGGCACAGAAGAGCCCAGAGTAGGTCTGGATGACAGAGAATAGATTCAATGAGGGGAATAGCAAAATCACATGTACTTTTATGTGAGGATGTGGGTGTACTTTGGTATACTAATGTACTGTATAGGTATGTTTGGGTTTCTACCATTCATTTATGTGTTGTACTGTATCTTATGATCATGTGTGTGTGAGTGTGTGTGTCTTATGTTCATGTATGTGTGTGTATGTTTATGCAGGTTTCTTACATAGATCATCCATGCTGCATAACGCTCTTTGAGGTTATACAACACAGAGGCTTCATTCAGGTAGGTCATCATGGCCATGTCCTCAATCTTGTCGTACTTAGGGGGGTTCATCTGGTAGACGTCTGCTTCTTTGAACTCTTTTCCTGCCTGAAACAGTCAGAAATATAGATTATACACAGATCAAACTGGACATGATTGAATGCTTTTTGCTCATTAAATACAAACCCCCCCCAAATGTTTTAAATAAGAAACCCTTCTCCATCTATCTGTTGTTGCTGATTTCATTTTGCCTATTGGCATGTTCAAGAAAAAGAGTATCTACACAAACTATAATACTTTTCAAATCAGACTTACATCCTTAGTGCCGTCAGGATGCGTGACTGTCACAGTACACTTTCCTTCGGTCCTGGCAGTGACCAAACCCTTAAGGTACAGCTCCTTGGGGTCAGACACATAGCAGGCGTTCTTTGAATCAAAGGGTGCGGTTTGTGCCTCCATCCTCTCCTTCTCAGGCTTACGGAGGTATATGGCAGCCTTGCCGTAGATTTGCATCTCCGCGTCCGTACTCATGGTGACGGATCACTAGGAAAGAGATGAAACCAGAAACATGATTGACTCTGTGGCGCTTCCTCCCCAGTCAACAGAGTTGTGAGTGGTATCTCTCACAGAACATTTGTCATTTTTCTTATGAAGACTCAAACTATGTCTCACCTTCTTTTTCCCTTCCTACAGATGAATTTGTACTTCTTGGAGGACCCTGGGAAACGTTAGGGTGTTGTGAATACACACAGGTCTATAGCCATATCATTTAGCCTCCAAAGAGGTAAAAAACCTTTTGAAAGGCATTATTCAACACAATCATTACGGTCATGTCCAATTTAACTACAGGTGCTGCTGGTATCTTTCATTTTCCTAGTGGCAACTCACTTAACTACACATTCTGTCAAGAATTCAAATAAATCCCCTGAATACCTAGTTTTATTATAGACCACCCCCTCAATTTACAAACAGCAGGAGCACCACTTTTAACCATAAATAAAAGTAAAACACATTTAAAGTAAAGACATTTTAAATGAATGCCAGTTGATTGGATATTGTAAAATCTGACAAGAGACATGTAAATAAGTAAATGCATAAACATCTAAGGAGGCGGAGGGTCTTACCACGGAGAAGGAAGGTATCTGACTTATGGATGCTGGGGCCTCTGCCTGCTTATATCTGATTGAAACTGCCAACCAAGCAAAAGTTAAATATGGACCACTCTGGTAAAGGAAATGGATTGGATGAGAGACCTCACGAGCGCCACCAACTTCCAGGAGCAACACACTCCCATTACATTACTCTGTTATGGAATATTTGTCTCTGAATTGAATTGAATTAATTAGAGATGTCATTACTAATAATTATGACAGGATCAAAAGTTTGAGTTATCAGATTGTTACTACCATTGACCCTCAAATACTGCAATGGAGTCCATGTTACTCCACTACCACTCAAAACATTTCATAATAACCTGACCTTATTTAATTACATTTTAGTTACATTAATATTCATCAACAACTTAATATGTGTATATTAAGGCCTCTGACATACTGTTAACTGCCAGATGTCATTAAACAGTTGAGTAAACTGACATTATAAAAATGTCATTGTACATATTTAACATATTTTGGCAGGGCCTTGGGGGTATCGGACGGTAACTCTTGATCCTAGACATTTTAATGGTGCTTTCAACTACTTGGATATGACATTCACATGCTGTGGCATGGATCCACAAAACAACCAAGCTGGACTCGGTTCCTTCAGATCTTTTTCAGATCTCACTCTCAATCTATTATGGGGGCCAATGTCAGCTATGCCAGAAATGTGAGGACCTCGTGATCGACTAATTAAGTCAAAATAATGTGTTGGCCTGAACCGGATCTCTCTGTGGTTCACATTATAGGTTATGAGGTCTTCACTTTTCAGCATGCAGTGTTAAGTCAATGGATGGATAAATGGAGTATAAATCTCATACATTTACAAGGATAAACACTGTTGTGTTTTTTAGCAAGCTTTACAGACATGCAAAATGTTACAAGAAGTAGTCCAAATTATTACCCCGTCAGTAAACTTCTCCAGCCAATAGCCATGTTCCGAAACTAGGTGTCAGAAATACATGTACCCTACAGTCAATCATACATACATACAGTCATACATACAGTCATACATACATACATACATACATACATACATACATACATACATACATACATACATACATACATACATACATACATACATACATACATACATACATACATACATACATACATACATACATACATTTCAGAATGTGACCCTCTGACACCAGCTGCTGAGCTGTTCTTGACACTCTAATTCCATCCCATACAGTCGATGGCAGAGTTACAAGAAGTAAACCAAAGCAACAGATGAGTTATGAGCCCAACATGGCCATGTTCAGTGTCAGAAATACATCCAGCTTCCACAGCAATCTCTAAGGTAATATGCCATTGCTTTATTGCTTTGTTGGCAGATCTGCTGCCATTTGAGCCGTGCACCAGAGGATATGGCCTGCTTCTTTTTGGACTGCTTTATTTTTAGACTCACAAACTTGTTCATGGAATTAGGATTAGGCCACACCGTCCCTGCTCTCATCCTCCCAGAGCATGCCAACCTGTACACGGACACAGGAAAAATACTGGGCATTTAATGTCAAAACACTGTCCCACTCTAACATCTAGCACCTGTAAATAATCACAGTAGGTGACGCATGTCACACAGAGAACATAAATAAAACTGGGAATCCCACACACATAAGTAGCAGGGGACTCGTCCTAGCCAAGCCTTGGGAAGAGTCAGGACAAGTGACAGCCCAATCCACTAGATGGCCCCACCAATGATCAATGTTTAGAAGTGAAACACATCCAGTCACAGTATTGGAAGATTTAAATAATGTGGGAAATGGAAAGTGGTCCTGTCTTCCTGTGAATGAGTTGAATAGAAGGTGTTGAATAGAAGGTGTTGAATAGAAGGTGTTGAATAGAAGGTGGTCCAGTGTAACTGCTGCTGTAATAATAGTCTTGACCTCTATGGCAGCTGTTATATCTGGGATGACTGGAGACCTGATGATAGGAGCCTCTGCATTATAGTGATGCAGTGTATCCCACAGACAGGACCATGGGCTGTCAAACTGTCATAATAACAGCCAACTATTAATAACATCTCAATAATGATCAGAATCAGCATTATTATGTATGTATGTATGTATGTATGTTTATTTTATTTTTTTATTTCACCTTTATTTAACCAGGTAGGTCAGTTGAGAACAAGTTCTCATTTGCAACTGCGACCTGGCCAAGACAAAGCAAAGCAGTGCGACAAAAAAAAAAAACAACAACACAGAGTTACACATTAAACAAACAGTCAAAAACACAATAGAAAATCTATAAACAGAGTGCAAAATGTAGTGCAAAAATGCAGTAAGGTTGGGAGGTAGGACAATAAATAGACTATAGAGTAGAAATAAATTACAGAATTATCATCATTAACACAGGAACATGTATATACAACATGTATGTATGTATGTATGTATGTATGTATGTATGTATGTATGTATGTATGTATGTATGTATGTATGTATGTATGTATGTATGTATGTATGTATGTATGTATGTATGTATGTATGTATGTATGTATGTATGTATGTATGTATTTATGTGTGTGTGTGTGTGTGTGTGTGTGTGTGTGTGTGTGTGTGTGTGTATGTGTGTGTGTATGTATGTATGTATGTATGTATGTATGTATGTATGTATGTATGTATGTATGTATGTATGTATGTATGTATGTATGTATGTATGTATGTATGTATGTATGTATGTATGTATGTATGTATGTACAGCACACACACACACACACGCACACACACACACACACACACACACACACACACACACACACACACACACACACACACACACACACACACACACACACCATGGTAGTCCATAAATATTTACTGCCAGCCAACCCAGGGGAAGCCTTCCCTACATGTTGACTCACAGAGGTCAGGGTGGAGAGGTTAACTGTGCTTATTTAACTGTTTGTTTTGGACATGTTTTAGGCTCCTCCCATTGCCCTCCAGTAACCTTTGTAGTGGTAGGCAAAAAAAGGCTTCTTGCTCAGGTTTAGTGCCCTCTATTGTTGTTTGTAGAATTTGCAATAAATAGCAAGACTCGTGTTTATTAAGATAGATACACAAAAACATATTGAATTTGATAAAATATTGAATGTGGCCTTTACTACTATACCCATAGATGGACTGAGAGCAGCCCACGCAAAAGAAACAGATATCTCTATCTTAAACTGACACATTTTGATGGGTATTAAAACAATTCTGTTCATTAGATTAATTAAGAGTCAATAGACTCTTAAATTATGTAACGCTCAAATTAATTATGTTTTAAAAAAATGTACAAACAGAAATCTATAAGTGATCAAATCAGATTTGTGTGCGTTCAGACAGCAGTAATTTACTGACATTGCCACGATAGTGTGTGCAGCGGTGTAGGCTGATTGGTGGTGGTGCTTCCTCTCGCTTAGAAGTTGTCTAGCAAGCTAAGGTGACATCAAGGCCTACCATAGAAGTTTCCTAGCTGCTTTAAATGTTCTAAGTCATCGTGTAAGTACACTTTTAAAGCCTCAAAGGATGATGCAACTTTCAAAACAAGTTATTTTTGGCAAGCCACACCAGTCAACAAGCTAGTTAGCTGTTTAGCTTGCTAGCACACTCACAATGTTTTTTGTAACCAATTAATCCATAAATCTAAGGCCTGTCTAAGCCTGGGGAGTTCTACTAAGCTATATTGAATTGTCTTAAGAAGGTCATAGCAAGGATCATTTAGCTATTTGATTTAGAATTTGATGTATACAAAATATATATATATATATATATATATATATATATATATATATATATATATATATATATATATATTTGATGAAAATGTTTATTTGGCCTTACTGCTATTAGTCCATACAAAGACATTGAATAACAGATTCACTACATGGAACAGATAGTCCTTACTGCTATTAGTCCATACAAACACATTGAATAACAGATTCACTACATGGAACAGATAGTCCTTACTGCTATTAGCCCATACAAACACATTGAATAACAGATTCACTACATGGAACAACAGATAGTCCTTACTGCTATTAGCCCATACAAACACATTGAATAACAGATTCACTACATGGAACAACAGATAGTCCTAACTGCTATTAGCCCATACAAACACATTGAATAACAGATTCACTACATGGAACAGATAGTCCTTACTGCTATTAGTCCATACAAAGACATTGAATAACAGATTCACTACATGGAACAACAGATAGTCCTTACTGCTATTAGTCCATACAAACACATTGAATAACAGATTCACTACATGGAACAGATAGTCCTTACTGCTATTAGTCCATACAAAGACATTGAATAACAGATTCACTACATGGAACAACAGATAGTCCTTACTGCTATTAGCTCATACAAACACATTGAATAACAGATTCACTACATGGAACAGATAGTCCTTACTGCTATTAGTCCATACAAAGACATTGAATAACAGATTCACTACATGGAACAACAGATAGTCCTTACTGCTATTAGCTCATACAAACACATTGAATAACAGATTCACAACATGGAACAACATATAGTCCTTACTGCTATTAGCTCATACAAACACATTGAATAACAGATTCACTACATGGAACAACAGATAGTCCTTACTGCTATTAGTCCATACAAACACATTGAATAACAGATTCACTACATGGAACAGATAGTCCTTACTGCTATTAGTCCATACAAACACATTGAATAACAGATTCACTACATGGAACAACAGATAGTCCTTACTGCTATTAGTCCATACAAACACATTGAATAACAGATTCACTACATGGAACAACAGAAAGTCCTCAAACCACAGGTGTTCAATGGCGTTCAAGTCCGGAGACTAAGATGGCCATTGCAAAATGTTGATTTTGTGGTCAATTAACCATTTATTTGTGGATTGTCAAATACGGTTGTGGGTCTTTGATGTTATGGGGCTATTTTACTTCCACACAAAGTGTTTGGAGGCATTATTTAATGTTATGGAACCAACTTCATATCTTCATTAACAGGAAAGTGTTTGAATTGCTTGTAACCCAGTTGAATACATTTGGATAGGTAATTCCAAAGTGAAAAATCTACAACATGACAAAATAGGTTGTGTATATACACTGAGTATACTTAACATTAAGAACACATTCCTAATATTGGGTTTCATTGGGGCATGGACTCTACAAGGTGTCGAAAATGTTCCACAGGGATGACTCCAAAGCTTCCCACAGTTGTGTCAAGTTGGCTGGATGTCCTTTGGGTGGTGGACCATTCTTGATACACACGGGAGAGCATGAAAAACCCAACAGCGTTGCAGTTCTTGACACAAACTGGTGCGCCTGGCACCTACTACCATACCCTGTTCAAAGGCACTTAAATGTTGGTCTTGCCCATTCACCCTCTGAATGACACACATACACAATCCATGTCTCAATTGTCTCAAGACTTGAAAGTCCTTCTTTAACCTGTCTCCTCACCTTCATCTACACTGATGGAAGTGGATTTAACAGGTGACATCAATAAGGGATCATCACCTGGATTCACCTGGTCAGTCTGTCATGGAAAGAGCAGAGCTGTGTTCCAATACTCATACTAACTGCACTAACCGTACTATTTGTGACATAAATTGTGTATATATTATGCTTATTAGTCATAGTATGGATATAGTTAGTATGCCAAAAGTTCCCAGATGTCGTACTACACTCACAAAAATACGAAGTATACAAGCAGTGGACACTACTTCCATGCTTTTAGGGCCCATAAAGCAATTCTTAAGAAAAGCAGTGGATTCACATCCTTTTCAGATTTGAAGAAAATAGTGGGAAAAATGCAGCCAAAGTCCAACAAGAGCAGAAACAAATTAATTTCTTTTAACTAATTATTCCAAATGTTAAGAAAATGTTGAGCAATGTAATAAAGTAATGACTTTTCAAATAAGTTACATTACAAGTTACGTTGTCTGACAATTTGTGGCTACGCTATCCTTACCAACCACATAGCATTACAGCAGTATGTACCGGTATGTTAGCTACGCTATCCTTACCAACCACATAGCATTACAGCAGTATGTACCGGTATGTTAGCTGGCTACCTAATGTTAGTTGGCTACTAATACATCAAACTTGCCAGTATATTAACTATATGCTATCTAACTAAAAACGTTTATTGAGTGTACAAGAGTGCAGAATAACTGATGAATTTATGAAAGCTCAAAACCAGTTGAATATGGCCGGTGTCAGTAAACTTTGACAAAAAAGTATAATTACATTTTTTTACCTTTATTTTACTAGGCAAGTCAGTTAAGAACATATTCTTATTTACTATGACGGCCTAGGAACAGTGGATTAACTGCCTTGTTCAGGGGCAGAACGACAGAATTTTACCTTGTCAGCTCGGGAAATCGATCCAGCAACCTTTCGGTTATGGGCCCAACACTCTAACCACTGGCCCACCTGCCGCCCCAAATTGGCAAATTGTTGCCAGTAGCACAGTTACAGTCACCAACACATGAAAAACTGCCTAACCAGTTCTGCTAGGGTGAGTAAAATGGTCATAGTGAGGTATTCTCTCATTTGTTTGGAAGTAGTGAGCAAGTTAGCCAGTTAGCCAGTTAGCTTGGGTGCTTGACTGCCGTTGTGAGGTCAGAACTTTAGGATCAACCCTCCTCATTGGCCAGAGCGTCCAGTGTGCGCTCTGAACGCTCCAAGAGCGAAACACTCTGAATTTACCAACAGACAATCTGACAACGCTCTAAATTTACAAACAGACAATCTGACAACGCTCTGAATTTACGAACAGACAATCTGACAAAGCTCTAAATTTACAAACAGACAATCTGACAACGCTCTGAATTTACCAACAGACAATCTGACAACGCTCTGAATTTACCAACAGACAATCTGACAACGCTCTGAATTTACCAACAGACAATCTGACAACGCTCTGAATTTACGAACAGACAATCTGACAACGCTCTGAATTTACGAACAGACAATCTGACAACGCTCTGAATTTACCAACAGACAATCTGACAACGCTCTGAATTTACGAACAGACAATCTGACAACACTCTGAATTTACCAACAGACAATCTGACAACGCTCTGAATTTACGAACAGACAATCTGACAACGCTCTGAATTTATTCCCAGTTTTATTTATGTTATCTGTGTGACATGCGTATTTACAGGTGCTAGATGTTAGAGTGGGACAGGGTTTTGACATTAAATGCCCAGTATTTTTCCTGTGTCCGTGTACAGGTTGGCATGCTCTGGGAGGATGAGAGCAGGGGCGGTGTGGCCTAATCCTAATTCCATGAACAAGTTTGTGAGTCTAAAAATAAAGCAGTCCAAAAAGAAGCAGGCCATATCCTCTGGTGCATGGCTCAAATGGCAGCAGATCTGCCAACAAAGCAATAAAGCAATGGCATATTACCTTAGAGATTGCTGTGGAAGCTGGATGTATTTCTGACACTGAACATGGCCATGTTGGGCTCATAACTCATCTGTTGCTTTGGTTTACTTCTTGTAACTCTGCCATCGACTGTATGGGATGGAATTAGAGTGTCAAGAACAGCTCAGCAGCTGGTGTCAGAGGGTCACATTCTGAAATGACACCTAGTTTCGGGACATGGCCATTGGCTGGAGAAGATCACTGACGGGTAATAATTTGGACAACTTCTTGTAACATTTTGTTTTTCCAAAGATCTGTAAAGCTTGCTAAAAAACACAAAAAAACACAACAGCCCCCTATTTGATCCATGTGTTTATCCTTGTAAATATATGAGATTAAAATCACATTTAGCCCTCCATTGACTTCACACTGGGTGCTGAAAAGTGAAGACCTCATAACCCATACTGTGGACCACAGAGAGATCCGGTACATTAGTTGGACTTAATTAGTCGACCACATTGCTGACATTGGCCCCCATAATGGATTTACCATGAGGTATTAGAGACACATATTCCCTCAGATTAGACAGACCCACAAAAAAATTGAATTTTTTATTGTATATTTCACTTTTGTTTATTATCTATTTCACTTGCTTTGGCAATGTTAAAGTATTTTTCCCATGCCAATAAAGCCCTTGAATTGAATTGATATGTGACCTGAAAATGAAAAAAAAAATCTGAATGAACCAAGTCCAGCTTGGTTGTTTTATGGATCCATGCCACTGCATGCCATGTCATATATTTTTACTGGCTGTGACATTTTAATGGATTGAATCATGTTAAAAATGCTGCCGTGAGCCAAGGCTCTTCGGTGTCTCAGACAAACTTCTGTCTGTGGTGGTTGAACTACTTTGCGAGCATAGCCGAAGTTGTTGAAAGCACCATTAAAATGTCTAGGATCAAGAGTTACCGTCCGATACCCCCAAGGCCCTGACAAAATATGTTAAATATGTACAATGACAGTTTTATAATGACAGTTTACTCAACTGTTTAATGACATCTGGCAGTTAACAGTATGTCAGAGACCTTCCACTCCTGTTCTGGACAGCCCATCCAAATGGGCTGCAGGCTCTTATTCCATCCCAGCACTACGTCCCTCAGATACAAAAACACAGGTCATACAGTATATCATGCCAGATATTTGCACATTAAAATAACTTGAATGTCATAAACTCTTAGTCTGCATGGTGTGAATGTTCTCTCCACCCACAAATTATCTTCTGTCTAATAACAGTTGCATCGGTGCCAGATTTAGTCTGTGTGGAAATGTTGGCAGATATACTAATAAACCTTGGCTGCTGTGAAGACAAGAGCACAGTCCAAGAAATTAAAAGGCCTTGATGGTCCTTCCAGATGGTCAGCACCCTGCTCAACTATTGCACCCAGCAGCTCCCCTCCTATGGGGTTTCATGTTCTGATGTGCTGGGTGGACACACACTAAACAAACAGGGTGTATTCAGGTGAAATGTTCTGAACATTGCTGATAGAAATGTATTGAAAAGAGCTGACATGATTCTCTATTCTACCTGACAGACACTCATATCTGTTCTTTAAAAAACATTTCTGTCTGAACGTTCTGTAAGGTTTCAGCTAATTGAACATGCATTTAGCGGCTCCATATTAGACACAAAGAACATTTAAACAATTGTTTGAATGCAGAGGTTTTGAAACAGAAAAGATGTGATAGACATTGAAGAATGTGAAATGCCTAACTACAAAGAAGACCTTGCTCAATTACAAGTATTAAAAATAATTTCAACCAATGTCTCTGCTGATAGCGGCTCCTTCACAAGTTGCTAGACTTGTCTTTTAGAAAGATATAACAACTGTAATGTGAAGGATTCATTCAAATGTAATGGAAATGGAAAGGAATCTGTTACATTATTGTAAGTATCCCTATTAATTTGACAGCAGTGTAATTGAAGCCAGCTCAGATGTTAACCTCTACAGGATCGTGTCCAGCCCTCGGGACGCTTGAGATAACGTGAGCTAATGTGATTTGCATGACGTTGTAAGTAACAAGACATAGACATATCATATATGAGCAGAAAGCTTAAATTCTTGTTAATCTAACTGCACTGTCCAATTTACAGTAGCTACTACAGTGAAATAATACCATGCTATTGTTTGAGTAGAGTGCACAGTTTTGTACTTGAACATGTATTAATAAACCAATAGGCAGATTTGGGCAGATTTGATACAACATTTTGAACAGTAATGCAATGGTTCATTGGAAATGTCTAAAACTTTGCGCATACACTGCTGTCATCTAGTGGCCAAAATCTAAATTGCGCCTGGACTCCTAAGTAATATTATGTCCTTTCTCTTGCATTTCAAAGATGATGATCTAATGTGTTATATTCTCCTACATTCATTTCACATTTCCACAAACTTCAATGTGTTTCCTTTCAAATGGTATTAAGAATATGTATATCCTTACTTCAGGTCCTGAGCTACAGGCGGTTAAATTTGGGTATGTCATTTTAGGTGACAATTTAAAAAAAGGGTGCCGATCCTTAAGAGGCTAAGCAGTTTACTATAGAGTGTAATAAAAGTATGAGGCAGCTATAATTCTGTCAGAAATATAACTGGATAAGATGATTGAAAAGTGTACTGATGATATGTAAGCCTTAAGAATACTACTGGACCGTTTTAGACAACTGAAATGTGAGACAAATAAAAGCACCTCAAGCATCTTCCATAGATCATACTGTAGTTAAATAACTACACAGCTGATTTAACACTTTAATGAGCTGTTATTGGAAGCCTAAATGTTTCCATTCTAGCTTTTAAATATGTATTTAATATGATAAATCACAAGCATGAGTTGACTGAGGAGACAGTCAGATGTGTTTACAAGCAAATTAGAAAAACATTTCTCAAAATACACATATTAAGTTGTTGATAAATATTAATGTAACTAAAATGTAATTAAATAAGGTCAGGTTATTATGAAATGTTTTTAGTGGTAGTGGGGTAACATGGACTCAATTACAGTATTTGAGGGTCAATGGTAGTAACAATCTGATAACTCAAACTTTTGATCCTGTCATAATTATTAGTAATGACATCTCTTATTAATTCAATTAAATTCAGAGACAAATATTCCATTAAAAAGTCATGTAGTGGGAGTGTGTTGCTCCTGGAAGTTGGTGGTGCTCGTGAGACCAGAGTGGTCCATATTTAACTTTTGCTTGGTTGGCAGTTTCAACCAGATATAAGCAGGCAGAGGCCCCAGCATCCATAACTCAGATACCTTCCTTCTCCGTGGTAAAACCCTCCGCCTCCTTAGATGTTTATGCATTTACTTATTTACATGTCTCTTGTCAGATTTTACAATATGCAATCAACTGGCATTCATTTAATATGTTTTAACTTTAAATGTGTTTTATTTTTATTTATGGTCAAAAGTGGTGCTCCTGCTGTTTGTAAATTGAGGGGGTGGTCTATAATATATGAACGTAAGACACACACACACACATACATACAGTTGAAGTCGGAAGTTAACATACACCTCAGTTTTTCACAATTCCTGACATTTAATCCTAGTAAAAATCCCCGTCTAAGGTCAGTTAGGATCACCACTTTATTTTAAGAATGTGAAATGTCAGGCTTGCAAATCACATTATGCTGGCTGGCAAAGTGATGTGTTATTCCGATTGGAATCCAGACAGAGTTAGGATAATTTACCTGCATTCAGAATGACTGTCAGGGTAGGAAATGGAATAAGAAGAATACCTAGATCAATAAACCTAACTAACTGATTGGATTGGTTTAGAAAAAATGATGTTATTTATCTTTATGTAAAATAAGATGAATCAATCAATGTACACAGATAAAAAAAAGATATTAAAAACAATCCTATAAAATCAGTAGAGCATGCTGGGAAATATGATAATGATGGGACTGTTTTACCCTCCACAGTGTAAAACAATAACTCTGCTTATTAACACCAACACTGGGGGTTCTTTTACACCACTGAGTGGTATATATATATATATATACATATATATATATATATATATTGCTATCCTAAATCTGTCAATAAAGAATAAAAAACGTAATAATACCTTAAAATAAATTATAATACTTTGCTACCTGAAGCTTCAAACTTTAAATACTGATGTTATCATCTCCTCTCTTTTCCTCACCCAGGAGGAAGCATCCAACCAGCACATGTCTATGTTCCAGAAGGTTCAGAATGAGCTGGAGGAGGCTGAGGAGCGTGCTGACATCGCTGAGACTCAAGTCAAAAAGCTCAGAGCCAAGAGCTGCGACTCTGGAAAGGTACAGAACTGCTGCTGACGCTACACCTGACTCATGTTCAAATATGACCACATCAACACCACCTATGATTCAATCTACACAGACGTATTTAAGACTGTATTTAAGATCTCTGAGGAACACATTTCAACTGTATTTAAGATCTCTGAGGAACACATTTCAACTGTATTTCAGATCTCTGAGGAACACATTTCAACTGTATTTAAGATCTCTGAGGAACACATTTCAACTGTATTTCAGATCTCTGAGGAACACATTTCAACTGTATTTAAGATCTCTGAGAAACACATTTCAACTGTATTTAAGATCTCTGAGGAACACATTTCAACTGTATTTAAGATCTCTGAGGAACACATTTCAACTATATTTAAGATCTCTGAGGAACACATTTCAACTGTATTTAAGATCTCTGAGGAACACATTTCAACTGTATTTCAGATCTCTGAGGAACACATTTCAACTGTATTTAAGATCTCTGAGGAACACATTTCAACTGTATTTCAGATCTCTGAGGAACACATTTCAACTGTATTTAAGATCTCTGAGAAACACATTTCAACTGTATTTAAGATCTCTGAGGAACACATTTCAACTGTATTTAAGATCTATGAGGAACACATTTCAACTGTATTTAAGATCTCTGAGGAACACATTTCAACTGTATTTAAGATCTCTGAGGAACACATTTCAACTGTATTTAAGATCTCTGAGGAACACATTTCAACTGTATTTAAGATCTCTGGGGAACACATTTCAACTGTATTTAAGATCTCTGAGGAACACATTTCAACTGTATTTCAGATCTCTGAGGAACACATTTCAACTGTATTTAAGATCTCTGAGGAACACATTTCAACTGTATTTAAGATCTCTGAGGAACACATTTCAACTGTATTTAAGATCTCTGAGAAACACATTTCAACTGTATTTAAGATCTCTGAGGAACACATTTCAACTGTATTTAAGATCTCTGAGGAACACATTTCAACTGTATTTAAGATCTCTGGGGAACACATTTCAACTGTATTTAAGATCTCTGAGGAACACATTTCAACTGTATTTCAGATCTCTGAGGAACACATTTCAACTGTATTTAAGATCTCTGAGGAACACATTTCAACTGTATTTAAGATCTCTGAGGAACACATTTCAACTGTATTTAAGATCTCTGAGGAACACATTTCAACTGTATTTCAGATCTCTGAGAAACACATTTCAACTGTATTTAAGATCTCTGAGGAACACATTTCAACTGTATTTAAGATCTCTGAGGAACACATTTCAACTGTATTTAAGATCTCTGAGGAACACATTTCAACTGTATTTAAGATCTCTGAGGAACACATTTCAACTGTATTTAAGATCTCTGGGGAACACATTTCAACTGTATTTCAGATCTCTGAGGAACACATTTCAACTGTATTTAAGATCTCTGAGGAACACATTTCAACTGTATTTAAGATCTCTGAGTGTAAATAAAACATCTAAATAAAATATTAATCCAAATGCATAATCAATTTTATTATTTCCAAGTGTTTATATATTTATCATGTTCATTATTAATACTGATACATTCTATTATTTCCAAGTGTTTATATATTTATCATGTTCATTATTAATAATGATACATTCTATTATTTCCAAGTGTTTATATATTGACAATAAGTACTTTTTCAAAGAATACACACCAATACAGCTCTCTATGTAGATTCAGAGTGTATCTGAGTTCTAGATTGCAGTTCTATAAGGTATTTAAACCATTGGCAGATTTTAAATGGTTTTGTACACAGTCACATGATGCGTGATATAAAAAAGTCATGGGGAGTACATGGGGAGCTATATCTCTACAGATGATCTGTCTATCTGGTCAACATCACTAATACATGTCTCTCCACCCTCTGGTGGTACGGATAACTTGTCATTATGTCTCCAGAGAAACCTAGATTGAAATAAAGTTTATATTTATCAAATTACTATAGGCAGAATTAAAATGACCCCAGAGGTTTTTTTTTTTGAATGCCCATATTGATACAGAAACACTAAACAATTATTCAGATTTCTTAAGAACAAGAACAAGAACAAGTAACTGATTTGCCTAGTAAAATAAATAAATATGCCTCTAAGGTCAAAATGACCCAAGTCAGTAGGTTCATCTCCTCTAGTATGGGAGAGCAGTGGAGAATCACTGAGTAGGCTATATGGGAGTTGTAGTTTTAAGGAGGCCAGTGGGAAGGAAATAGCCTATAGGCCTGCAATGTAACTAAGTGTACAATGTAACACATCCTTTAAATGCCATAAAGATATGTCCAATATTCCATAGTAATTACCAATAGACTAGGTTAATTACTATGTAATAAGCCTGTTATGACGTGCAGTTCTGCAGAAACAAGACTACGTCTAGGTTTATCACATGGTGGCAGTGGTTCTCTGCTTTCCAGGGTTGTGTCCCAAATGGCACCCTATTCTCTTTATAGTGCACTACTTTGACCAAGTTACAGTGTGTAGGTTCCTGTTGTGTCAGTCTGTGGCGGAAGAGATAACACATAAAGAGGTGTTGAATTGGTGCTGGGGTGAGATTGTCCCAATGCATGAGAGGAACTAAACCAAGCCAGTCAGATCTTCTAGGAGAGGCAAGTATCTGTGTGAGCAGACTTCCACCTATAAATAGGTTTACTATAGATTTCAGTCTTTATGTGTTGAAGAGAGAAAAGCTGTCATACCAAGAGTACTAAGTTGGTTTAGGATATATTGTTAATCAATATCATAATATATTGTATTCTCTTTGCACTGTATAGGCTTACTCTACAGTCTATGAGATAGCACAGTATTATATCAGTTGAGATATATTGTGTTAAAGATCTGCTGTTTCTGTCGACAAAGAGGAAGGTCTATATGTTCTCAACCCTTGTAGTGTCTCTCCTCTCTATCATACAGGAAGATAGAATAGAATAGAATAGAATAGAACAGCTTCATGTGATTTCTATATGTTCTCAACCCTTGTAGTGTCTCTCCTCTCTATCATACAGGAAGATAGAATAGAATAGAATAGAACAGCTTTATGTGATTTCTATATGTTCTCAACCCTTGTAGTGTCTCTCCTCTCTATCATACAGGAAGATAGAATAGAACAGAACAGCTTCATGTGATTTCTATATGTTCTCAACCCTTGTAGTGTCTCTCCTCTCTATCATACAGGAAGATAGAACAGAACAGAACAGCTTCCTGTGATTTCTCGTTGATGGTTTTGTTTTTATACAGGATGGCTGTAGTGGATGCAGTGCTGGCTCGTCTGCTAGATGAACTCCTGGGTGTAGGTCGTCTCCTGTCTCCTCTCTGCTCCCTCTCTGTTCTCCTCCAGCTCTCTGCTCTGGTTCTCCTCCTCCTCCTGTCCCTCCGTGTCATCTGTCTGCTGTGGAGCCATGCTCAGTTCACCAGACGTCTCCGGTGCTTCAGTAAGCCCCCCACACACAACTGGCTAATGGGACACCTGGGAGAGGTGAGAAAACAGTCTCTCTCTCTCTCTCTCTCTCTCTCTCTCTCTCTCTCTCTCTCTCTCTCTCTCTCTCTCTCTCTCTATTCAAGTCACTTTATTGGCATGACACAACAATGTATATATTGCCAAAGTAAAATAATTAGGTCAGTTGATGTTTTAAGTCTCAGTGACCACCATGTTGTATTAGGCTAGCAATGCTGACTGTTAGGCAACAGTGCTTTGTTAACAGGAAAAGGTTATTCGTGTGTTTCACTTCCTGTGTCCTTTCCACCACAAACATTGCAAACTAAAGTCTAAAGCCTGTCTTTTACAACTCCAGTTGTCAAGTGGTCGTGTATTTTTTTCACAGTAAAAATACATTTACTGCTAAAGACTTTATTGGCAACTCATTTCACACCACTATCCCCCAGCCTGTGGTTAAAAAAGGAGTAGCTTTGTATCAGTCCTGCAGTTGTTTCAACAGTTGTTTCAACAGTGTTTCAGCAGTGTTGCACTGGATATTGCACATGGAGGTTTAGTTTCAACAATAGTACAGCATGAAACATTACCTTCAAATTTCCCAATGATGGAGGAAACAGAGGAACCACCCCCCTCACTAATGTTATCTTCACTGTAACCAGAGGACCCCCCTCACTAATGTTACCTTCACTGTAACCAGAGGACCCCCCCTCACTAATGTTACCTTCACTGTAACCAGAGGACCCCCCCTCCTTAATGTTATCTTCACTGTAACCAGAGGACCCCCCCTCCTTAATGTTATCTTCACTGTAACCAGAGGAATCCCCCCCTCCTTAATGTTATCTTCACTGTAACCAGAGGACCCCCCTCACTAATGTTACCTTCACTGTAACCAGAGGACCCCCCCTCCTTAATGTTATCTTCACTGTAACCAGAGGACCCCCCCTCACTAATGTTACCTTCACTGTAACCAGAGGACCCCCCCTCCTTAATGTTATCTTCACTGTAACCAGAGGACCCCCCCTCCTTAATGTTATCTTCACTGTAACCAGAGGACCCCCCCTCCTTAATGTTATCATCACTGTAACCAGAGGACCCCCCCTCCTTAATGTTATCTTCACTGTAACCAGAGGACCCCCCCTCCTTAATGTTATCTTCACTGTAACCAGAGGACCCCCCCTCCTTAATGTTATCTTCACTGTAACCAGAGGACCCCCCCTCACTAATGTTACCTTCACTGTAACCAGAGGACCCCCCCTCACTAATGTTACCTTCACTGTAACCAGAGGACCCCCCTCCTTAATGTTATCTTCACTGTAACCAGAGGACCCCCCCTCCTTAATGTTATCTTCACTGTAACCAGAGGACCCCCCCTCACTAATGTTACCTTCACTGTAACCAGAGGACCCCCCCTCCTTAATGTTATTTTCACTGTAACCAGAGGACCCCCCCTCCTTAATGTTATCTTCACTGTAACCAGAGGACCCCCCCTCCTTAATGTTATCTTCACTGTAACCAGAGGAACCACCCCCCTCACTAATGTTACCTTCACTGTAACCAGAGGACCCCCCCCTCCTTAATGTTATCTTCACTGTAACCAGAGGACCCCCCCTCCTTAATGTTATCTTCACTGTAACCAGAGGAACCACCCCCCTCTCTAATGTTACCTTCACTGTAACCAGAGGACCCCCCCTCCTTAATGTTATCTTCACTGTAACCAGAGGACCTCCCCTCCTTAATGTTATCTTCACTGTAACCAGAGGACCCCCCCTCCTTAATGTTATCTTCACTGTAACCAGAGGACCCCCCCCCCTTAATGTTATCTTCACTGTAACCAGAGGACCCCCCCTCCTTAATGTTATCTTCACTGTAACCAGAGGACCCCCCCTCCTTAATGTTATCTTCACTGTAACCAGAGGACCCCCCCCCCCCTTAATGTTATCTTCACTGTAACCAGAGGACCCCCCCTCCTTAATGTTATCTTCACTGTAACCAGAGGAACCACCCGCCTCACTAATGTTACCTTCACTGTAACCAGAGGACCCCCCCGTCCTTAATGTTATCTTCACTGTAACCAGAGGACCCCCCCTCACTAATGTTACCTTCACTGTAACCAGAGGACCCCCCTCCTTAATGTTATCTTCACTGTAACCAGAGGACCCCCCCCGTCTCCCTAATGTTATCTTCACTGTAACCAGAGGACCCCCCCCTGTCTCCCTAATGTTATCTTCACTGTAACCAGAGGAATCCCCCCCTCCTTAATGTTATCTTCACTGTAACCAGAGGACCCCCCCCTGTCTCCCTAATGTTATCTTCACTGTAACCAGAGGAATCCCCCCCTCACTAATGTTACCTTCACTGTAACCAGAGGACCCCCCCTCCTTAATGTTATCTTCACTGTAACCAGAGGACCCCCCCCTGTCTCCCTAATGTTATCTTCACTGTAACCAGAGGAATCCCCCCCTCCCTAATGTTATCTTCACTGTAACCAGAGGAATCCCCCCCTAACTAATGTTACCTTCACTGTAACCAGAGGAATCCCCCCCCCTCCCTAATGTTAACATCACTGTTACCAGATGAATCCCCCCCTCCCTAATGTTACCTTCACTGTAACCAGAGGAATCCCCCCCTCCCTAATGTTACGTTCACTGTAACCAGATGAATCCCCCCCCCTCCCTAATGTTACCTTCACTGTAACCAGAGGAATCCACCCCTCCCTAATGTTACGTTCACTGTAACCAGAGGAATCCCCCCCTCCCTAATGTTACGTTCACTGTAACCAGATGAATCCCCCCCCCCTCCCTAATGTTACCTTCACTGTAACCAGAGGAATCCCCCCCTCCCTAATGTTACGTTCACTGTAACCAGAGGAATCCCCCCCTCCCTAATGTTACGTTCACTGTAACCAGAGGAACCCCCCACCTCCTTAATGTTACCTTCACTATAACCAGAGGAATCCCCCCCCCCTCCCTAATGTTAACATCACTGTTACCAGATGAATCACCCCCTCCCTAATGTTATCTTCACTGTAACCAGAGGAACCCCCCACCTCCTTAATGTTACCTTCACTGTTACCAGATGAATCACCCCCTCCCTAATGTTATCTTCAATGTAACCAGAGGAATCCCCCCTTAATGATACCTTCACTGTAACCAGAGGAATCCCCCCCTCCCTAATGTTACCTTCACTGTTACCAGAGGAACCCCCCTGCCTCCCTAATGTTATCTTCACTGTAACCAGAGGAACCCCCTGCGTCCCTAATGTTATCTTCACTGTAACCAGAGGAACCCCCTGCCTCCCTAATGTTATCTTCACTGTAACCAGAGGAACCCCCTGCCTCCCTAATGTTATCTTCACTGTAACCAGAGGAACCCCCTGCCTCCCTAATGTTATCTTCACTGTAACCAGAGGAACCCCCTCCCTAATGTTATCTTCACTGTTACCAGAGGAACCCCCTGCCTCCCTAATGTTATCTTCACTGTAACCAGAGGAACCCCCTGCCTCCCTAATGTTATCTTCACTGTAACCAGAGGAACCCCCTGCCTCCCTAATGTTATCTTCACTGTAACCAGAGGAACCCCCTCCCTAATGTTATCTTCACTGTAACCAGAGGAACCCCCTCCCTAATGTTAACATCACTGTAACCAGAGGAACCCCCTCCCTAATGTTATCTTCACTGTAACCAGAGGAACCCCCTCCCTAATGTTATCTAAACTGGAGGCCTTTCTTTGTTTCACTCATCAAATATACTTGTTTGTGTTAATTAATATATTATTAACAAAAATGTGTTTGTGTGTCTGCATGTACGTGTGCGCATGTACGTGTGCATGCATGCTTGCGTGCATGTTTCTACCTACGTGTGTGTGTGTATGTGTGTGTTAGATGCGGAGCACGGAGGAGGGTCTGCAGGCGGTGGATCAACTGGTAAGAACCTACAGACACTCCTGCTCCTGGTTTCTGGGACCCTTCTACTCCCTGGTACGACTCTTCCACCCTGACTACATCAAGCCTCTGCTGCTGGCACCAGGTACATACTCCCCCCTCCATTTCTGTGGGTTATATTTTGGTATGATAACCACTTACCGGAGGCATCTTAATGTGGTTATCACTGCATTATATGCTATGATATGATAACCACTTACCGGAGGCATCTTAATGTGGTTATCACTGCATTATATGCTATGATATGATAACCACTTACCGGAGGCATCTTAATGTGGTTATCACTGCATTATATGCTATGATATGATAACCACTTACCGGAGGCATCTTAATGTGGTTATCACTGCATTATATGCTATGATATGATAACCACTTACCGGAGGCATCTTAATGTGGTTATCACTGCATTATATGCTATGATATGATAACCACTTACCGGAGGCATCTTAATGTGGTTATCACTGCATTATATGCTATGATATGATAACCACTTACCGGAGGCATCTTAATGTGGTTATCACTGCATTATATGCTATGATATGATAACCACTTACCGGAGGCATCTTAATGTGGTTATCACTGCATTATATGCTATGATATGATAACCACTTACCGGAGGCATCTTAATGTGGTTATCACTGCATTATATGCTATGGTATGATAACCACTTACCGGAGGCATCTTAATGTGGTTATCACTGCATTATATGCTATGATATGATAACCACTTACCGGAGGCATCTTAATGTGGTTATCACTGCATTATATGCTATGATATGATAACCACTTACCGGAGGCATCTTAATGTGGTTATCACTGCATTATATGCTATGATATGATAACCACTTACCGGAGGCATCTTAATGTGGTTATCACTGCATTATATGCTATGGTATGATAACCACTTACCGGAGGCATCTTAATGTGGTTATCACTGCATTATATGCTATGATATGATAACCACTTACCGGAGGCATCTTAATGTGGTTATCACTGCATTATATGCTATGGTATGATAACCACTTACCGGAGGCATCTTAATGTGGTTATCACTGCATTATATGCTATGATATGATAACCACTTACCGGAGGCATCTTAATGTGGTTATCACTGCATTATATGCTATGATATGATAACCACTTACCGGAGGCATCTTAATGTGGTTATCACTGCATTATATGCTATGATATGATAACCACTTATCGGAGGCATCTTAATGTGGTTATCACTGCATTATATGCTATGATATGATAACCACTTACCGGAGGCATCTTAATGTGGTTATCACTGCATTATATGCTATGATATGATAACCACTTACCGGAGGCATCTTAATGTGGTTATCACTGCATTATATGCTATGATATGATAACCACTTACCGGAGGCATCTTAATGTGGTTATCACTGCATTATATGCTATGATATGATAACCACTTACCGGAGGCATCTTAATGTGGTTATCACTGCATTATATGCTATGATATGATAACCACTTACCGGAGGCATCTTAATGTGGTTATCACTGCATTATATGCTATGATATGATAACCACTTACCGGAGGCATCTTAATGTGGTTATCACTGCATTATATGCTATGATATGATAACCACTTACCGGAGGCATCTTAATGTGGTTATCACTGCATTATATGCTATGATATGATAACCACTTACCGGAGGCATCTTAATGTGGTTATCACTGCATTATATGCTATGATATGATAACCACTTACCGGAGGCATCTTAATGTGGTTATCACTGCATTATATGCTATGATATGATAACCACTTACCGGAGGCATCTTAATGTGGTTATCACTGCATTATATGCTATGATATGATAACCACTTACCGGAGGCATCTTAATGTGGTTATCACTGCATTATATGCTATGATATGATAACCACTTACCGGAGGCATCTTAATGTGGTTATCACTGCATTATATGCTATGATATGATAACCACTTATCGGAGGTATCTAAAGGTGGTTATCACTGCATTATGTCCCAAGTATGTCAGTTATACAGTCGTATGAAAAAGTTTGGGCACCCCTGACAATTTCCATGATTTCCATTTATAAATAATTGGGTTAATTTTGATCTATCAAATAACTGATGGACACAGTAATATTTCAGTAGTGAAATGAGGTTTATTGGATTAACAGAAAATGTGCAATATGCATCAAAACGAAATTAGACAGGTGCATAAATTTGGGCCCCAACAGAAAAATCACATCAATATTTAGTAGAGCCTCCTTTTGCTAAAATAACAGCCTCTAGACGCTTCCTATAGCCTCTAATGAGTGTCTGGATTCTGGATGAAGGTATTTTGGACCATTCCTCCTTACAAAACATCTCCAGTTCAGTTAGATTTGATGGTTGCCGAGCATGGACAGCCCGCTTCAAAGCATCCCACAGATTCTCAATGATATTCAGGTCTGGGGACTGGGATGGCCGTTCCAGAACATTGTACTTGTTCCTCTGAATAAATGCCTGGGTAGATTTTGAGCAGTGTTTTGGGTCGTTGTCTTGTTGAAATATCCAGCCCCGGTCATTTGAGAGTTTTTTGAGAGTTTTTTTGAGGCCCCCATGTTGCCACTCTTCAGAGGAGATTCAAAGAGAACAACAACTTGCAATTGGCCACCTTAAATACCTTTTCTCATGATTGGATGCACTTGTCTATGAAGTTCAAGGCTTAATGAGCTCTCCAAAACAATTGTGTGTTCCAATTAATCAGTGCTAAGTAGTTACAGGTATTCAAATCAACAGAATGACAAGGGTGCCCACATTTTTGCATAGCCTATTTTTCACATCAGATTTAATTTCATATAACTTAATATTGCTGCACTAAAAATCTTTGTCTGGACAATACCCCAGTACTCAGCTTTTATTAGAAAATGAATGGCATGCCACTGTGATCATTTTCTGTGACGACAGAGTAAATTATTATGCAGCCTCAGAGGGGTGCCCAAACCTTTTCATACGACTGTATGTATTTAACAAAATATCACCAGAATGGTGGTAAAAATATGCCCCAAAAGATTAGTTTTGTTGCCGTTTCAAATATATTTCATTAAAACACAAATAGTTTAGAAGCATTCACTTTTCATTAATAGGTTGAATATGCCTAATGATAATAAAACATGATTATTATTACTATTATTATTTATTATTATTATACAGATAACACAACCAATTGAGCCAGGTTTGCAAAATAATATTTGTAAAATATTGGCAAAATTGTTACAGTGATGTTCCAGAACACGTCATATATTTGCATCCCTCATTTCTATATTTAATTTTTAAACAATTCAACTTCCTAAAGGGATCTAATGATATATACTATTTTGTTAAATATAAAATCTATGTCTTGAATTCTGTCATATGCTGCACACTGCATTCCAACATAAGACTGTGACAAACTGCCTGAAGATGAAGGTATCTGACATAGCTGGTGAAGTATTAAAACCTTGTGTTTACAGCCTTCATAGATGGAAACATAGTATATTGTAGTATAGGGCCTATTGAGATATGTATTGGTTAGTGCAGCTCAGGGTTATACAGAGCATCAGGAATAGTACAATTGCTAAAAGGCTGGATTTTTATAATCACCAATTGCATCATTTCAATCAAATTTGTCTTTCAGACACTGACCTTATGGCTACAAAGTGATTATTATCATAACAATATCATCATATTTCATGAAATACCTTGTAAGGTTAGAGAGGATCATTTTAAGATGGTCAGGGACAGAACAGCTTATAATCACCAATGGTTTCTTTTAGAGAGAATTTGTGTTTACCTAAATATTTGTTTTAACTTGCTGGGACGACTCAACAAATTACAGATCACACATTTCATGTTAGCATGCTGAGTATTGCTATACAACATAGTATTACATATTACAGATCACATATTTCATGTTAGCATGCTGAGTATTGCTATACAACATAGTATTACATATTACAGATCACATATTTCATGTTAGCATGCTGAGTATTGCTATACACATTAGTATTACATATTACAGATCACATATTTCATGTTAGCATGTGAGTATTGCTATACAACATAGTATTACATATTACAGATCACATATTTCATGTTAGCATGCTGAGTATTGCTATACACCATAGTATTACATATTACAGATCACATATTTCATGTTAACATGCTGAGTATTGCTATACAACATAGTATTACATATTACAGATCACATATTTCATGTTAGCATGCTGAGTATTGCTACACAACATAGTATTACATATTACAGATCACATATTTCATGTTAGCATGCTGAGTATTGCTATACACCATAGTATTACATATTACAGATCACATATTTCATGTTAGCATGCTGAGTATTGCTATACAACATAGTATTACATATTACAGATCACATATTTAATGTTAGCATGCTGAATATTGCTATACACCATAGTATTACATATTACAGATCACATATTTCATGTTAGCATGCTGAGTATTGCTATACACCATAGTATTACATATTACAGATCACATATTTCATGTTAGCATGCTGAGTATTGCTATACACCATAGTATTACATATTACAGATCACATATTTCATGTTAGCATGCTGAGTATTGCTATACACCATAGTATTACATATTACAGATCACATATTTCATGTTAGCATGCTGAGTATTGCTATACAACATAGTATTACATATTACAGATCACATATTTCATGTTAGCACACTCTCTTATTTCCCAGTATGACCAACTTCCCTAAAACAAATACGTTGCTCTGCTATTTGAAACACTCTTGTTTCAATGGTGAATCAGTCTAATCATTAGATATGACAGCAAAAATTGACCAAATGTTTTTTAAGATGAGATCCACCCAATAGGATGTTCCATTGTTGTTTGATACAGTCATTTTCAATGAGCAAGTGAACATTATAACTTCTCTCCAACATTATTTTATCAGCCTGCGAACATTTTATTGCCTAGACTCACAACAAGATATACATTATAAATGTGTGAAAAACATAGAATGCTAATTTTTTGGAGAGGTTATATATTAATTTGATCAGGGGCTTGTGGATAACAATTTAATACCATCAAACCTTTGCCACCCCAAAGTGGACACATTTTTCCACTGGCCCATAGACTAATAGCCTGTCTGTCATAGCCACAGGAAGATGATTTGAGTAGGGGGGTGCTGACCACTCCTATACACACTCCCGTCCTGCACACCCAAGCTCCCATTAGGCCTACAGACATTACTGCCTACAAAAACCCATCTAACTGATGGGAGACACAAACAGGGCAAACTACATTCCTTGCCAAATCACGACAGCTTTATCACAAATTCAAATTGACTGATTGTATAGGGAAATATGTTTTCCAATTACAAGCTGCAGTTTTGGAATAATAAATGCATCTCGTCTATTTTAAGCTTTTTTTTTTTTTTTACAAACTTCTAGTGTGTCATTTAGAATAGTTTATAACCCCCTTTACTGCTAGTGTGTCATGTAGAATAGGTTATAATCACCCTAACTGCTAGTGTGTCATGTAGAATAGGTAATAACCCCCCTAACCTATAGTGTGTAATTTAGAATAGGTTATAACCCCCCTAACTGCTAGTCTGTCCTTTAGAATAGGTTATAACCCCCCTAACTGCTAGTGTGTCCTTTAGAATAGGTTATAACCACCATAACAGATAGTGTCTCCTTCAGAATAGGTTACACCCCCCCTAACTGCTAGTGTTTAATTTAGAATAGGTTACAACCCCCTTAAACATAGGCAGGCTCCAGACTAAAATATGCAACAAAAACATTGTTTTGATGAAGGCAATTAGTGTATTCATTAGTCTGCTAGTTTGTTTCATGTTTAAGCCTGTCCATCATATCAAGTTTGTTTCATGTTTAAGCCTGTCCATCATATCAAGTTTAAACTCACAAATCAAACACAGGGAAAAATTAAATACCCGCCAAATGTGGGCATCTACTGGTTAAAAATATACTCAAATGGCGCTTGCAGGCCTTCATTTAGCAAATTAGGTAGGCTACCTCGCATCTCAAGTAGGCTACCTCGCATCTCAAGTAAGCTACCTCGCATCTCAAGTAAGCTACCTCGCATCCCGGGGGATCAATAAAGTATCTATCTATCTATCTATCTATCTATCTATCTATCTATCTATCTATCTATCTATCTATCTATCTATCTATCTATCTATCTATCTATCTATCTATCTATCTATCTATCTATCTATCTATCTATCTATCTATCTATCTATCTATCTATCTATCTATCTATCTATCTATCTATCTATCTATCTATCTCAAGTAGGCTACCTCGCATCTCAAGTAGCCTACCTCGCATCTCAAGTAGGCTACCTCGCATCTCAAGTAGGTTACCTCGCATCTCAAGTAGGTTACCTCGCATCTCAAGTAGGTTACCTCGCATCTCAAGTAGGTTACCTCGCATCTCAAGTAGACTACCTCGCATCTCAAGTAGGCTACCTCGCATCTCAAGTAGGCTACCTCGCATCTCAAGTAGACTACCTCACATCTCAAGTAGGTTACCTCGCATTACTGGTAGGCTACCTCGCATCTCAGGTAGGCTACCTCGCATCTCAAGTAGCTTACCTCGCATCTCAAGTAGGCTACCTCGCATCTCAAGTAGGCTACCTCGCATCTCAAGTAGGCTATCTCGCATCTCAAGTAGGCTACCTCGCATCTCAAGTAGGCTACCTCAAGTAGGCTACCTCGCATCTCAAGTAGGCTACCTCACATCTCAGGTAGGCTACCTCGCATCTCAGGTAGGCTCCAGTATTTGTCAGTTTAAACAGAGAAGATAGGCCCAAACATGTGATGTAGTTGTCCAGTGTGCTACTGGATCTAGCTAGCCGCTATGTTCACAGTTTAATTCATTTGTCATGAGAAAAAGGCTTGTGGAAAAAATAACTCCCTTGCGTAGTTTTACCACCTCACCACCAGGGGTTGCTGCCGCACCCTCAGCACACGTACTTCCTGTGGCCATGCTGTCTGCTTTTGTCCTTAGCCAGTAGACCTACAGTGACTGTTTTTCTGAATCTCCTTCACCATTCGTCCATCCTTGCAGCTTCCATCACAGTCAAAGATGAGCTGTTCTATGGGTTCCTGAGACCATGGCTGGGTAAGTACAAAACATGAACACCTTTCATTCACTGTACCCAGTACTATACAATACACTCTCAAATCAAATCCTCTATCACAGTCACTGTAATATGTCCTATATACACAGTACTTTTAGATTCTCTGTCTTAGTAGCCTAGTTAAATAAAGTAAAAAGTTATAATAGTTACAGTCACAGTAAAATGTCCTATAATATATCAAATCAAATCAAATTGTATTTGTCACATGCGCCGAATACAACAGGTGTAGACCTTACAGTGAAATGATTATAAGCCCTTAACCAACAATACAATACCTTACAGTGAAATGATTATAAGCCCTTAACCAACAACGCAAATGAAGTAAAAGTACAATTTTAAGTAAAAAATAGATACAGTGGTACAGGTTAGTAACGAGGCTATACATAGGGGTTACCGGTACCGAGTCAATGTTCAGAGGTACAGGTTAGTAACGAGGCTATATACAGGGGTTACCGGTACTGAGTCAATGTTCAGGGGTACAGGTTAGTTGAGGTAATTGAGGTAATATGTACATGTAGGTAGAGGTAAAGTGACTATGCATAGATAATAAACAGAGAGTAGCAGCAGCGTAAAAGAGAGTGGGTGGGTGGGACAATGCAAATAGTCCAGGTAGCCATTTGATTAGCTGTTCAGGAGTCTTATGGCTTGGGGGTAGAAGCTGTTAAGAAGCCTTTTGGACCTAGATGTGGCGCTCCGGTACCGCTTGCCATGAAACAGCAGAGAGAACTGTCTATGACTAGGGTTGCTGGACCCTTTGACAATTTTTAGGGCCTTCCTCTGACACTGCCGTATAGAGGTCCTGGATGGCAGGAAGCTTGGCCCCAGTGATGTACTGGGCCGTACACACTACCCTCTGTAGTGCCTTGTCGGGGGTCTGAAGAAAATCCTTTGCGTCCGACTCGTTAAAGAAAAAATCTTCGTCCAGTATGATGTGGGTAATCACTGTCCTGATATCCAGAAGCTCTTTTCGGTCATAAGAAACAGTGGAAGAAACATTATGTACAAAATAAGTTCCAAATAACGCGAAAAAACACACATAATAGCACAATTGGTTAGGGGGCCGTAAAACAGCAGCCATCTCCTCCGGCACTATTTTCAGAGATAGAGATAGATACATTATTATTTCCTATAGTATATACAGTACTTTCAGACCCTCTGTCCTAGTCACAGTTACAGTATTATTTCCTATAGCATATACAGTACTTTCAGACCCTCTGTCCTAGTCACAGTTACAGTATTATTTCCTATAGTATATACAGTACTTTCAGACCCTCTGTCCTAGTCACAGTTAAGGTAATTTTCTCCTACAGGACAGAGTCTTCTCCTGAGTAACGGAGAGGACTGGTCTCGTCGTAGACGTCTACTCACTCCTGCCTTCCACTTCGACATTCTCAAGAACTATGTCAAGATCTTTAACCACTCCACCAACATCATGCATGTGAGTCTATGGAGCAACAGCATTGATTATGCCTGACTCGACTAGTTAAATAAAGGTTAAATAAAGGTTAAATAAAGGTTAAATAAAATAAAAATATATATATTGTAAACTTAAGGCATTTGCCCCGCAACATGAAATATGTTAGAGAAAAATGTTGTATAGTTTACAAGTTCTTTTTTGCACCAGCTTCTCTGTCTCATGTAAACAAGTTCTTATCACCTGCTCCATCTGTCTTGTCAAGCTTATCAAGAGCTCTGTCTCATGTAAACAAGTTTTGACACAGTCACAAAAAGGGACATTTAGGGACATTTACATGTCTACACTCTTGCCATGAGTTTTTAGCTTGTCTTGTCTCCTTTCCTCTTCGATCTTTATTTGTGCATTTGTGAATAAAAATGATTGTTTTTAAACTTGTTCATTGATACAGTATGTGCCAGACAGAGGAGGCTGGTGGGAGGAGCTATATCTATTCCATTCCAGCCATTACAATGAGTGTCCTCCTATAGCTCTGCCCAACCAGCCTCCCCTGCTGTAGGAATATAAGAGGTGGTGTGGTGATGTGGGGAAGTAGGCAACTAAAATCTCTTCCATAGAGTTAGTTGGATGACTCATCATGGATATAACCTGTTTTAGCATGTACATTGTCATTGAGGGCTTCCACCATTTTAAAGTAGTCAACTTGGTGGGGATTCCTGTGGGTTGGGAGAGATCAGCCAAATATCATAGCATTGTCTCCTGGTTGCATTATTTGTAAATTGCTTTAAACTATGTCAGTGCCACCTAGTGGCCACAATAAATGAACAATACAAAATATGATTCAGGACTCCAGCCCTGCAGGGGGCTGTAAATCACCAATATTAGATTTATGCTTTTTTTAAAAACAAAATAAGAAAATTGACTACTTGAAAATGGAGACACCATTACTCTCTCCCCTGCTTATTGGTGTCAGTCTAAGTGGCGCCGCCTGGTGGCCAAGGGAGAGAGCTGCCAGGACATGTTCAGTCACATCAGCCTGATGACTCTGGACAGTCTGCTCAGATGTACCTTCAGCTACAACAGCAACTGTCAGGAGTGAGTAACCTATGTTTAATATGACTGATGCAGAAGCAGTGAGTAACCTATGTTTAATATCACTGATACAGAAGCAGTGAGTAACCTATGTTTAATATGACTGATGCAGAAGCAGTGAGTAACCTATGTTTAAAATGACTGATGCAGAAGCAGTGAGTAACCTATGTTTAATATGACTGATACAGAAGCAGAGAGTAACCTATGTTTAATAGGACTGATACAGAAGTTGTGAGTAACCTATGTTTAAAATGACTGATACAGAAGTTGTGAGTAACCTATGTTTAAAATTACTGATACAGAAGCAGAGAGTAACCTATGTTTAAAATGACTGATGCAGAAGCAGTGAGTAACCTATGTTTAATATGACTGATACAGAAGTTGTGAGTAACCTATGTTTAAAATGACTGATACAGAAGTTGTGAGTAACCTATGTTTAAAATGACTGATACAGAAGCAGTGAGTAACCTATATTCCCCTCTACCCTCTATCATCTCTAATGTCTCCATACTCCCCTCTACCCATCTCTAATGTCTCCATACTCCCCTCTACCATCTCTAATGTCTCCATACTCCTCTCTACCATCTCTAATGTCTCCATACTCCTCTCTACCCTCCCCCTCTATCCAACTCTAATGTCTCCATACTCCCCTCTACCATCTCTAATGTCTCCATACTCCTCTCTACCCTCCCCCTCTATCCAACTCTAATGTCTCCATACTCCCCTCCCCCCTCTATCCAACTCTAATGTCTCCTTACTCCCCTCTACACAACTCTAATGTCGCCATACTCCCCTCAACCCTCCCCCTCTATCCAACTCTAATGTCCCCATACTCCACTCTACCTCTATCCAACTCTAATGTCGCCATACTCCCCTCAACCCTCCCCCTCTATCCAACTCTAATGTCCCCATACTCCACTCTACCTCTATCCAACTCTAATGTCGCCATACTCCCCTCAACCCTCCCCCTCTATCCAACTCTAATGTCCCCATACTCCACTCTACCTCTATCCAACTCTAATGTCGCCATACTCCCCTCAACCCTCCCCCTCTATCCAACTCTAATGTCCCCATACTCCACTCTACCTCTATCCAACTCTAATGTCGCCATACTCCCCTCAACCCTCCCCCTCTATCCAACTCTAATGTCCCCATACTCCACTCTACCTCTATCCAACTCTAATGTCGCCATACTCCCCTCAACCCTCCCCCTCTATCCAACTCTAATGTCCCCATACTCCACTCTACCTCTATCCAACTGTAATGTCTCCATACTCCCCTGTACCCTCCCCTCTATCCATCTCTAATGTCTCCATACTCTCCTCTTCCTCTATCCAACTCTAATGTCTCCATACTCCCCTCTACCCAACTCTAATGTCTCCATACTCTCCTCTTCCTCTATCCAACTCTAATGTCTCCATACTACCCTCTATCCAACTCTAATGTCTCCATTCTCCCCTCCACCCTCTATCCAACTCTAATGTCTCCATACTACCCTCTATCCAACTCTAATGTCTCCATTCTCCCCTCCACCTTCTATCCAACTCTAATGTCCCCATACTCCCCTCAACTCTAATGTCTCCATTCTACCCTCCACCTTCTATCCAACTCTAATGTCCCCATACTCCCCTCAACTCTAATGTCTCCATTCTCCCCTCCACCTTCTATCCAACTCTAATGTCCCCATACTCCCCTCAACTCTAATGTCTCCATTCTCCCCTCCACCTTCTATCCAACTCTAATGTCCCCATACTCCCCTCAACTCTAATGTCTCCATTCTCCCCTCCACCTTCTATCCAACTCTAATGTCCCCATACTCCCCTCAACTCTAATGTCTCCATTCTCCCCTCCACCTTCTATCCAACTCTAATGTCCCCATACTCCCCTCAACTCTAATGTCTCCATTCTCCCCTCCACCTTCTATCCAACTCTAATGTCTCCATACTCCCCTCAACTCTAATGTCTCCATACTCCCCTCAACTCTAATGTCTCCATTCTACCCAACTCTAATGTCTCCATACTCCCCTCCACCTTCTACTCAACTCTAATGTCTCCATACTCCCCTCAACTCTAATGTCTCCATTCTACCCAACTCTAATGTCTCCATTCTCCCCTCCACCTTCTATCCAACTCTAATGTCTCCATACTCCCCTCAACTCTAATGTCTCCATACTCCCCTCAACTCTAATGTCTCCATTCTACCCAACTCTAATGTCTCCATTCTCCCCTCCACCTTCTATCCAACTCTAATGTCTCCATACTCCCCTCAACTCTAATGTCCCCATACTCCCCTCAACTCTAATGTCTCCATTCTCCCCTCCACCTTCTATCCAACTCTAATGTCTCCATACTCCCCTCAACTCTAATGTCTCCATACTCCCCTCAACTCTAATGTCTCCATTCTACCCAACTCTAATGTCTCCATACTCCCCTCCACCTTCTACTCAACTCTAATGTCTCCATACTCCCCTCAACTCTAATGTCTCCATTCTACCCAACTCTAATGTCTCCATTCTCCCCTCCACCTTCTATCCAACTCTAATGTCTCCATACTCCCCTCAACTCTAATGTCTCCATACTCCCCTCAACTCTAATGTCTCCATTCTACCCAACTCTAATGTCTCCATTCTCCCCTCCACCTTCTATCCAACTCTAATGTCTCCATACTCCCCTCAACTCTAATGTCTCCATACTCCCCTCAACTCTAATGTCTCCATTCTACCCAACTCTAATGTCTCCATTCTCCCCTCCACCTTCTATCCAACTCTAATGTCTCCATACTCCCCTCAACTCTAATGTCTCCATACTCCCCTCAACTCTAATGTCTCCATTCTACCCAACTCTAATGTCTCCATTCTACCCAACTCTAATGTCTCCTTTCCTTTCCTCCAGGAGTTCCAGTGAATACATAGCAGCCATCTTTGAGCTGAGCACCCTGGTGATAGAGCGGAGAGGCCGTATCCTGCACCACTGGGACTTGCTGTACTGGAGGTCACCAGAGGGACAGCGCTTCAAACAGGCCTGTAATGTAGTACACAGGTAGGAGTTGGCAAAGTTCTGGAAACTTTCCTGAAATTCATTTAACATTTCAGTCATTTATCCAGAGCAACTTACAGTTAGTTAGTGCATACATGTTCATACTTCTTTTGTACTGGTCCCTTGTGGGAATCAAACCCACAACACTGGCGTTGCAAGCACCCTGCTCTACCAAGGTTTTCCTGAAATTCTCATTGGATGATTCCTGAAATCCTCCAACCTAGATTTCTGAATACTTGGGAATTTTCATAAAGTAACAGGAATTGTACAACCCTGTACACAGGTTCACCAGTACCGTGGTCCAGGAGCGCAAAGCACAGCTTCTCCACCAGGGAGAGCCAGAGAGCCACGCTGACACCATAGGAGGAGAGGAGAAGAGGAAAAGAGTAGCAGACTTCATTGATGTGTTACTGCTGTCAAAGGATGAGGAGGGCCATGGTCTCACAGATGAGGAGATTAAAGCAGAGGCAGACACTTTCATGTTTGGAGGTGATCCTCGAGTGTTTAGATCCTCTCTGTCCTTTTCTACATTTACCCTGGCAGTATATCCTATCATATAATACTGTGTTTACCCTGGCAGTATATCCTATCATATAATACTGTATTTACCCTGGCAGTATATCCTATCATATAATACTGTGTTTACCCTGGCAGTATATCCTATCATATAATACTGTATTTACCCTGGCAGTATATCCTATCATATAATACTGTGTTTACCCTGGCAGTATATCCTATCATATAATACTGTGTTTACCCTGGCAGTATATCCTATCATATACTACTGTATTTACCCTGGCAGTATATCCTATCATATAATACTGTATTTACCCTGGCAGTATATCTTATCATATACTACTGTATTTACCCTGGCAGTATATCCTATCATATACTACTGTATTTACCCTGGCAGTATATCCTATCATATACTACTGTATTTACCCTGGCAGTATATCCTATCATATACTACTGTATTTACCCTGGCAGTATATCCTATCATATACTACTGTATTTACCCTGGCAGTATATCCTATCATATACTACTGTATTTACCCTGGCAGTATATCCTATCATATACTACTGTATTTACCCTGGCAGTATATCCTATCATATACTACTGTATTTACCCTGGCAGTATATCCTATCATATACTACTGTATTTACCCTGGCAGTATATCCTATCATATATACTGTATTTACCCTGGCAGTATATCCTATCATATACTACTGTATTTACCCTGGCAGTATATCCTATCATATACTACTGTATTAACACGGGCTGTATATCCTATCATATACTACTGTATTTACCCTGGCAGTATATCCTATCATATACTACTGTATTTACCCTGGCAGTATATTCTATCGTATTCTACTGTATTTACCCTGGCAGTATATTATACCATAAACTACTGTATTTACAATGGCAGTATATTCTATCATAAACTACTGTATATACCCTGGCAGTATATCCTATCATAAACTACTGAATTAACACTGGCAGTATATTCAACCCTGGTAGTATATCCTATCATATACTACTGTATTTACCCTGGCAGTATATCCTATCATATACTACTGTATTTACCCTGGCAGTATATCCTATCATATACTACTGTATTAACACGGGCTGTATATCCTATCATATACTACTGTATTTACCCTGGCAGTATATCCTATCATATACTACTGTATTTACCCTGGCAGTATATTATACCATAAACTACTGTATTTACAATGGCAGTATATTATATCATAAACTACTGTATATACCCTGGCAGTATATCCTATCATAAACTACTGAATTAACACTGGCAGTATATTCAACCCTGGCAGTATATCCTATCAGAAACTACTGTATTTGAGACTTTATTCTCTCTCAGGTCATGACACCACGGCCAGTGGGATCAGCTGGGTTCTGTATAACCTCTCTCAGCATCAAGACTACCAGGACCGCTGTAGAGCCGAGGTCGAAGACCTGCTACAGGACCGACAGACAGAGAACATAGACTGGTCAGAACCTATCTATCTATCTATCTATCTATCTATCTATCTATCTATCTATCTATCTGTCTGTCTGTCTGTCTGTCTGTCTGTCTGTCTGTCTGTCTGTCTGTCTGTCTGTCTGTCTGTCTGTCTGTCTGTCTGTCTGTCTGTCTGTCTGTCTGTCTGTCTGTCTGTCTGTCTGTCTGTCTGTCTGTCTGTCTGTCTGTCTGTCTGTCTGTCTGTCTGTCTGTCTGTCTGTCTGTCTGTCTGTCTGTCTGTCTGTCTGCCTGCCTGCCTGCCTGCCTGCCTGCCTGCCTGCCTGCCTGCCTGCCTGCCTGCCTGCCTGCCTGCCTGCCTGCCTGCCTGCCTGCCTGCCTGCCTGCCTGCCTGCCTGCCTGCCTGATCCATCAAAGACTGACTGGTGTGTTGTGTTTCTGCAGGGAGGACCTGAGCAGCCTCCCCTTCACAACCATGTGTATCAAAGAGTCTCTGAGACTGCACTCCCCTGTGTCTGCTGTCACCAGACAATACACTCAGGACATCACGGTGCCAGGGGGACGGGTCATACCACAGGGTGAGGGGAGGGGGACGGGTCACACCACAGGGTGAGGGGAGGGGGACGGGTCATACTACAGGCTGAGGACAGGGGGGCAGGTCATACCACAGGGTGGAGACAAGGGGACGGGTCATACCACAGGGTGGAGACAGGGGGACGGGTCATACCACAGGGTGAGGGTAGGGGGACAGGTCATAACACAGGTTGAGGACAGGGGGACTGTTGTTGTCACGTTCTCTTGCATAATTCAACAAATTTGTCAATAGCAGGATACATTCGGATTAAAAATCAACACACTTGGCTCTAGATTACACCTATCTAAACAGACTTTACTAGATTACACCTATCTAAACAGACCTTACTAGATTACACCTATCTAAACAGACCTTACTAGATGACACCTATCTAAACAGACCTTACTAGATTACACCTATCTAAACAGACCTTACTAGATTACACCTATCTAAACAGACCTTACTAGATTACACCTATCTAAACAGACCTTACTAGATTACACCTATCTAAACAGACCTTACTAGATTACACCTATCTAAACAGACTTTACTAGATTACACCTATCTAAACAGACCTTACTAGATTACACCTATCTAAACAGACCATACTAGATTACACCTATCTAAACAGACCTTACTAGATTACACCTATCTAAACAGACCTTACTAGATTACACCTATCTAAACAGACCTTACTAGATTACACCTATCTAAACAGACTTTACTAGATTACACCTATCTAAACAGACCTTACTAGATTACACCTATCTAAACAGACTTTACTAGATTACACCTATCTAAACAGACCTTACTAGATTACACCTATCTAAACAGACTTTACTCGATTACACCTATCTAAACAGACCTTACTAGATTACACCTATCTAAACAGACCTTACTAGATTACACCTATCTAAACAGACCTTACTAGATTACACCTATCTAAACAGACTTTACTAGATCACACCTATCTAAACAGACCTTACTAGATTACACCTATCTAAACAGACTTTACTAAATTACACCTATCTAAACAGACCTTACTAGATTACACCTATCTAAACAGACTTTACTAGATTACACCTATCTAAACAGACCTTACTAGATTACACCTATCTAAACAGACCTTACTAGATGACACCTATCTAAACAGACCTTACTAGATTACACCTATCTAAACAGACCTTACTAGATTACACCTATCTAAACAGACCTTACTAGATTACACCTATCTAAACAGACTTTACTAGATTACACCTATCTAAACAGACCTTACTAGATTACACCTATCTAAACAGACCTTACTAGATTACACCTATCTAAACAGACCTTACTAGATTACACCTATCTAAACAGACTTTACTAGATTACACCTATCTAAACAGACCTTACTAGATTACACCTATCTAAACAGACCATACTAGATTACACCTATCTAAACAGACCTTACTAGATTACACCTATCTAAACAGACCTTACTAGATTACACCTATCTAAACAGACCTTACTAGATTACACCTATCTAAACAGACCTTACTAGATTACACCTATCTAAACAGACTTTACTAGATTACACCTATCTAAACAGACCATACTAGATTACACCTATCTAAACAGACCTTACTAGATTACACCTATCTAAACAGACCTTACTTACTCAGAAGTTGCTTTAATTTCAGTGAATCTAATTTGTAAACATTTCAACTGTAATAAATTATAACTTTTTTCAATTCCACGAAAAATGAACACCCAACACCCATGAAGTTATCTTTCTTCTCTTTCTTGTGACATAAGTGTCGAGACGGTGCGTTAAATCCTTGACGAAGCTTTAGCGTTCTTATACATTAAACGGAAAGGCAACGTAAACACAGGAAATAGATGGCTGGAAAAGACAGATCCACAGGTGGGCGGTGCGTTGCTAATACTAATGTATTTGTCTATTGTGTTTTTCCACCTCAGGTAGCATCTGTCTGGTGAGCATCTATGGGACCCATCACAACCCTGAGATCTGGCCTGACCCAGACGTTAGTACTGTTTACTACATCCTCTCACAGTGCTGCTGACAGGCTAACTTTAGTCTCATGGCCTTTCACTCTTCTCCTCTCCAGGTGTACAACCCCATGCGCTTTGACCCTGAGAGCTCAAAGGGCCGTTCCTCCCATGCCTTCATACCCTTCTCTTCAGGACCTAGGTATGGATTCTCTTTACATTATCATTATACACATTATCATCACAGCCCAGTATTGAAACAGTATTAACCATCCCGATCATTCTGTGCAATAGGAACTGTATAGGTCAGAAGTTTGCCATGGCGGAGCTGCGTGTGGTGGTGGCGCTGACCTTGAGGAGGTTCCGCTTGACCCCTGGGGGAGTGGAGGTGAGGAGGCTGCCCCAGCTGGTGCTCAGGGCCGAGGGGGGGCTGTGGCTGATGCTGGAGACCCTAGACACCCCACCAGGACTAACCCCTGACCCCTGACTTCCATCTTTCTTCTATGGATCAGTCATAGAGAAACTGCTTTTATGCTTTTACTGTATAAATATACTGTGCACTGAGTATACAAAACATTAAGAACACCTGCTCTTTCCATGACATAGACTGACCAGGGGAAACCAGGTGAAAGTGATGAGCCCTTATTGATGCCACTTCATTCAGTGTAGATCACAGAGAGACTGATTTTCAAGCATTGAACGGGGTATGGTAGTAGGTGCCAGGCCAAGGCCAGGGCACAGAACGAATCAGATGGAAGGTTCTATTCCATTTTCTTAACAGGACCTTTTAATGGGTGCTATAATAAAGACTACAGGCAGCTCCTACCATTTCAACCCATCTGCGTGCAGGTTAGGATAATTTTTATATGCACTTTTTTTATTTCAATAGTAACGTTTTCGTTTCTCAGAATGCTTGTCATCTGGACTGATTAATCACAAAAATCGGAAGTTACTAAAAGTTAAAATGTAACTAATGCAAGAGCACAAGCCTTTACCATATGGACACATTGATACACTAAAGAAATGAGCGAGATAGCCTATAGGCCTGTAACATCCATCATCAACTAAGTAAAATACATAGGCCTAAAGCCGACTAAATAAAAACAGTCAAATATCCTGATCAAAATTCAGGTTCTTTTAATTGCATTAATCTCTCTACTCCGCCTGTCTACCATATATCTGTTTTGACTTGAGCTATGACTAGTGAAGTACAACACTGTATCAAGTCAGCAGGTTGGCATGCTCGGGCGTGCCAGCTCCCTCAACGTTATCAGGACAGAGAAACCCCACACATGCTCAGATGGAGAAATCCCACACATGCTCAGATGGAGAAACCACACACATGCTCAGATGGAGAAACCACACACATGCTCAGATGGAGAAACCCCACACATGCTCAGATGGAGAAACCACACACATGCTCAGATGGAGAAACCACACACATGCTCAGATGGAGAAACCACACACATGCTCAGATGGAGAAACCACACACATGCTTAGATGGCGAAACCACACACATGCTCAGATGGAGAAACCACACACATGCTCAGATGGAGAAACCCCACACATGCTCAGATGGAGAAACCACACACATGCTCAGATGGATAAACCACACACATGCTCAGATGGAGAAACCACACACATGCTCAGATGGAGAAAACACACACATGCTCATTGCTCAGATGGAGCACACCAGGCAATGAAAACAAACTTCTAAACGATAGTCATGAAATAAACCAAAATGTGTTTCTCACAAGTGTAGCAGGTTGTGAACTCTGCAAACAACGTTTCCAATCCGAGAATTACAACGGTAAATGATTGTAATATATGCATTAACATAAATTAACTAGGCCTACTGGTTACATAGAATTTAACAAAATCAACTATCGAAGGGCAAACAATTCACACAATGAAACAATGAATAATCAAGAATTGTCATGAGGCAGAGAAGCACATTCTGGAGAGCTGAGTGTATGCATGACATGAATCCTCTGCAGGGGCTGACCCTGTAGGTAGGCCGTCATTGTAAATAAGAATTTGTTCTTAACTGACTTGCCTAGTTAAATAAAGGTTCAATAAAAATTATGTGAGTCGTCCCAAAGGCGGGAATGCAGGCGACAAGCTTAAGTCTGCATATCAAGCCCATAGAAATGCATTAGGTTTATTCAGGACAGATTCTGGTGAGCGTGAGCCCTCTCGCTTCGCCTCTTCCTCTCCGCTGAAGCTAGCGAGCGAAACAGAGTCCCCCAGTTTCCTTACGTGCAGACCATGTATCTGATGCTATCTGGACAGAAAAAGTACAACATGCCATACTCCTTTTGTCCAGACAGCATCATATACATGGTCTACACTTAAGGAGACAGGGGGACTCTTGTTTCGCTCGCTCGAATGCTTTATCTGAGATTGATGCGTCTTTCTGTCGCTGCGCTTCTTGGTAAAATAAATTAGCAATATTTCAATATTTTATTTAGACGGGCAAGGAGGTAAATAGGACGGGCCGGTCCCCCCCCAATATATATATTTTTTTAACTAGCAAGTCAGTTAAGAACAAATTCTTATTTACAATTACGGCCTACCTACAGGGTCAGCCCCTGGAGAAAATTAAGGTTAAGTGCCTTGGTCAAAGACACATTGATAGTTTTTTTCACCTTGTCAGCTCTGGTATTCGAACCAGCGACCTTTTGGTTACTGGCCCAATGCTCTAACCGCTAGGCTACCTGCCGCCCTGTGGCAGGCCCACCGGGTTGTGTCAAGAACTGCAACGCTAATGGGTTTTTCATGCTTAACAGTTTCCCGTGTGTATCAAGAATGGTCCACCATCCAAAGGACATCCAGCCAACTTGACATAGCTGTGGGAAGCATTGGGCGGCAGGTAGCCTAGCGCTTAAGAGTGTTGGGCCAGTAACTAGAGGACTAGCTGAAAAATCTGTCAATATGCCCTTGAGCAAGGCACTTAACCCTAATTGCTCCTGTAAGTTAATCTGGATAAGAGCATCTGCTGAATAGAAAATGGGCCAGAATCCCTGTGGAACACTTTCAATACCTTCTAGAGTCCATGCCATGACAATCTGAGGGGGAAGGTGTTCCTAATGTTTGGTATACTCAGTGTATGTCACTTGAAGCATGTATTGAAACACAATGCACAGTGAATCTAGGTAGGCCTACTGAATTTCTGTGAACATAAATTAATTAAAGCACGTTTTATCTGAATAGTTAATGCGATTTTTGTAAGCTATTTTTGCAGTGGGAGTTCATTGTTATTTTGAGATTCAAATAACATAGCCTTGATAAGTGATGTACTAGCATGTGAGTGACCAGAAGCCTCTGCTCTAAACTGTTTTTACTATTTTTGAATAAGAGACTTCCCTCCTTGAATAAATTGGTGAATAAATCAGTTATTTGCCAGTGTTCTATGATTCAGTTACAGTGTCAATGCCAGTTTACCAGGGAGAGCAGAGCACATCTCTCAACCCAAACACTCTTCTCTCATCCACACACTTGCAGATATTGCCTTAGAGTAGTCTCCCTAGTCTCTCTTGCCTGACTTAGAGACATTTCTAAAATGTTCAGCTACGTATTCATCATCTCCAGCTCCACCCCAACATCAACATTATGAAGATAAGAAGATAGAGGAAGAGAAGTGTTTCCAATGACATCATCAGTGTGCATCATGTGCTTTTAACTAATTATGAGTAGGCATTGCCTACTAATTGCCTACTAATTGCCTACTAATTGCCTACCAATTTGTTGATGATGCCATTGGAAACACTTTTACGGTCTTATTCTAAAATGTATTAAATTGTTTTATTTCCTCATCAATCTACACACAATACCCCATGATAACTAAGCAAAAACGGTAAAAAAAAAAATAAAGCTGCCATCAAGGGTGGCTATCTGAAGAATCTCAAATATAAAATATATTTTGATTTGTTTAACACTTTTGTTGGTTACTACATGATTCCATATGTGTTATGTCAAAGATTTGATGTCTTCACTTTTATTATATAATGTAAAAAATAGTTAAATAAAAGCAAATAAAGAAAAACTTGAATTAGTAATATTCCAAACTTTTGGCCCCCAGTGTATATATTTGCAAAACAAAACAAAACAAAATGTACATAAGTATTCAGACCCTTTACTCAGTACTTTGTTGAAGCACCTTTGACCTTCTTCTTGGGTATGATGCTACAAGCTTGGCACCCTTGTATTTGGAGAGTTTCTCCCATTCTTCTCTGCAGATCATCTCAAGCTCTGTCAGGTTGGATGGGGAGCGTCACTGCACAGCTATTTTCAGGTCTCTCCAGAGATGTTCGATCAGGTTCAAGTCCGGGCTCTGGCTGAGCCACTCAAGGACATTCAGAGACTTGTCCTGAAGCCACTCCTACGTTGTCTTGGCTGTGTGCTTAGGGACGTCATCCTGTTGGAAGGTAAGCGTTCTGGAGCAGGTTTTCATCAAGGATCTCTCTGTACTTTGCTCCGTTAATCACCTCCCTGACCAAGGCCCTTCTTCCCCGAATGCTCAGTTTGGTTTGGTGGCCAGCTCTAGGAAGAGTCTTGATAGTTCCACACTTCTTCCATTTAAGAATGATGGAGGCCACTGTGTGGGGACCTTCAATGCTGCAGGAATTTTTTGATACCCTTCCCCAGATCTGTGCCTCGACACAATCCTGTCTCGGAGCTCTACAGACAATTCCTTCGACCTCATGGCTTGGTTTTTGCTCTGAACTGTGGGACCTCATATAGACAGGTGTATGCCTTTCCAAATCATGTCCAATCAATTCAATCAATCTATTCTCCAATCAAGTTGGAACATTTTAAGGATGATCAATGGAAACAGGATGCACCTGAACTCAATTTAGATTCTCATAGCAAAGGGTCTGAATACTTATACAAATAAGGTATTTCTGTTTTTATTTTTAATACATTTGCGATTTTTTGCGCTTTGTCATTGTGGGGTATAGTGTGTAGATTGATGAAAACATTTTGTTATGTAATCCATTTCAAAATAAGTCAAGGGGTCTGAAAACATTCAGAATGCACTGTATCAGTGTGATCAAGAGTGAAAAAGAAGAGATCAATCTGTTTCCATGGCATCTGAGCAGCAGGGGGATGGTGAGCCCTCTGTACCCAGGGAAGAGGCTGTGTGCCAGGGCTGTCAGGTCTCGGGGCCCCTGGTCCTGCTGTGTGGCCACAGCCTGTGTGAGTCCTGCCTGGGGCTGTGTGAGGGCGAGATGGGCCAGGGGGGCTGTACGGTCTGCTGTGGCAGAGACCTGCTGGACTGTGTCCTGAAGAGACTGCTGGACTCCCTGTTCCAAGGGCAACCGCGGCGGGCCAGGGATGGAGGGGTAGAGGATGGGGGCGGGGAGCTGTGTCCGCTACACGGGGAGAGGCTGACGTTGTTTTGTGTGGAGGACGAGGAGATGGTGTGTGTGGCGTGTCAGAGCGACTGTAAGGTGAGAGTGTTCTGACTGACTACCTACACAGACACTCAGCAGAATTAAGAGTCCACAAACGCAGCGCTGCTATAGTCATTATCATTGATCTAATTTCCTGAGCTACACATCATTCCACCTGATAAACTGTTAAAGTATAGATAGAGATGAGGTTATTCTGATTCTGATATTCCTCCTTCTCTTCTTCATCCCTCCTGTATGTCCTTCTTTCATTTCTTCTTTATCCTGTCGTCCCCATCTCCCTTTACCTCTTCAGAGCCAGGCCCAGCAGACTGAGGTACTGGTGCAGCAGGAGTTTGAGAAGCTGCACCAGTACCTCCGAGACGAGGAAGCTGCTGTGATCTCTGCTCTGAAGGAAGAGGAGGAGGAGAAGACCCAGAGGATGAGGGACAGGATAGACAGAATTACAAACCAGATCAACTCTCTAGCTGAGGCCATCGAGGTGACGGTGGAGGCCATGGACACTGATGATGACATATCCTTCCTCAAGGTACGGACTCATCAGAGAACAAGTTAACCAATCTGTTTTTAACCTTTCACATACACACAGACAGACACACAGATACAGACACAGACACACAGACAGACACGCACAGACACAGACAGACAGACAGACAGACAGACAGACAGACAGACAGACAGACAGACAGACAGACAGACACACACACAGACACACTATGTAGCAATGGCGATTTCACAACAGACAGACATGTTAGAGACCAACTTGATTTGTGCAGAGTCTTATTGGATATATATATATATAAGACAGGTTATTGTAATTACAAATAACAAAGATAAACCAAATTCCACTTTTCCCTCCAACTTTAATCAGGACATGGCTTACATATCCTACCATGCAGCTTTCAGGACACAAAACATATTTCCATTGGACACAGAAACAGTAGAAAAAGACTTATTTCACCACTTCATTTGCCTTTTTTAAATGACCACTGTTAACAAATGCAGACGACCTTTCCAAAGACTGACTGAGTATACTGACTTACAGCACTGTTGAAGAAGAGAGTTGAACAAGAACAACGTTAATGTTGTTGGTATATTTGGCCTACAAAAAAATGGCCTCCTTCTCAACCAGACCATGTAAAAGTACAAACATGAAGTCTACAAAGAGAAAGGAAATGGTATCAAATGAAATTAAATCATTACAAATAAGAGGTTTAAAAAAGCTAAAGACTTTAAAAGCAGAGTTTATTGTTCCCAGCTCCACGTATCTGTGTGTAGCTTGGTTACAACGTGGGTGTTCAAACGCCTGGAATCCTGACTGATATGATCTGTTTCACCAAGACAGCACAGCAATCAGTCTGGCTTAACCAGGCTAGGGTTTCAAAGCACCAGATGTTTCGTCTTTATATACAAAAATATAAAAGTCACACAATGACAGTGGAAAATGGCTGTGGTATAAGGACAAAATTCTGATCCAGTATACAGATGATATGGGTTTCCCTGTAACTCCTATATATACACGAAGGATCGGTGAAGTTCTTATTCTGACTGACTGAATAGAAGGATTGGTGAAGTTCTTATTCTGACTGACTGAATAGAAGGATTGGTGAAGTTCTTATTCTGACTGACTGAATAGAAGGATTGGTGAAGTTCTTATTCTGACTGACTAACTGAATAGAAGGATTGGTGAAGTTCTTATTCTGACTGACTAACTGAATAGAATGATTGGTGACGTTTTTATTCTGACTGACTAACTGAATAGAAGGATTGGTGAAGTTCTTATTCTGACTAACTAACTGAATAGAAGGGTTGGTGAAGTTCTTATTCTGACTGACTGAATAGAAGGATTGGTGAAGTTCTTATTCTGAATGACTGACTAACTGAATAGAAGGATTGGTGAAGTTCTTATTCTGACTGACTAACTGAATAGAAGGATTGGTGAAGTTCTTATTCTGACTGACTAACTGAATAGAAGGATTGGTGAAGTTCTTATTCTGACTGACTAACTGAATAGAAGGATTGGTGAAGTTCTTATTCTGACTGACTAACTGAATAGAAGGATTGGTGAAGTTCTTATTCTGACTGACTGACTGAATAGAAGGATTGGTGAAGTTCTTATTCTGACTGACTGACTGAATAGAAGGATTGGTGAAGTTCTTATTCTGACTGACTGAATAGAAGGATTGGTGAAGTTCTTATTCTTACTGACTGACTGACTGAATAGAAGGATTGGTGAAGTTTTTATTCTGACTGACTGAATAGAAGGATTGGTGAAGTTATTATTCTGACTGACTAACTGAATAGAAGGATTGGTGAAGTTTTTATTCTGACTGACTAACTGAATAGAAAGGTTGGTGAAGTTCTTATTCTGACTGACTGACTGAATAGAAGGGTTGGTGAAGTTCTTATTCTGAATGACTGACTGAATAGAAGGATTGGTGAAGTTCTTATTCTGACTGACTAACTGAATAGAAGGATTGGTGAAGTTCTTATTCTGACTGACTGAATAGAAGGATTGGTGAAGTTCTTATTCTGAATGACTGACTGACTGAATAGAAGGATTGGTGAAGTTCTTATTCTGACTGACTGAATAGAAGGATTGGTGAAGTTCTTATTCTGAATGACTGACTGACTGAATAGAAGGATTGGTGAAGTTCTTATTCTGACTGACTGACTGACTGAATAGAAGGATTGGTGAAGTTCTTATTCTGACTGACTGACTGACTGAATAGAAGGATTGGTGAAGTTCTTATTCTGACTGACTGAATAGAAGGATTGGTGAAGTTCTTATTCTGACTGACTGAATAGAAGGATTGGTGAAGTTCTTATTCTGACTGACTGAATAGAAGGATTGGTGAAGTTCTTATTCTGACTGACTGAATAGAAGGATTGGTGAAGTTCTTATTCTGACTGACTGAATAGAAGGATTGGTGACGTTTTTATTCTGACTGACTGAATAGAAGGATTGGTGAAGTTCTTATTCTGACTGACTGAATAGAAGGATTGGTGAAGTTCTTATTCTGACTGACTAACTGAATAGAAGGATTGGTGAAGTTCTTATTCTGACTGACTGAATAGAAGGATTGGTGAAGTTCTTATTCTGACTGACTAATAATGTTGGAGGCAACCAGTTTCTAAGAAGCACTGAAGCATTATTAGAAATGGGTGTCACTACGATGAGAGAGAGCTGAGAGGCTGTGGTCTAAAGACACAACTTTAATCCAGGACTCATTTATCACCATGTTAGTGAAGCTATAGTGAAGCTGAGGAGATGAGGGAGAGACGGTTATCTGACTGAGGAGACAGAGACTGTTTAAGGTGCATGCTATGGAGACCTGACAGGGACAGTTGACTATTGATGGGGGATGATATAAATGGATCACAATATTGATTAAGGATAACAGGTCAAAGTACTAAGGTGGGTTTTACCAGTTGGTGTGTATACCATAGAAATAGAATGACTGGTAAATACTAATAGTAATCGTATTTCTATACTGTATAGAGAAGAAGATGGCATGTTCAGGTTTCACTGTTGAGTTGAGTTCTGGAAGCCAGGTGAGATGTGTTCTGGTTGATGTAGTTGGTTGTTGCTACAGTGGTTGCTTTATCTTTCTCCCTACAGCAGACGTGCGGAGCAAGAAGCTCCCGGTTCACGACAGCGAGGTGATATTAGAGCGGCCACCGGGTGGCGCAACAATCCTCTGTGCTGAGCGACGTGGGATGTGGTCGTCAATCTGAGTTCCTGTATCAGAGAACAAGAACAAAGACCCGTTACAAACAATTGAGTCCATTTTGGGTTCTGATAGGGGCAAGGCAGTATAACTAAGCTCATGAGGATTTGAAATAACAATTTTACAGCTTCCCAAATCCCTGACCTAAGATTTAACTACAGCTATAGCTATAACTGGTCCTGTGTGGTTCAATCGGTAGAGTATAGTGATTGCAATGCCAATGGTGGTGAGTTGGATTCCAGCTGGGGCCACACATAGGTAAAATGTATCCACCCAAGACTAAGTCGCTTTTGATAAAGCATCTGCTAAAATGGTACATATTATTATAATAATGGTTTAATAATATTAACATCAAACCTAGTCTACAGAGAAAGTAAACAGAGTTAGACTGTAATAAGACTGACTGGATAGACAGGACTCCCAATTAGAAAGATGATTGGCTGATTAAACTCAACTAGGTCACTTGCCTGGAGTTTGATTTGAAACAAGGGACTGGGAGTGAGATGGTCAGAGTGAGAGAGAAGGAGGGAGGAGGGAGGGAGAGGGAGGGAGACAGATAGCATGGAACAGAGGGAGATAGAATGGGGGGGAGATAGAATGAGAAGGGAGAGAGCGATTAGGATGCTTATAGACAGAGACACTGAGAGAAAAGGAAGGACAAAGAAATAATGAAATCATAAAACCCTGATCTGTTTCACCTGTCTTGTGCTTGTCTCCACCCCCTCTAGGTGTCTCCCATTTTCTCCATTATCCCCAGTGTATTTATACCTGTGTTCTCTGTTTGTCTGTTTCCGGTTCGTCCTGTCTCATCAAACCTACCAGCGTGTTTTCTCCTGTTTCTCTAGTTCCTGTTTTCTAGTCCTCCCGGTTCCAACCTTTTCTGCCCTGACACTGACACTGACACTGACCCTGATCCTGATCCTGAGCCCGCCTGCTGTACCATTCTGCCTGCCCTGACCCTGACCCTGAGCCCGCCTGCCATACCATTCTGCCTGCCCTGACCCTGAGGCCTCCTGCCGTACCATTCTGCCTGCCGAACCATTCTGCCTGCACTGACCCCGAGTCTGCCTGCCGTCCTGTACCTATCTGACTCTGACCTGGTTTACGAACTTCTGCCTGCCCTGGCCTGCCCTGTGCCTGCCTCTTGTGGTCTTTGTATCGAACCTGCCCTGTGCCTGCCTCTTGTGGTCTTTGTATCAAACCTTCCCTGTGCCTGCCTCTTGTGGTCTTTGTATCAAACCTTCCCTGTGCCTGCCTCTTGTGGTCTTTGTATCGAACCTTCCGTCTCCTGTGTCTGCATCTGGGTCATATCCTGAGTCGTGTTAGAATGAACCAGCAGACTTGGACCAGCTCCGCAAAGCCATTTCCTCCCAAGGAGCCACCATTGGAAGACACGAGGAGTTACTTCAAGATCTTCTGGAAGGATTCCAGACCTTGGCGGAACTCCATGACCGTGCCTTCAATAGATTCTGCAGATTGTCTGTTAGGCAGCCAGCCACTACAGTAACCTCCAAGCCCCTCAGTAACCCCGCTGTCAGCAGCATGTCTCTCCAGGCCACCCCGGTTTCCCAAAACCCTGCTTACCTCCTCCGGAACACTTCGCTGGAGATTCAGGAACCTGTCGGGTGTTTCTCTCTTTCCCTCGGACCACTCGAAGATAACGTATCTTATAATGCTGATGTCCGGGAGAGCTCTCGCCTGGGCTACGGCGGTGTGGGGACAACAATCTGCCGTGTGCTTCAGTCTGGAGGAGTTTGTGGCTGAGGTGAAAAAGGTTTTCGACTCTCCGTTGTCTGGGCGAGAGGCTGCTCGGAAGCTACTACTCGCATCTACGTTCCCCCGGGAATCTCCGAGGTCTGCCGACTCGCCTCTTCCGGAGCTTATGCAACTTGGCAGAGCTAGATTGTCTCCTGCCGAACATTTACGCAGACTTAACACCAAGAGTTGTCTGTATTGTGGGACTACAGGTCATTACGTGTCAACCTGTCCATTAAAAGACCAGGCTCATCAGTAGGTACGAGTACACTGGTGGGCCATACAGAGAATTTCCCATCTCCACTTACTCATACCCCTCTCCATGCCATCCTGCTGTGGGGTCACAGGTCGAAATCTCTCCAGGTACTCATTGACTCTGGGGCCGATGAGAGTTTTATGGACACTACTTTGGTGTCAGAGCTGGGTATCCCCACTCAGCCCCTCTCCATTCCCATGGACGTCAGAGCGCTGGATGGGCGCTCTATAGGCATAGTCACCCACAATACGGTTCCTATCAACCTGCAAATGTCGGGGAACCACAGTGAGTCTACGCAGTTCATGCTCATCAAGTCTCCTCAGGTAGCTATGGTGTTGGAGTTTTTCATGGCTCCCGCAACACAATCCCCTTATCGACTGGACTGCTGGTGCTATCATTGGCTGGAGCCCATTCTGCCACGCTCATTGCCTGAAGTCGGCGCAGCCTGAATACCTGGTGATGCCATTCGGACTGACCATCGCTCCTGCTGTGTTCCAGGCTCTGGTTAACAACGTTTGTCTACCTCGATGACATCTTTGTCTTTTCCCGCTCAGCTCAAGAACATGGTCTCCACGTCCGACATGTCCTCCAGTGTCTCTTGGAGAACCAGCTTTTAGTTAAAGCAGAAACATTATAATTCTATTGCTCCACCATCTCCATCGCTGCAGGTAATTTGGATCCTGGAAAGGTGAGAGTGGTGGTGGATTGGCCTCAACCAACTTCCAGAGTGCAGCTGCAACGCTTCATTGGGTATGTACATTTCTACAGACGTTTTATCCGGGGTTACCCTGGCTTCCCCCCTTTCAGCCTCAACCTGCCCTTGGCCTGCCTCCTGTGGTTTAATAAACTACTCTGTGTATTGAACCTTCCGTCTCCTGTGTTTGCATCTGGGTCATATCCTGAGTCGTATTAAACCCTGACTTCTGCTAGCACATCAAGACAAAAGGAGACGTACAGTTTCCTGTCTGGTATTTCCAGAGAGTGAAATAGTTTTGATCTTAATGATCAAAAACCTGTATAAATAAATGTTAAATTAAAATGTGAGGAGAAACATCCACACCCAGTAAAGAGTAGACAAAGCTTACCCCTACCGGATAGGGTGAAACCAGACTGGTGCAGGTTCCTGGCGGGGCCAAGGGGGCCCTTCCCTGGGCACTGGGGCCCCCTGCTGGAGGGAGTGGCCGGCACTGACTTAGTCATGCTGATGACATCATGGACCGGTCCATCATAATTCCCCCGTGGGACGCCACGAGCATCAGCCATCTGGAGAGGGAGGAGAATGTCATGTAAAGGATAATGTAGAGCATCAGCCATCAGGAGAGAATGTCATGTAAAGGATAATTAAAAAATATAATAAGATAGCTTTTAACTTGCTGCATGCTTTACATTTTTTATTTAACCTTCACTTAACTAGGCAAATCAGTTAAAAACAAATTCTTATTTGGCCGGGGTTTGGCCTACCCCGGCAAAACCCTCCCCTAACCCGGACGACGCTAGGCCAATTGTGCGCCATCCGGTGGGACTCCCGATCACAGCCGGTTGCAGTGCCTTAGACCGCTGCGCCACTCTGTCCCCACTCAGCTGTTGCTGTTGTAATTTCAAAATTTCTCAAAGTTACAAGTGCACTTCAAAAGTACAGTTTCTTTTAAACCTAATGTGGGAGAGTTGAAGGCCTCTGTCGCTTCAAGTGACTTCTGCAACAAGATAATGACACATCCATTTAGTGGCGGATTGTTCTTGTTCCTTTTTTAGCTCTCAGCTCTTACCCTTCACTGGTTCTCTGATTTTATCTCTTACTCTGCTGCGGGCTTTGAGAAATTATACAACTGAATGGTGGCAACAGCTTTAAGCCACATTTGATAACGTTTGCCTCTGACAATGAAACGTCCCTCTTGCTTCAAGTGAGATCTGCAACACGATAATGACAAGGACATTTAACATCCCTGCTGCTCCTCTTTCTTCTCATTGGCTCATTCAATTCCCAACCTGGCCCCATTCCACCTAATCATCCCCCTCATTCCTAATGGGGATATATCACTCCTCAACTCTACAGCTTGTTAGCTGATGAGTGGTAAACCTTTTGGCACAAAATGGTGGCGTGCATTACCCAAATAGATGCCATACATTGGTGCTGGATGAGGTGAGTTCTCCCTTACTATGAAAACCTCTTTCAGTACCTCAGTAGGTAGAAAGGTGTTACATAAATCCAATCTAATATATATTTTTTTATCTGTTAGCTCCTAGCTCTTATCCTACTAGCCCGTAGCCCCTAGCTCTTACTCTGCTAGCCCTTAGCCCCTAGCTCTTACCCTATTAGCCCTTAGCCCCTAGCTCTTACTCTGCTAGCAATTAGCCCCTAGCTCTTACTCTGCTAGCCCTTAGCCCCTAGCTCTTACCCTTCTAGCCCTTACGCCTAGCTCTTACCCTACTAGCCCTTAGCCCCTAGCTCTTACTCTGCTAGCAATTAGCCCCTAGCTCTTAACCTGCTAGCCCTTAGCCCCTAGCTCTGACCCTGGTTAGCCATCACCTCTATTCTCTTACCCTGCTAGCCCTTAGCCCTTCACCTCTCTTACCCTACTGCGTGCTTTGATCCTCTTGTAGACGTAGTCAGGGTAGGCCTTCCTGGGTACGAAACGTCCAGAGCCCTCGGTAACATTCAGCTTGCCCCCCTCCAGGACGATCTTCCCTTGGCTGATCACCACCACCGGGGCTCCACGCACCTCCATGCCCTCAAAGATGTTCATCTCCACTGTCTGGGCAGACGGATATAACCCCTCCCGGAGTTATAACGTTTTATCATCACACCCTTACAGACAGACGGACATAACCCCTCCCTGAGTTATAACAGTATATCATCACACCCTTACAGACAGATGGACATAACCCCTCCCTGAGTTTTAACAGTATATCATCACACCCTTACAGACAGATGGACATAACCCCTCCCTGAGTTATAACAGTATATCTGAAACATACAGAAGGACAAGGACAGGTCATCCTCCAGCTCAAACGTTATATCATCACACCCAACAGACAAACAGGAATATAGACAGACACATTGGAGAGGGTTGTCTGAATTATGTCTGGAGGTTGACTGTGAAAGAGAGTAGGAAGGTCATACCAGTGTGCATGTGTGTGTGTGTGTGTGTGTGTGTGTGTGTGTGTGTGTGTGTGTACCAGTGCGTGGGTCGTAGCTGAGATGGTCTTGGTCTCCTTGGGGTTCCAGATCACGATGTCTGCGTCTGACCCCACAGCGATCCTTCCTTTACGAGGATACAGGTTGAACAGCTTGGCAGCGTTGGTGCTCGTCACAGCAACAAACTCATTCTCATCCATCTTGCCTGTCGCCTGGGGAACAAAACATCATCTTCAAAATCAGGACAGAGCTGTCTTTTATACAATAATGCAAAGACCATACTGTTAAGACGTATAGTACCATTGTGAAAACCAGTGGTGAAGAAGAAGAAGAAGAAGAAGAAGAAGAAGAAGAAGAAGAAGAAGAAGAAGAAGAAGAACCACAACAGATGTGTCCTACGGTGGTCTAGTGGTCTAAACCACTGCCTCCAGATCACATACACCACTGCAGCATGGGTTTGAATCTGGCCAACTGCAAAAACTCTTTATCAATCTTTCCCACTGTAAAGCATACAATGACAAGAAATACACCTTTAAAAAAGGTTAACAGATAACATACCACAGCCTTCTCCCAGACGATGGCCAGCCTCTCCTCAATGCCGTTAGTTCCCTCAGGTATTAGGGTGAAGTTGTCTTTCCCAACAGCCTTCTGTGCCGTCGAGAAGGTGCTGTGGCCACTGGCTGTCACCTGAAGGTCTCCACTGTGGATCAAGAAAACAGGACAGTCAGACCACTGTGGACCAAGAGAACAGGACACTCAGTCCACTGTGAACCAAGAGATCAGGACACTCAGACCACTGTGGACCAAGAGAACAGGACACTCAGACCACTGTGGACCAAGAGAACAGTACAGTCAGACCACTGTGGACCAAGAGAACAGGACACTCAGACCACTGTGGACCAAGAGAACAGTACAGTCAGACCACTGTGGACCAAGAGAACAGGACACTCAGACCACTGTGGACCAAGAGAACAGGACACTCAGACCACTGTGGACCAAGGGAACCGGACAGTCAGACCACTGTGAAACAAGAGATCAGGACACTCAGACCACTGTGGACCAAGAGAACAGAACACTCAGACCACTGTGGACCAAGAGAACAGGACACTCAGACCACTGTGGCGAAGAGAACATGACAGTCAGACCACAGCACAGTGAGTCACCATCAGGGATGACTGAGGCCACAGAAGCGGATTCACTAATGAATAATCTGCCATCTGGTGGTTTTAGAGTGATTCCACTTGTTCTTCTTTGGACAGTGTCTGTAAGAGCTTTGGACAGTGTCTGTAAGAGCTTTGGACAGTGTCTGTAAGAGCTTTGGACAGTGTCTGTAAGAGCTTTGGACAGTGTCTGTAAGAGCTTTGGACAGTGTCTGTAAGAGCTTTGGACAGTATCTGTAAGAGCTTTGGACAGTCTCTGTAAGAGCTTTGGACAGTCTCTGTAAGAGCTTTGGACAGTCTCTGTAAGAGCTTTGGACAGTATCTGTAAGAGCTTTGGACAGTCTTTGTAAGAGCTTTGGACAGTCTCTGTGAGAGATTTGTACAGTGTCTGTGAGTCATTAGTACAGTATCTAGTCTGTACTAGATGCAGACAAAGTAATTCAGAGATCAGAAATGTTTTATCTTTATTCTAGTGGTTGTGTCTTTATGGCTGTGTTTACACAGGCAGCCCAATTCTGATATTTTGCCACACCATTGTATTTTTGACCAATCATATCAGATATTTTGCCAATGAATGGGAAAGATCAGAATGGGGCTGCCTGTGTAAACACAGCCTATGTGTTCTCACCAGGAAAGCAGGGAGTTGAGGTAGTCAGGGGTGCTGGGGTCTGGGCTGAGGGGCGGGGACATGACGAACGCTGCAGCCTTTGCCCAGTTCTTACTCCAATAGTGTGATCCGTCTGTCCCAAGGCTGGCTGTGATCGGCTCGCCATAAACAACCATGCCTGAAAATCATCCAATCAAAAAAGACGAGGCATTTGTACAAGAAATATCTGTTTTTCAGACGGCTTTTGCCAGGTCAAGAACAGATGTGTTTAGCCATCAGAGTTAACGAAGAATGTATGACACAATTTCCAAATAGATACAAATAAAGTTATTATTGAAGTATTACACCCAGTCTCACCCTTCTTCCTGGCCTTGGCGATGACATCAGCAGCCGACTTGCTCATCACCTTGGTGATGTAGAGAGGACAGTTGGACTGTTTGGCGATGGTGATGGCCCGGTACACTGCCTCTGTCTCCACCTTGTGGTCATAAACGAAACTGTAACACCTCAACCAACAAATCACGGTCTCCACTAGTTACCATAGACACAAAGTCAAAATTGTCTAGATCGTAAAAATTCTAGATAACAAAAATGTGCTTTTTGGTTTTAATTTAAGGTTAGGGTTAGGCATAGGGTTAGCGGTGTGGTTAAGGTTAGGGTTAGGCATAGGGTTAGCAGTGTGGTTAAGGTTAGGGTTAGGCATAGGGTTAGCAGTGTGGTTAGGGTTAGGCATAGGGTTAGCAGTGTGGTTAAGGTTAGGGTTAGGCATAAGGTTAGCAGTGTGGTTAAGGTTAGGGTTGAGGTTACAATCCTATAAAAAAGGGTTCCAAAAGGGTTCTTCGGCTGTCTCTATAGATGAACCCTTTTTGATTCCAGGTAGAACCCGTTTTGGTTCCAGGTAGAACTCTTTTGGAACCGAAAAGGGTTATATCTGGAACCAAAAGGGTTCTACCTGAAACCCAAAATAGTTATTCTTCTCCTATGAGGACAGCCGAAGAACCCTTTAAGGTTCTAGATAGCACCTTTTTATCTAAGGGTGTAGGGTTAGGTTTAAAATCAAATTTTAAGAAGAGAATGGTAGATATAGGTTTATGACTTATTGGCTGTGGTAACTAGTGATGACCACAAATCACTTCGGCACAGCCAGAAGAGGACACTCCTCGGAGCCTGGTTCCTCTTCCTAGGTTCCTGTCTTTTTAGAGAGTTGTTCCTAGCCACCGTGGTTCTGCATCGACATTGCTTGCTCTTTGGGGTTTTAGTACTTTGTTGATGTAAAAAGGACTCTATAAAATACATTTAATTGATAGATTGAGATTACAATCAACAGTCTCATTTCCATTATTGCATTAATGGGAGAGCGGAAAATTCACCCACAAGGTATTTGCAACAAGCAATCGCATGTTTAGTTTCCTGTTTTCAAACCACTCTGGAACTAGCAGTAGCACTGCCTCATAACAAGATAGTGTAGTGTGATAATGTAAATTAGGCTGTTGTTCATACAGATACAGGAAGTCCCTACCTCCTCTGGGTGACATAGCACATGTCCCTCTGGCCCAGTGATCCCCAGCTCCAGTAGTCGCTTCTGCTCCTATATAGATAGAAGGGAAGAGATGGAAACTACACTTCACATGGTGCAATTAAAGATATATGCCCAGTCACTGTCAAAGGCCAGCAGTGAAGTATTTCAAGTCAACAGTACAGTAGCCTACCTCATCAATGATGTCTCCGTTCTCAGCGTGAACCTGAGCGATGGCACCCAGGTCTCTAATGATACCAAACATCTCATACATCTGGCATGGGAAATAGATAAAGACAAGGGGTGTTTCTCAAAATGCATACTACCGTGCTCCACACTCTCATGCTCCAAGTGCATTCTCTGAGGACGTTCTCTTGAGTACCTTCTAGTGAGGATGAGAGTGTGGAGAACACATAAAACATTCCATTTGAGAAGCACTCACACTCCCTCAACTATATTATCCTCACTAGAACGTACTCAAGAGAACGACCTCGGAAAATACACTTGGAGCATGAGAGTGTGGAGCATGGTAGTATGATATTGAGGATGAGAGTGTGGAGCATGGTAGTATGATATTGAGGACGACAGTGTGGAGCATGGTAGTATGATATTGAGGATGAGAGTGTGGAGCATGGTAGTATGATATTGAGGATGAGAGTGTGGAGCATGGTAGTATGATATTGAGGATGAGAGTGTGGAGCATGGTAGTATGATATTGAGGATGAGAGTGTGGAGCATGGTAGTATGATATTGAGGATGGTAGTATGATTGTTAGGTTATTGTTTACATTACATTTTACAGACATGTGAAGTCATTGTTTGAAGAAATACAACTTACCTGACTATCTGAGCTCTGGAATTTGTCCTTGTAAGCCATGAAGATCAAGAAGGAATTGACTCCTGAAATTTTTTTAACATAACACATTTCAAACGATTTCAAGGATTTCAATTTCTCACATTTGAAAATCACAGGCATGTGCAGATGTGTGTGTGTCTGTGTGTGTGGGCGCCTGTGTGTGTGTGTGTGTGTGTGTGAGTGGGTGAGTGAGTGAGTGTGTGTGTGAGTGAGTGGGTGAGTTCAGCTGGGTAAGAGAGAGTTGGTGGGCTGTCTGGCTGTCTGTGTGGATTAGTGAGTGTGGGCATCATCCCATGTACAGTATGTGCCTCTAGTGTTGTGTTGTCGCCTACAGTAATCCTCTCTGTGTGTGTGTGTGTGTGTGTGTGTGTGTGTGTGTGTGTGTGTGTGTGTGTGTGTGTGTGTTCCATGGACATGAGGGAAGCAGAGCAGCAGAAAGCAACTCCATGGAGGATTCAAAGTAAGTTCACCCACAACACTATTAAGAACGGGACATGACCTCTTCGGGTTTCCTTGGAGTTCACCCACAACACTATTAAGAACGGGACATGACCTCTTCGGGTTTCCTTGGAGTTCACCCACAACACTATTAAGAACGGGACATGACCTCTTCGGGTTTCCTTGGAGTTCACCCACAACACTATTAAGAACGGGACATGACCTCTTCGGGTTTCCTTGGAGTTCACCCACAACACTATTAAGAACGGGACATTCGATTTGAAGACAGATATCCTGAAACAATACCTTTATCCTTGACCAGACTCTCCATCTCTTCAAAGAGTCCGTCGTGCCAGCGTGTGATGTCGACGTGGAGGGAGTAGTCACAACAGGACCTCCTGTCTGCTATGTCCTTCCACTGGTCGTAGGCCCCCAGGAGGCTGGCACCAGGCTCAGGGACCACATGGTCAACTATAGGACGGGAGAGAAGAGGACCAGGTCAACTATAGGACAGGATAGAAGAGGACCAGGTCAACTATAGGACAGGATAGAGATGGATGGGAAGGGAGAGTAAATCTGATCAGTGTAGCCTACTTTAAATAAGTCAACAATCTTTATTTTCAGACCGATCCACTAACTACTAATAAATAAGCCATGAAACATCAGACTCCGTATTTTCAAAGTGTCAATGTTACAAAGTCTGCTCAGGCAGGACATGGTCTGCTATTGGCCAGACAGGGGAGATATGAAACCACACACTGAGCACTGAGCAGAGGACTTACAATAACTCCTGTCAACCCAGTTCATTTATTTACAGATCCATGACGAACCATGAATAATGTAGACAATGCAAAGTTACAAAACTAGCCATTAAAAACATCAGACTGATATTTCTTCCAGTGTTACATCCCTCACAATACATCTCACATAAACAACGCTATGGAGTCTGTGCTACTGTTCACACAAATACAGAGTAAAGTGTTGGAGAGTTTAAGGGTGAAGAGTTGAGAGTAAAGTGTTGGAGAGTTTGAGGGTGAAGAGTTGAGAGTAAAGTGTTGGAGAGTTTGAGGGTGAAGAGTTGAGAGTAAAGTGTTGGAGGAGAGTTTGAGGGTGAAGAGTTGAGAGTAAAGTGTTGGAGGAGAGTTTGAGGGTGAAGAGTTGAGAGTAAAGTGTTGGAGGAGAGTTTGAGGGTGAAGAGTTGAGAGTAAAGTGTTGGAGGAGAGTTTGAGGGTGAAGAGTTGAGAGTAAAGTGTTGGAGGAGAGTTTGAGGGTGAAGAGTTGAGAGTAAAGTCTCTCTGACAGGCTGGGATAGCATGACCCTGTTTCAGATGATCTAACTCTAGCAGACAGACATGCTCTCCTCTCCTCCAGCTCTCCTCCCTCTCCCCCTTTTTCTCCCCTTCTCTCCCGCTCAGAGAGATTCCCTCCCAGCCGTCTCACTCCCAGCCACAAAGGACCACAAATTGCATCCCTCTGATCTGATCCAGAGGCAGTTGCCCTACCCCTCCCTCTCCCTGTACCACCTCCCTCCCTCCGTCCCTCCCTCCCTCCCTCCCCTTTCTCCCTGTACCACCCCCTCCTCCCTCCCCCTCTCCCTGTACCACCTCCCTCCCTCCCCCTTTCTCCCTGTACCACCTCCCTTCCTCCCCCTCCCTGTACCACCCCCTCCTCCCTTACCCCTCTCCCTGTACCACCCCCTCCTTCCTCCCCCCCTCTCCCTGTACCACCCCCTACTCCCTCCCACCTCTCCCTCTCCCTGTACCACCCCCTCCTCCCTCCCCCCTCTCCCTGTACCACCCCCTCCTCCCTCTCTTCAAAGCCTCTCTGTCAATCTCCCTCTACTAGATCTGCCTCTCCCTCAGTGCTATATAATATATAATCTATACTGCAAGCTCTCCGTAATTTCTGCCCTGCTAGAGCTATCCCGGTCAACTATGTGCTATTATTGTGAAGTGGAAACGTCTAGGAGCAACAGCTGTGAAGTGGTAGGCCACACAAGCTCGCAGAACGGGACCACTGAGTGCTGTAGAATGCAAAAATCGTCTGTCCTCGGTTGCAACACTCACTACCGTGTTCCAAAATGCCTCTGGAAGCAACATCAGCACAATAACTGTTTGTCGGGAGCTTCATGAAATGTTTCCATGGCTGAGCAGCCGCACACAAGCCTAAGATCACCATGCGCAATTCCAAGTGTCAGTAAAGCTTGCCGCTATTGGACTCTGGAGCAGATCTGGGTTTGGCGGATGCAAGGAGAACGCTACCTGCCCCAATGCATAGTGCCAGCTGTAAAGTTTGGTGGAGGAGGAATAATGGTCTGGGGCTGATTAGTTCTAGTGAAGGGAAATCTTAACACTACAGCATACACTGACATTCTAGACGGTTCTGTGCTTCTAACTTTGTGGTAACCGTTTGGGGAAGGTCGTTTCCTGTTTCAGCATGACAATGCTCCCATGCACAAAGCAAGGTCCATACAGAAATGGTTTGTCGAGATCGATGTGGAAGAACTTTACTTGCCTGCACAGAACACTGACCTCAACCCTATTGAACTTTGGGATAAATTGGAACACCGACTGTGAGCCAGGCCTAATCGCCCAACCTCAGTGCCTGACCTCACTAATGCTCTTGTAGCTGAATGGAAGCAAGTCGCTGCAGCAATGTTCCAACATCTAGTGGAAAGTCTTCCCAGAAGAGTGGAGGCTGTTATAGCAGCAAAGGGGGACCAACTCCATATTAACTAACATGATTTTGGAATTAGAAGTTCAACGAGCAGGTGTCAACATACTTTGGATCATGTAGTATATTTGTCTTCATATCATGTTACTCTCTCAGTACTGTAAAGTATTTGTCTGCATATCATGTTACTCTCTCTTTACTGTAAAGTAGTTGTCTTTATATCATGTTACCCTCTCAGTACTGTAAAGTATTTGTCTACATATCATGTTACTCTCTCTTTACTGTAAAGTATTTGTCTACATATCATGTTAGTCTCTCGGTACTGTGAAGTATTTGTCTACCTATCATGTTAGTCTCTCGGTACTGTGAAGTATTTGTCTACATATCATGTTAGTCTCTCGGTACTGTGAAGTATTTGTCTACATATCATGTTACTCTCTCTTTACTGTAAAGTATTTGTCTACATATCATGTTAGTCTCTCGGTACTGTGAAGTATTTGTCTACATATCATGTTAGTCTCTCGGTACTGTGAAGTATTTGTCTACATATCATGTTAGTCTCTCGGTACTGTGAAGTATTTGTCTACATATCATGTTAGTCTCTCGGTACTGTGAAGTATTTGTCTACATATCATGTTAGTCTCTCGGTACTGTGAAGTCTGGTGGGTGGCGTACTGTGAGTCCTGTATGTTTACTCTCTTCTCCCTCTTATCTACAAGCTATAGTCAAATTATTGTCTACAATCTACGTTGTCTACAGTCTTCCTGTACAGTGAGGTCTGTCTGTATTCTGTCTGTATTCTCTGTCCTGTATACTCTCTGTACTGAGGAACAAAACAGCCATATTGATCATGGTGGGGCCACCTACCTAGGATAAGGATAGTTAAGGTTAGTTAGGGTAAGTTAGTGTTTCGATTATTTAGGGTTAGTTTGGGTTAGTTAGGGTTAGGGTTACTTAGGGTTAGTTAGGGTTAGGAAGGGTTAGGGTTACTTAGGGTTAGTTAGGGTTAGTTGGGATTAGTTAGGGTTTGGTGGGGTTAGTTGGGATTAGTTAGTTTTAGTTAAGGTTAGGGTTAGTTCATTTTAGTTAGGGTCAGTTGTGATTCGTTTGTTTTAGTTAGAGTTTTGGTTAGTTAGGGTTAGTTTGTTTTAGTTAGTGTTAGTTGGTCACCCCCAAAGCCAACACCTCCTTTGGCCGCCATTCCTTCCAGTTCTCTGCTGCCAATGACTGGAACGAAATGCAAAAATCCTTGAAGCTAGAGGTTCCCATCTCCCTCACTAACTTTAAGCATCAGCTGTCAAAGCTGCTTATCGATCACTGCACCTGTATATAGTCATTCTATAAATAGCCCACCCTCCTACCTCATCCCCATATTTATTTTATTATTTTCGCTCATTTTGCACTCCAGTATCTCTATTTGCACATCATCATTTGCACATCCATCATTCCAGTGTTAATGCTAATCTGTAATTTATCTCACCACTATGGCCTATTTATTGTCCTACCTTCCTAACCTTACTGCATTTTGCACTACATTTGCACACTCAGTATATAGATTTTCTATTGTGTTATTGACTGTATGTTTGTTTACTTCCCATGTGTAACTCTGCTTTGCTTTGTCTTGGCCAGGTCGCAGTTGTAAATGAGAACTTGTTCTCAACTGACCTACCTGGTTAAATAAAGGTGAAATAAAAAAAATAAAGTTTGTTTTTGTTAGGGTTAGTTATGGTTAGTGTAAGCAGTATAATAGAGGAACCCTACTGATCATGGTGGTACCCCCTGCCAGGGCAGCCTTGGTCCCGTGGTAGAAGTCATCTGAAGGGCTCATGCCCAGCTGGGAGGTCTGGAGGCTGGTGTTGACATCAACGCCCCCGGGGATCACGATGTGTCCGTAGGCATCCACCGTCTTCACCCCTCCTGGAACTATCAGGTTCTCACCAATCTGCCTGGTGATGAGGACACAGGCCATGTTCAAGGACAACGGTCACATTTTAACAGCAACAACAGTTTGTGTGTGTGTTTGTGTATGTCTGTCTGCCTGTCTTTCTCTCTGTCTGCCTCTCTGTCTGTGTCTATATGTGAGTCTGCCTGTCTTTCTCTCTGTCTGCCTCTCTGTCTGTGTCTATATGTGAGTCTGCCTGTCTTTCTCTCTGTCTGCCTCTCTGTCTGTGTCTATATGTGAGTCTGCCTGTCTTTCTCTCTGTCTGCCTCTCTGTCTGTGTCTATATGTGAGTCTGCCTGTCTTTCTCTCTGTCTGCCTCTCTGTCTGTGTCTATATGTGAGTCTGCCTGTCTTTCTCTCTGTCTGCCTCTCTGTCTGTGTCTATATGTGAGTCTGCCTGTCTTTCTCTCTGTCTGCCTCTCTGTCTGTGTCTATATGTGAGTCTGCCTGTCTTTCTCTCTGTCTGCCTCTCTGTCTGTGTCTATATGTGAGTCTGCCTGTCTTTCTCTCTGTCTGCCTCTCTGTCTGTGTCTATATGTGAGTCTGTCTGTCTGTCTGTCTGTCTGTCTGTCTGTCTGTCTGTCTGTCTGTCTCTGTATGTATGTGTGTCTGTCTGTGTGTCTGTGTCTGTGTCTGTCTGTCTGTCTGTCTGTCTGTCTGTCTGTCTGTCTGTCTGTCTGTCTGTCTGTCTGTCTGTCTGTCTGTCTGTCTGTCTGTGTGTAAGTGTGTGTCTGTGTGTCTCTCTCTGTGTGTGTCTGTGTGTGTCTGTGTGTGTGTGTGTATGTGTGTCTGTCTGTGTGTGTCTGTCTGTATCTGCGTGTCTCTGTCTGTGTGTCTCTGTGTGTGTGTGTGTGTGTGTGTGTCTGTATGTGTGTGTGTGTGTGTCTGTGTGTGTGTGTGTGTGTGTGTGTGTGTTAACAGTAACATCTTACTTGATGGTACCATCCTCCACATAGATGTCTGAGTAGAAAGACTGGTCGTCATTAACAATCTTTCCTCCTTTGATAATGAGGCGATCAGCCTGGAGACACGAGGAACATACATTTACATTATAGTCATTTAGCAGACACTCTTATCCAGAAGAACGTACAGTTAGTGCACTCATCTTAAGGTATCTTGGGGAGAAATATACCACATCTCAGTTAGTGCATTCATCTTAAGGTATCTTGGGGAGAAATATACCACATATCTCAGTTAGTGCATTCATCTTAAGGTATCTTGGGGAGAAATATACCACATATCTCAGTCACATAAAGTAAACGGTCATAAAGCAGCTATCTGTAGGGGTGGTGTTACTAAGACAAGACACGTGTTAGTTCAAGAAAGGCCAGGGTGTTTAAACATCAATGAGCCATGACAAGGCAAGTGGAAATGAAAGCAGTAGGTAATGTATGCTAATCAGAAATATCTAAAATTATTACAGTGTGTGTGTGTGTGTGTGTCTTTGTGTCTTTTCGAGTATGTGTGTGTGTATGTTTGTGTGTATGTGTGTGTAAGCGTGTGTGTATGTGTGTGTGTGTATGTCTGTCTGTCTGTTTAAATGGAGGGTTCAGTGAGTCCAGGAGAGAAATGCTGCCCAGTATAAAGTGTAAAGTACATTCAGTAACATCCAAAGGGATATAGCATCAACATGATTCAGGGTTCTCTGTGATTGACTGTCCACATATCAATAATTCAACTGTAGTTTCTCAATAATGTGTTTCTCTCTGTGCTAGCACAGTACAGTATTTGACTGTACACACAATTATGCAGTGTAAGCTACACTCTATAAGCTATAGTGTATAAGCTACACTGCCTAAAAAAAACATCATGTTGCAGGTTTAAGCTGAGGTCATTATAACCTGTCATCAGTAGCTTCCTCCCACACCAGCCACCAGACCTCCACCAGCCACCAGACCCACACCAGCCACCAGACCTCCACCACCCACCAGACCTCCACCACCCACCAGACCTCCACCACCACCCACCAGACCTCCACCACCCAACAGACCCCCACCACCCACCAGACCGAAGGACGGACAGACAGACAGACAGACAGCCCGAGAAGAACAGACCGACTGCTGCTCATCAGAAATGTGGAGAATAATTCCAAAGGAAAGGAATGTGGGTCATGCTGGTAAAGGAGCGGCCCTATACAGTAGGCTTGTAACAGCCAGACCACTGTGTCAAATTGCGCGGAAGAAAATAGGATTCAGTGTGGCTTCACTAACAACGCCCTGTCTCCGGGCTTCCTCCGCATGGATGAATCTGTCCCGTTTTAACGACAAGGGGAAACCCTTAATAGCAGGAGAGGTAGGCTCTCAGAGACTCAGACAGACCATCTAGGCTGCGAGATCTCCATGGTTTGATGTTTAACGATATAAATGCATCTCTGAGACTTTTGAGATATTTTTGTAGAGTATTTTCAATGGAAAAAATGTACCGTACGATATTATATGCAATTAAAATCTATTATTTGGCCTGATTCTGCATGACATTCAATCAAATCACTGACTGAAATGTGGGGACATGCGACAATGCGAGACAGCTCCCTGATCATTCCATAGAGGCCTGCGCCGCCATGATCAGTTCACTACAATCTAATGTTAAACTACATTATATAGCCTATATGTTTTTATTTTATTTGCAGCATTCAAGAAAACGTCATGACATAACCAGGACGGAATAGACATTTGATGCCAAGAGATGTATCTTGTGTGGGCTTTGACATTGTGAAGTCTATAGGCTGTTGTGTGCGTGTGAGGGCTGGATAAAAGAAAAATCATTCAAATACGATTTATCACACCCTTTAGGCTACCATGTGTCGTTTCAATCGTTAAATAATACCGGTGTGTGGGGCGACAATGTCTACCTACCGATGAACGAGGAGTGCCTACCGCCAAACGGGGAATGTTCTTCTTGCCTTGGTAAGACATGCCGGCCGGTGTAGCGGTTCACTGGGAGACAGCTTTGATTCCCGACGTTTCAACGAACGCAATAAACGGATAAATCACCGCTTGGTAGCCTATTTCCTCGATTTAAAACCCGCCGGATGTATTTCTGTAGGTTAACTTACACTATCCTACTGGTCAGATCGTGTGAATATAGGAATAAACAGACACAATAAGAGAAACCATATGTTCTAGGCTACTATTACTTTGGTAGTGCTGTCGCGCACCAGTCAGAGCCCTCCCTTCAACAATACAGCCGGCTGCCTCGCTCACCATCTGCTCGTTTAATATTCCAGACACATCACATCCTACCAGCTAATAGCTGGCATCACACATCCTACCCGCTAATAGATGCTAGGCAGACAGCCTGGCAGGCAGGGAGGCATTGTGGGGAGCAGCCACAATAATCTAGGGTCACTTAGCAACTACTCCTATTGCTAGTGGGAGTAGCTAGGTGTCTTTATCACAGATAAAATGTGAGATATCTTTATTTAGGCCATGTGCAACCAATGGGCAGAATAATGGGACAGCTCCTATAGGCTAAACATTGAACTGGCTTAGAATACCCTAAACAACGGAGGTAGCACTTGTTGAAAAGATTCATAACCTACGCTATACTTGCATATCAATCAGAGTTTATTAGGCTAATGTCCTCAATGAAGGTACATGTTCAAAACATCTGATTTGCAAATTGACTTTTGACATGTTGTCAATTAGTCACCGCAAAATATCAAATATCTTACACTGGAAAATAACTCTATGAGGTGTGCGTTTACCTCCCGTTTTCCATTGTGCTCACGGTTGTGTCCAGGTCCAGTCTGGTAAACGATTTGACCCCGGGAGGAGCCGGTTTCGGCCCCCATTGCTCTGTCTCGACTTGGTCTGGTCTCACTGGCCGACGAGAAGTTACTCACACTCCCCGCGTCACTGAAAGTATCCGACCAGCATTTCTCCTCGTTCTTAATCTTAACATGCCGTCTCACAGACTGGGGGCTGCTGTTGTACGACTCAAAATTTAAAGTTTTATTCTCATAAGCGCCTTCCACGTTGCAGAACATGCCGCCGAATTTCACTCTGGGTTTCGGGCTGTCTGTCCCCAGTCTAGACAGCAAAGACCCTTCATCGTCAGTATCTCTTGGGAGAAGTTTCCTCTCTGCCATGTCCAATAACTATTCTTATGGTCAGAAAGAAAGAAATTAAAACCAAAAAGTACTTCTACCCAAGTTAAACCTCGGAGTTAATGACCCTTTGAAGTCGCCGTACTGTAGCGGAGGAGCTCACTACTGACGGGATGGTTAGTTCAGTGACTAGAGGAGCTGTCCACTGGGGCGTTGTGCTGAAATAACCACAGTACAATACTCTTACTGGGAGAAAGACATGGGGGGGGGGGGGGGGGGGGGTCGGCTCTGTATTCATGTGGGTACGCAGACCCCCGGGCCACTGCAGCCCCTCATGATGACTTTAGATTTTTTGTGGAGTCTACATGTCTCTCTGAGATGCCCTATGGCAGAGACCTACATTTCACAAGGACATTCCTCCCCCTTTTTTGTCAACATGGTAAAAAAAATGCTGTACAGTTTCTGCTGTTCTAACGCGCGTGCAATGACGTCATATCGTAGTTTCACCATTACAGATTCCAGTGTGTAGTACGATCCAAAATAAATCCATTTTGTGTTTGGTTATGGATTTAACTTTACAGCCTTCTAATAATCATATCCAAGAGTGACATGGAGAACTTTTATACTTTTGTGTCAAGTATTTCAGCTATTTTAGGGTTCAGCATACATTTAGCTCACCCTTATCAAACCAGATTGGAACGATCAAGAGTAAAGTGCTGAAGGCCCCATAGTCTATTCCTACTGGGAACACATATAAACGCATTGTACAGCCATGTCTATGGCAAATATTTTATGTAGTGTAGCGCCCTCTACTGTTTGTATTCTGTATAGACAACTGAGCCTCACTTCACTTTACACATTCGACTTTAATAAACCAACAATAACACTTGCACTTCAAAATTATATAAGAAAATATAACAATATTTAACATTGCTTGATAATAATAATACATTTCCAGATGTGTCATAAAGCATTCATATAATATTCTTCTTACCTGTGCTTGTTTGTGGTGGAGACTTCCTTATTTGGTTTCAGAAGAGATGTCATCTATGCTAGTATTCAGATATGGCTGGTGATGTCCAGTGTTTATAATTTCAAGTCTTCTGTGTGTGAGTGTATATGCATTTGTGCGTGTGTTGTGTTTGTGTGGGTGGGTTTGTGTGGGTGGGTTTGTGTGTGCTTGGTTATGAAGGTACAGTATTCCATAAAAACGGGTCTTGATCCCATTTAATGGCAACATAATGCATAAAATACATCTTTCATACTTTATCTGCTTTAACATGAGTCATAAAAATTAAATGGGAGGTATTCTTCTCATCAGGATATAACAGAACGAACCAAGGTGCCCATCTGAAGCAAACCCATTCTCTCCATCAGGACATAACAGAACGAATCAAGGTCCCCATCTGAAGCAAACCCATCCTCTCCATCAGGACATAACAGAACGAATCAAGGTCCCCATCTGAAGCAAACCCATCCTCTCCATCAGGACATAACAGAACGAATCAAGGTCCCCATCTGAAGCAAACCCATCCTCTCCATCAGGACATAACAGAACGAATCAAGGTCCCCATCTGAAGCAAACCCATCCTCTCCAAAGCACCAAGGGGGAAGACCAGACTTACATAATCTGATCAAATGGAAAAGTCTAAAAGCATTGAAAGCACCTTCATTCTTCATCAACAAAAACATCTAATTTAGCATTTTATTTATTCCTCTTTTGAGAAATGTATTTTAAAATCTTTGCCTTTTTAATACATACAAAAATACATGATGTCTAATAATACCACCGTTTGGATTCTGGTTTCATTTCAAACACTGAGATTGAAGAGCTAATGAGTCCCACAGCATGTCTGGACTAGACAGGCAGGCTGAAACCATAGAGATAGATCGAGGGCACATTGGCCACAAAGCTTGTTTTAGTATGGGCAGGATCATTGAAGGCTTTCACCATTTTAAAGTTGGGGGATGGGCTCTCTTTCTATCTCCGTGGCTGAGGCTAGCTCCCTGGGAGTGGAGTAACAGCGTGGTCAGATAGTGTAAACAGTGGTATGGTGTCCATTTTAGGAAACCCTCAGCTTCAGTGGGGTGTGTGAACGTTAAGAACTATGGTAACATTTCTCACTTTACCGTTTAACATAACCCAACACCTTGTGACCTCGTCAAGAGGTTCTGGATCTCTTGGCTAAGGTGTTGGGTTGACAGAAAAGTTCCAGGTTGAAGCCCTGGGCAGGACTACCGCCTGACTTCACCACAGTTTCAATCCTCCTTCTTCTTCTTCTTCTTCTTCTTCTTCTTCTTCTTCTTCTTCTTCTTCTTCTTCTTCTTCTTCTTCTTCTTCTTCTTCTTCTTCTTCTTCTTCTTCTTCTTCTTCTTCTTCTTCTTCTTCTTCTTCTTCTTCTTCTTCTTCTTCTTCTTCTTCTTCTTCTTCTTCTTCTTCTTCTTCTTCTTCTTCTTCTTCTTCTTCTTCTTCTTCTTCTTCTTCTTCTTCTTCTTCTTCTTCTTCTTCTTCTTCTTCTTCTTCTTCTTCTTCTTCTTCTTCTTCTTCTTCTTCTTCTTCTTCTTCTTCTTCTTCTTCTTCTTCTTCTTCTTCTTCTTCTTCTTCTTCTTCTTCTTCTTCTTCTTCTTCTTCTTCTTCTTCTTCTTCTTCTTCTTCTTCTTCTTCTTCTTCTTCTTCTTCTTCTTCTTCTTCTTCTTCTTCTTCTTCTTCTTCTTCTTCTTCTTCTTCTTCTTCTTCTTCTTCTTCTTCTTCTTCTTCTTCTTCTTCTTCTTCTTCTTCCAAAGGGAAGCGACCAGAGCACCACCTGCTCAGCAGGGAAAAAACACTAAACACTCCCATTTAAGAGTTCTTCAATTCCACTGAAGTCTTCATCCATAGAGAGGAAGTCTTCCATAGTCTTCCATCGAGACGTCATCATCATCACTCCTACGAGGGAAAGCAGTCAGGTTTAAAAGGTTACTGAAGTAAAAAAAAAGTATTCTCTCTAAAGTCTGTGTTGCAGCATAGTTTACTGGTTTCCCATGTGAAGAAGTCTTCGGAAAGACTTTCAGGACACTGGGAGCCATCTTGGATTCCAAATCGTGTCCTCTTGAACAAAATGTAGAAGACAAAGTGGAAACCTGTGGACTGAAATGACAATATGATATGATGCACAGTATACAGCCTAATGTATTATTTGAATGGTTAAAGAAACAGAGATATTTAGGTAAAAATACATACTTGCTCTGGCTTCCCTGGAGAACTATGACCAAAGAATAAAGGCTAAAGAAAAAAACAAAAATAAAAATAAAAACTGAACAAATGAAAAGAAGAAAATGGAGAGTCATTTTGTAGCAGACAACAATTTGTAGCATACATTTCAATATTCAATACAGTTAAATTGAACTGAACAATACAACACAGTGTCAGTGGTTTCAAGGGACCATTTGACCCAATGGTTACCTTCTCTTCTAGTTCCTTCATCTGTCTTTTCTGTGCTGATATCCATTCCTCCAGCTCTTTGATTCTCTGGACATGAAAACAGGATCAACAATAAGGTGGAGAACAAGTGAAATCAGATCAGAGTAAATGTTCAATATTTATGCACTGTAGCTGAGGAAGGAGGATCTCCCTGGGGAATGTACTGTAGGGTAGCTGAGGAAGGAGGATCTCCCTGGGGAATGTACTGTATGGTAGCTGAGGAAGGAGGATCTCCCTGGGGAATGTACTGTATGGTAGCCGAGGAAGGAGGATCTCCCTGGGGAATGTACTGTATGGTAGCTGAGGAAGGAGGATCTCCCTGGGGAATGTACTGTATGGTAGCTGAGGAAGGAGGATCTCCCTGGGGAATGTACTGTATGGTAGCCGAGGAAGGAGGATCTCCCTGGGGAATGTACTGTATGGTAGCTGAGGAAGGAGGATCTCCCTGGGGAATGTACTGTATGGTAGCTGAGGAAGGAGGATCTCCCTGGGGAATGTACTGTATGGTAGCTGAGGAAGGAGGATCTCCCTGGGGAATGTACTGTATGGTAGCTGAGGAAGGAGGATCTCCCTGGGGAATGTACTGTAGGGTAGCTGAGGAAGGAGGATCTCCCTGGGGAATGTACTGCAGGGTAGCTGAGGAAGGAGGATCTCCCTGGGGAATGCTCATTCTCTACCAGCTCCATCCTCTACCAGCTCCATCCTCTACCAGCTCCATCCTCTACCAGCTCCATCCTCTACCAGCTCCATCCTCTACCAGCTCCATCCTCGACCAGCTCCATCCTCGACCAGCTGCATCCTCTACCAGATAAATCCTTTTACCTGTACCAGCTCCATCCTCTACCAGCTCCATCCTCTCACTTCTACCAGCTCCATCCTCTACCAGCTCCATCCTCTACCAGCTCCATCCTCTACCAGCTCCATCCTCTACCAGCTCCATCCTCTACCAGATCCATCCTCTACCAGCTCCATCCTCTACCAGCTCCATCCTCTACCAGCTCCATATTCTCACCTCTACCAGCTCCATCCTTACCAGATCCATTCTCTACCAGCTCCATCCTCCACCAGCTTCATCCTCTACCAGCTTCATCCTCTACCAGCTCCATTCTCTACCAGCTCCATCATCTACCAGCTCCATCCTCTACCAGCTCCATCCTCTACCAGCTCCATCCTCTACCAGCTCCATTCTCTACCAGCTCCAACCTCTACCAGCTCCAACCTCTACCAGCTCCAACCTCTACCAGCTCCAACCTCTACCAGCTCCATCCTCTACCAGCTCCATCCTCTACCAGCTCCATCCTCTACCAGCTCCATCCTCTACCAGCTCCATTCTCTACCAGCTCCATTCTCTACCAGCTCCATTCTCTACCAGCTCCATTCTCTACCAGCTCCAACCTCTACCAGCTCCATTCTCTACCAGCTCCATTCTCTACCAGCTCCATTCTCTACCAGCTCCAACCTCCACCAGCTCCATTCTCTACCAGCTACATTCTCTACCAGCTACATTCTCTACCAGCTACATTCTCTACCAGCTACATTTTTTAATATATTTTTTTAAATATATTGAACCTTTGTTTAACCTTAATTTAACTAGGCAAGTCAGTTAAGAATACATTCTTAGTTACAGTAATAACCTACACCGGCCAAACTTGGACGACGCTGGGCTAATATGTGCCACCCTATGGGATGCAGTGTCTTAGACCACTGCGCCACTTGTGAGCCATCCTCTACCAGCTCCATCCTCTACCAGCTCCATCCTCTACCAGCTCCATCCTCTACCAGCTCCATCCTCTCACCTCTACCAGTTTCATCCACTACCAGCTCAATCATCTACCAGCTCCATCCTGTACCAGCTCAATCCTCTCACCTCTACCAGCTCCATCCTCTACCAGCTCCATCCTCTACCAGCTCCATCCTCTTACCTGCTGGGAGTGTTGTAGCAGCTCCATTCTCTCCCTGAGGATCTGTGAGTCCCTCTCTCTTAGCTCCGTCATGACCCCTCTCTTCCACTGTTCCACCGCCCGAAGCAGTGTCTCCCTCTCGTTGTCCGACAGCATCTCCGACATCTTGGCCCCCGCCTCCTGTTGCAGTGCATCAAACAGCATCGCCTCTAGCTCCAGGATCCTCTGGAGGAGAGGAAGGGAAGGGAGAGAGGGATGGAGATAGAGGGAGGGAGGGAGGGATTTAGGGAGGGAGAGGAAGGATGGAAGGGAGAGAAAGAAGGAGAGTTGCAAGGTAGCTGGTGTTACACCTAAGGACCACAAGGTAGTTGGTGTTACACCTAAGGACCACAAGGTAGTTGGTGTTACACCTAAGGACCACAAGGTAGTTGGTGTTACACCTAATGGCCACAAGGTATTTGGTGAACGGGTATGGTAGTAGGTGCCAGGTGCACCAGTTTGAGTCAAGAACTACAACGCTGCTGGGTTTTTCACGCTCAACAGTTTCCCATGTGTATCAAGAATGCTCCACCACCCAAAGGACATCCAGCCAACTTGACTCAACTGTGGGAAGCATTGGAGTCAACATGGGCCAGCATCCTTGTGGAACGCTTTTGACACCTTGTAGAGTCCATGCCCCGATGAATTGAGGCCGTTCTGAGGGCAATTTTAGGAAGGTATTCTTAATGTTTTGTACACTCAGTGTATATTTCCATTTTAGTCATTTAGTGTGTGAGTGGTAGTTTACACGGGTGTAATCTGTTCCTATATCTGTGTTAAAGGGGAGACTTCTACCACTATCCTCTTCCAATGCATTTGGGTCCATTTTAAATGTGTGCCCTCACCTTATGTGCCTGAGCCATGGACTGTTTCCTGTAGTCCAACTCCTCATCCAGATAGCCTTTCTGTTTACTGAACACATGCTGCAAATAACACACAGAACACAACCTGGTCATCCAGCTGTCCTACTAAAGATTCATACAAAATCATTCATTCATTTCTTAATCCATTCATTCATATAATATGTCTGTTAAATACTGTAGGTCGAGCTACAATGTTGCCAATGCACTTTAGACAATATAACACATACTTCCATGCATCAGCAACATATTAAACAACTTGAGCAACATGCTAAATAAGAAGGGGTTCAAATAAAATGCAGATCAGCCATTTACCTTCTCACTTTCAATGTCCATCCTTCTCTGTGCTAAAGCTGTTTTGGTAACCTCTATATTCTCAAGCCACTGAAAGGAGAAGATAATATGTAGAATATTCAGCTGGGAATAAAACATTGTTTATCTCATTAACTCAATGATGCAAAGCCTATGACAGGGATTCAAAGACAAGGCCGGCGTTCAAACAAAAAATGATTAGCAACCTTTTGAAATGTAAGTTGATAAAAAATAAATAAATTGAAATACCCTTTCTGCTAGTGTTAAGACAGTCCTGGCATGAATGACTACCACTTGCTCCTCATTGGACAGGTTCTGAGTGGTACATGGCACATAGGGAAAACACAACACTCAGTATCAAGCAAACAGCAGATCCATCAACACAGAGTAGACAGAGAGATAGAGCAATGAGTCCAGTGAGGTTGGAGCAGTCCCTACTGCAGGCAGACATACATGTACATACATGTAGGTAGGAAATGGACCTACACTTACGGCATTATCCCCCAGTATATCTAGCTTTTTCATCAGCTCTGTGATAACGATGTCCTGCCAGGAAGAAGAGACAAGAACATCAAGTTAAACTTCAAATAAAATCCAAATCAACTCCTTAACACTCACCCTAGACCAAGGGTCTTCAACTCTGACCCTACGAGGTCTGTTCTATCTGATCATTAATATCACCCAGCTGGTGTCCCAGGTCTAAATCAGCAGAACAATGAAAAAAGGCAGTGGAAATGGCTTTAAGCCCCTAGCTCCTAGCTCCTAGCCCCTAGCTCCTAGCTCCTAGCTCCTAGCCCCTAGCTCCTAGCCATAGCTCCTAGCTCCTAGCCCCTATCCCCTAGCTCCTAGCTCCTAGCTCCTAGCTCCTAGCCTCTACCCCCTAGCACGTTATATGATATTATTGTTATAGATATAGACTCACTTCTGCCTTCACAGAAGTATATTATATATGATATTATTATTATAGTTATAGATCATAGGTACACTTCAACTGTGAGAGACGGAATCTAAAACAAAAATCCAGAAAATCACATTGTATGATTTTTAAATAATTAATTAGCATTTTATTGCATGACATAAGTATTTGATCACCTACCAACCAGTAAGAAATCCGGCTCTCACAGACCTGTTAGTTTTTCTTTAAGAAGCCCTCCTGTTCTCCACTCATTACTTGTATTAACTGCACCTGTTTGAACTCGTTACCTGTATAAAAGACACCTGTCTACACACTCAATCAAACAGACTCCAACCTCTCCACAATGGCCAAGACCAGAGAGCTGTGTAAGGACATCAGGGATAAAATTGTAGACCTGCACAAGGCTGGGATGGGCTACAGGACAATAGGCAAGCAGCTTGGTGAGAAGGCAACAACTGTTGGCGCAATTATTAGAAAATGGAAGATGTTCAAGATGACGGTCAATCTCCCTCGGTCTGGGGCACCATGCAAGATTTCACCTTGTGGGGCATCAATGATCATGAAGAAGGTGAGGAATCAGCCCAGAACTACACGGCAGGACCTGGTCAATGACCGGAAGAGAGCTGGGACCACAGTCACAAAGAAAACCATTAGTAACACACTACGCCGTCATGGATTAAAATCCTGCAGCACACGCAAGGTCCCCCTGCTCAAGCCAGCGCATGTCCACACCCGTCTGAAGTTTGCCAATGACCATCTGGATGATGCAGAGGAGGAATGGGAGAAGGTCATGTGGTCTGGTGAGACAAAAATAGAGCTTTTTGGTCTAAACTCCACTCGCCGTGTTTGGAGGAAGAAGAAGGATGAGTACAACCCCAAGAACACCATCCCAACCGTGAAGCATGGAGGTGGAAACATCATTCTTTGGGGATGCTTTCTGCAAAGAAGACAGGACGACTGCACCGTATTGAGGGGAGGATGGATGGGGCCATGTATCGCGAGATCTTGGCCAACAACCTCCTTCCCTCAGTAAGAGCATTGAAGATGGGTCGTGGCTGGGTCTTCCAGCATGACAACGACCCGAAACACACCACCAGGGCAACTAAGGAGTGGCTCCGTAAGGAGTGGCTCCGTAAGAAGCATCTCAAGGTCCTGGAGTGGCCTAGCCAGTCTCCAGACCTGAACCCAATAGAAAATCTTTGGAGGGAGCTGAAAGTCCGTATTGCCCAGCGACAGCCCCGAAACCTGAAGGATCTGGAGAAGGTCTGTATGGAGGAGTGGGCCAAAATCCCTGCTGCAGTGTGTGCAAACCTGGTCAAGAACTACAGGAAACGTATGATCTCTGTAATTGCAAACAAATCATACAATGTGATTTTCTGGATTTTTGTTTTAGATTCCGTCACTCACAGTTGAAGAGTACCTATGATAAAAAATTAGTGGGAAAACCTGCAAAATCGGCAGTGTATCAAATACTTGTTCTCCCCACTGTATATTATATATGATGTTATTATTATAGATATAGACTCACTTCTGCCTTCACAGAAGTATATTATATATGATATTATTATTATAGATATAGACTCACTGTGACTCCCTCGGCCTCACAGTACACCTGCAGTGGACTGATGCCTTCACAGAAGTGGATGTCGTAGAAGTTGATGCCTGGAGATCTCCTCTCCCTCTCCTGGATGGTGATATATTTCATTATTACTAGATGGCATGTAAAACTAGCCTGCAAGTCTTTCACTAGCTAAAGTATCTAGTAGTATCGCTAAAACTGCTAAACAAAATGATAATGCCTTTCATTAGCTAAAGTATCTAGGAGTATCGCTAAAACTGCTAAACAAAATGATAATGCTAAACAAAATGATAATGCCTTTCATTAGCTAAAGTATCTAGGAGTATCTTTAAAACTGCTAAACAAAATGATAATGCCTTTCATTAGCTAAAGTATCTAGGAGTATCGCTAAAACTGCTAAACAAAATGATAATGCCTTTCATTAGCTAAAGTATCTAGGAGTATCGCTAAAACTGCTAAACAAAATGATAATGCCTTTCATTAGCTAAAGTATCTAGGAGTATCGCTAAAACTGCTAAACAAAATGATAATGCCTTTCATTAGCTAAAGTATCTA
>CM042388.1:3821319-3988819 GCA_023634145.1 Thymallus thymallus | reverse complement strand
TAACACAACATCAGAAATAAAATATTACATATGAAACCGGCAATATGTTGCATTTCTTATTTACACCTCTGTAATTGACTGCTGTATATCAAGAATGGAAACACACTTCCAAATTCATTCATAATTATATAACAAACCAAATATCAAAACGTCAAGCTTTCATCAGGGAGCAATCAGAGGACAAAACACATATCTCTCTCTCCCCCTCCTCTCTCTTTCTCCCTCTTGATCACTCTTTTGCTCTCTGTCAGATGACTCCCCTTAAACATAACTTTCTCAGAAAGTCTGTCTCCATGTCTTACCTCCTCCAGGTCATCGTCTGGTGTGCATGGTGTCCTGTCTGTGTGGAAGGAGATGGAGGAACCGTCTGAGTCTATAGAAGCCTCTTCATCGTAACCAAAGAATGTCTCTACCACCGGTTTGCACGGCTTCATGACCTTCTTCCTCCCTCCTGTTCCCTGCCGCCTGTACCTCAGCAGCATATCTCTTTCCTAGAACATCATTCCAAAAAAATGGTATGTTATTTGTCACATGTGCTGAATACAACAGGTGTAGACTTGACCGTGAAATCCTTACTTACGAGCCTTTTCCCAAAAACGCAGTTAAAAAGTAAGAAACGTAGCAAAACAAATAAACTAATAGTAACACAATAAATAATAATAATAATAATAATGAGGCTGTATACAGGGAGTACCGGTCTGAAATCAAGGTTGAAGTCAAGGCTAGTAGCTGTCGATTCATAGTTCAAAAGTATGAAAACACTTATAAACATGAAAAAAGTCACAAAATAGCAATGTCGTCTTAGAGCAGGTAAGATACACAATAATTCCATTAAAAAAAATGGAAAACACAGATAAACAAGAATGTTTCTTTCTGCTTAGTTAATCTATTTATTTAGTTTTAAGACAGCACAGTGTCTGCCTATCTCAAGGGTTGCGCTGAATCATTGTAGTTGAACAGCAACAATAGAGAGACTGTTTATCAAGACTGTTATATAAGAAATACGGTGTTCTCTGTTTTGCTCTACGACCCCCACAAGTGTCACGGGACTCTTCTGAAGTTAACAGGTACCGTTTTTTTTTTAAAGTATGAATGTCGTTTTGTGCTCTAAATGTTTTATTTTGATATATATATACATCCTAGAATCAGGGCAGACACTTCAAAACCTTGTTTCTTATTATGTATTTTTTTAACCCTCCTTTTTGCCATTTATGAATGTGTTGTTCATTTCATTTCAATGGGCTTTAGCAGTAAAGGCCAAAAATATTTATTTTATCAATTCATTTTTTATATCTAAATGGGTCCTACATTTCAAAATCAAATAGCTAACTGATCCATAGTATGAACCCCATAAACCTACGCCCCCCAACCCCCCGCAACGCCTTAGACTCTAAAGAATTAACTACTGCATGCTGTGCACAAACAGAGACATAGCTAAATATTAAACAGTACTATCCTCAGAGACATAGCTAGATATTAAACAGTACTATCCTCAGAGACATAGCTAGATATTAAACAGTACTATCCTCAGAGACATAGATAAATATTAAACAGTACTATCCTCAGAGACATAGCTAGATATTAAACAGTACTATCCTCAGAGACATAGCTAGATATTAAACAGAGATTTCCTCAGAGACATAGATAAATATTAAAACAGTACTATCCTCAGAGACATAGATAAATATTAAAACAGTACTATCCTCAGAGACATAGCTAAATATTAAACAGTACTATCCTCAGAGACATAGCTAAATATGGTTGCACCAAACTAAGATTACATTGATATTAGATTACATAGGTTGTTGTTTCCAGTAAACTGTCTCTGAACTTACAATCACACTCTTCACATATCCAGCAGTCTCCAGTGCCTAGGAAACACATGAAAAATAGAAGTCAGGATTTATACAATGTATACTGTATAATGTTGCAATGTCTCATCCTGTGTTTCATGACTACAAATCCTTTCCATTGGATTAATCAATGCGTGTAGCCTACCAGTGACTGAGTGTGACAGAGAGAGAGAGAGAGAGAGAGAGAGAGAGAGAGAGAGAGAGAGAGAGAGAGAGAGAGAGAGAGAGAGAGAGAGAGAGAGAGAGAGAGAGAGAGAGAGAGAGAGAGAGAGAGAGAGAGAGAGAGAGAGAGAGAGAGAGAGAGAGAGAGAGAGAGAGAGAGAGAGAGAGAGAGAGAGAGAGAGAGAGAGAGAGAGAGAGAGAGAGAGAGAGAGAGAGAGAGAGAGAGAGAGAGAGAGAGAGAGAGAGAGAGAGAGAGAGAGAGAGAGAGAGAGAGAGAGAGAGAAGTAAACCCACGGAGGGTGCTGTTGTCATAGAAATAATAATACCTTTGACAGGTCATCAATAATATTCTGCTGTTCCAGAACCTGTAGTCTGAGAAACTCGATCTCTCTCTCCTCCTGACTCTGGTCAAGGTCGTTTAGAGAGCTGGGCCGTCGTTTGGTGCCCACCTTCTCTCTCTGGAAAGGAAGGTAAACGGTTAAAGGTGTAATATGCAGAAATCACTCCGCCATTTCCTAGTTGCTAAAATTATAATAGTTCGGCTCATTTCAGTTTATGTGACAAAACAAGAAATGTATAGTCTAAAGAATCATTGTACCATCTAAACCGCTGTGAAATATCTTTCCAATAACCAAAAATATTGTATATTTAGCTGTTTGAAGCCGGTGTACAAATCCGAAATTAAAAGATGCAAAAAACGTAATAACGGGAAGCATAGAAGCAGCTCACAGAGGACATATCTAACACTGTATGTGGCATACAGTGGCATCTGTGTGTGTTTTGTATACAGTGTTATCTATGAGTAGGGTGCATCTGTGTGTGTTTTGTATACAGTGTTATCTATGAGTAGGTGGCATCTGTGTGTGTTTTGTATACATGGTTTAGAGTGATAACATACCCAAATAACTACTGCATTTGGCTTATGAGGATGTTGTGTGTGTGTGGTGTGGTGTGGTGTGGTGTGGTGTGGTGTGGTGTGGTGTGGTGTGTGTGTGTGTGTATGTAGTGTACCGACCGACCCAAGAAAAAACATTGAAAACTGAGTAAGGTGCATCTGTGTGTGTTTTGTATACATTGTTGTCTATGAGTAGGGTGCATCTGTGTGTGTTTTGTATACAGTGTAATCTATGAGTAGGGTCCATCTGTGTGTGTTTTGTATACAGTGTTGTCTATGAGTAGGGTCCATCTGTGTGTGTTTTGTGTACAGTGTTGTCTATGAGTAGGGTGCATCTGTGTGTGTTTTGTATAAAGTGTTGTCTATGAGTAGGGTGCATCTGTGTGTGTTTTGTATACAGTGTTGTCTATGAGTAGGGTGCATCTGTGTGTGTTTTGTATATAGTGTTATCTATGAGTAGGGTGCATCTGTGTGTGTTTTGTATACAGTGTTGTCTATGAGTAGGGTGCATCTGTGTGTGTTTTGTATACAGTGTTATCTATGAGTAGGGTGCATCTGTGTGTGTTTTGTATACAATGTTATCTATGAGTAGGGTGCATCTGTGTGTGTTTTGTATACAGTGTTGTCTATGAGTAGGGTCCATCTGTGTGTGTTTTGTATATAGTGTTATCTATGAGTAGGGTGCATCTGTGTGTGTTTTGTATACAGTGTTGTCTATGAGTAGGGTGCATCTGTGTGTGTTTTGTATACAGTGTTGTCTATGAGTAGGTTGCATATGGTGTGTTTTGTATACAGTGTTGTCTATGAGTAGGGTGCATCTGTGTGTGTTTTGTATACAGTGTTGTCTATGAGTAGGGGGCATCTGTGTGTGATTTGTATACAGTGTTATCTATGAGTAGGGGGCATCTGTGTGTGTTTTGTATACAGTATTATCTATGAGTAGGGGGCATCTGTGTGTGTTTTGTATACAGTGTTATCCATGAGTAGGGGGCATCTGTGTGTGTTTTGTATACAGTGTTATCTATGAGTAGGTGGCATCTGTGTGTGTTTTGTATACAGTGTTATCTATGAGTAGGTGGCATCTGTGTGTGTTTTGTATACATGGTTTCGAGTGATAACATACCCGAATAACTACTGCATTTGGCTTATGAGGATGTTGTGTGTGTGTGGTGTGGTGTGGTGTGGTGTGTGTGTGTGTGTGTGTGTGTGTGAGTGTGTTTGTGTGTGTGTGTGTGTAGTGTACCATCTCCATGTTGTCCTCAGTAATGAAGCACAGTTTGTTTTCCATCCGTCTGAATGCGTGGGCCAGCTCCTCATTCTTCCTGCTCAGCCTCTTGTTCTTGTCCAGCAGGGGCATAAACTGACTCTCTGCCTCTCTTAGGCGCTTCAGCTAGACAGACAGACAGACAGACAGACAGACAGACAGACAGACAGACAGACAGACAGACAGACAGACAGACAGACAGACAGACAGACAGACAGACAGACAGACAGACAGACAGACAGACAGACAGACAGACAGACAGACAGACAGACAGACAGACAGACAGACAGACAGACAGACAGACAGAGAGAGAGACACACAGTCATTATTGTTGTTGTCCAGCAGGGGTCCTCTGTCTCTCGGGTGCTGCAGCGACACAGATACACACATACAGTCAGAGACACAATTATTGGCACCCTTGATAACGATGAGCAATACATGGGGGGGATACTGGGTAAAGGTCATGATTACCATATTTTACCATAACATCAATGATCCACTACCATATTTTACCATAACATCAATGATCCACTACCATATTTTACTATAACATCAATGACTCATTACCATATTTTACCATAACATCAATGATCCACTACCATATTTTACCATAACATCAATGATCCACTACCATATTTAACTATAACATCAATGATTTACTAACATATTTTACCATAACATCAATTATCCACTACCATATTTTACCATAACATCAATGATTTTCAACGCCAAAATCACAACTGCTTTGCTTGGCCAAAGAGCCCAATTTCCATGTCATCTGACCATAGCACCGTCTGTAGTTTGATAAATGGCATTGGCACTTGGATTGGAACTGGTGCTATGGTCCTGTAAACAACACACGGCTTAGTAGCTCTTTAAATAGACGAAGACTTTGCAATGACAGGAAGGTTCACAGCATGACAGACCGTGATGTACTGGAAAAGAAAAGTGTGTAAACGCTGATAGCCGTTCGTGGTGAGTAAAGTAACACTCCCCATGTTGGGGCAGTGTTAACCTAGTCTGGGGCTTCATTAGTAGTTCCATTGGAGCAGTGTTAACCTTGACTGGGGCTTCATTAGTAGTTCCATTGGGGCAGTGTTAACCTTGACTGGGGCTTCATTAGTAGTTCCATTGGGGCAGTGTTAACCTTGACTGGGGATTCATTAGTAGTTCCATTGGGGCAGTGTAACCTTGACTGGGGCTTCATTAGTAGTTCCATTGGGGCAGTGTTAACCTTGACTGGGGATTCATTAGTAGTTCCATTGGGGCAGTGTTAACCTTGACTGGGGCTTCATTAGTAGTTCCATTGGGGCAGTGTTAACCTTGACTGGGGATTCATTAGTAGTTCCATTGGGGCAGTGTTAACCTTGACTGGGGATTCATTAGTAGTTCCATTGGGGCAGTGTTAACCTTGACTGGGGCTTCATTAGTAGTTCCATTGGGGCAGTGTTAACCTTGACTGGGGCTTCATTAGTAGTTCCATTGGGGCAGTGTAACCTTGACTGGGGCTTCATTAGTAGTTCCATTGGGGCAGTGTTAACCTTGACTGGGGATTCATTAGTAGTTCCATTGGGGCAGTGTTAACCTTGACTGGGGCTTCATTAGTAGTTCCATTGGGGCAGTGTTAACCTTGACTGGGGATTCATTAGTAGTTCCATTGGGGCAGTGTTAACCTTGACTGTGGCTTCATTAGTAGTTCCATTGGGGCAGTGTTAACCTTGACTGGGGCTTCATTAGTAGTTCCATTGGGGCAGTGTTAACCTTGACTGGGGCTTCATTAGTAGTTCCATTGGGGCAGTGTTAACCTTGACTGGGGCTTCATTAGTAGTTCCATTGGGGCAGTGTTAACCTTGACTGAGGTTTCATTAGTAGTTCCATTGGGGCAGTGTTAACCTTGACTGGGGATTCATTAGTAGTTCCATTGGGGCAGTGTTAACCTTGACTGGGGATTCATTAGTAGTTCCATTGGGGCAGTGTTAACCTTGACTGGGGATTCATTAGTAGTTCCATTGGGGCAGTGTTAACCTTGACTGGGGATTCATTAGTAGTTCCATTGGGGCAGTGTTAACCTTGACTGGGGATTCATTAGTAGTTCCATTGGGGCAGTGTTAACCTTGACTGAGGTTTCATTAGTAGTTCCATTGGGGCAGTGTTAACCTTGCCTGGGGATTCATTAGTAGTTCCATTGGGGCAGTGTTAACCTTGACTGGGGATTCATTAGTAGTTCCATTGGGGCAGTGTTAACCTTGACTGAGGTTTCATTAGTAGTTCCATTGGGGCAGTGTTAACCTTGACTGAGGTTTCATTAGTAGTTCCATTGGGGCAGTGTTAACCTTGACTGAGGTTTCATTAGTAGTTCCATTGGGGCAGTGTTAACCTTGACTGGGGCTTCATTAGTAGTTCCATTGGGGCAGTGTTAACCTTGACTGGGGATTCATTAGTAGTTCCATTGGGGCAGTGTTAACCTTGACTGGGGTTTCATTAGTAGTTCCATTGGGGCAGTGTTAACCTTGACTGAGGTTTCATTAGTAGTTCCATTGGGGCAGTGTTAACCTTGACTGTGGCTTCATTAGTAGTTCCATTGGGGCAGTGTTAACCTTGACTGGGGATTCATTAGTAGTTCCATTGGGGAGTGTTAACCTTGACTGGGGATTCATTAGTAGTTCCATTGGGGCAGTGTTAACCTTGACTGAGGTTTCATTAGTAGTTCCATTGGGGCAGTGTTAACCTTGCCTGGGGATTCATTAGTAGTTCCATTGGGGCAGTGTTAACCTTGACTGGGGATTCATTAGTAGTTCCATTGGGGCAGTGTTAACCTTGACTGAGGTTTCATTAGTAGTTCCATTGGGGCAGTGTTAACCTTGACTGTGGCTTCATTAGTAGTTCCATTGGGGCAGTGTTAACCTTGACTGAGGTTTCATTAGTAGTTCCATTGGGGCAGTGTTAACCTTGACATGGGATTCATTAGTAGTTCCATTGGGGCAGTGTTAACCTTGACTGGGGATTCATTAGTAGTTCCATTGGGGCAGTGTTAACCTTGACTGGGGCTTCATTAGTAGTTCCATTGGGGCAGTGTTAACCTTGACTGGGGCTTCATTAGTAGTTCCATTGGGGCAGTGTTAACCTTGACTGGGGATTCATTAGTAGTTCCATTGGGGCAGTGTTAACCTTGACTGAGGTTTCATTAGTAGTTCCATTGGGGCAGTGTTAACCTTGACTGGGGCTTCATTAGTAGTTCCATTGGGGCAGTGTTAACCTTGACTGGGGCTTCATTAGTAGTTCCATTGGGGCAGTGTTAACCTTGACTGGGGATTCATTAGTAGTTCCATTGGGGCAGTGTTAACCTTGACTGGGGTTTCATTAGTAGTTCCATTGGGGCAGTGTTAACCTTGACTGGGGATTCATTAGTAGTTCCATTGGGGCAGTGTTAACCTTGACTGGGGATTCATTAGTAGTTCCATTGGGGCAGTGTTAACCTTGCCTGGGGCTTCATTAGTAGTTCCATTGGGGCAGTGTTAACCTTGCCTGGGGATTCATTAGTAGTTCCATTGGGGCAGTGTTAACCTTGACTGGGGCTTCATTAGTAGTTCCATTGGGGCAGTGTTAACCTTGCCTGTACCTGCACATCATTCCTCAACCTAGTTGTGTGCATAATGCTATTGTTCCATGTAACATATTTTAGGTTGCTTCTCCAATACTGTATGGCTGCAGAGCAAACAGTGATAATGTGGACCTACAAGAACCAAACTGATCCAATATCATAGCCTGTTGTTGTGCCAGAATCAAACTGATCCAATACCAAAGCCTGTTGTTGTGCCAGAATCAAACTAATCCAATATCACAGCCTGTTGTTGTGCCAGACCAAACTGATCCAATACCACAGCCTGTTGTTGTGCCAGACCAAACTGATCCAATACCACAGCCTGTTGTTGTGCCAGACCAAACTGATCCAATACCAAAGCCTGTTGTTGTGCCAGACCAAACTGATCCAATACCAAAGCCTGTTGTTGTGCCAGACCAAACTGATCCAATACCACAGCCTGTTGTTGTGCCAGAATCAAGCTAATCCAATATCACAGCCTGTTGTTGTGCCAGAAACAAACTGATCCAATACCACAGCCTGTTATTGTGCCAGAAACAGAAACAGTAGTTTAAATCACATAGGAGAGTTAGTATTTAATTCTGGCAATGCCTCTGACGTAAGTGTTAACAGTGTAATAGGCTAGTTGAGAATATCTCAATTGAATTGTGTTTTCACTGTCTTGACAACATTTAGCTATTACATGATTCCTGGCTACAGCAAGTTGAGGACTGTGATCGACAGTGAATATGCTTTTTGTCTCAGGAAGCTGTGTGTGTATGTGTTGCGTGCAGTGTTCCATTTGGTCATTTATCAGAACTATATCTTCTGCAAAAGGCTTTCCTGTGGCTTAAAATACATTCAGTCAGAATACCTTACAACAATACCATGATCATATCCACAGCCATCTCTATCAATTGGTGACCCACCAAGACACTCACTTGTAGCAGCAAGATACTTGTGATTAGAAGACCTCAGAACTGCTCACCAGCTCCTTTCTCTCCTCTGACAGGAGGGCATTGCGGTCCTCCAGTTTGCGGATGATGGCACTCAGCTCAGCGATCTTCAGTTGGAAGCGCCGAGCATCCTTCTCATCCAACTGCTGTTTCTGAAACACACACCAACTGCAGATAACTGGAAATAACATCAAAACCATCCCCAGACCCCTATAGGCTATATTATTACAGTATATTAGGCTACACCCGCTGAGCCCCACTTATCTAAAGCCCTAAGGACTTCACTGTAAACACTCCATGTGAGAATTTTGAGTTATTGTGGAAAAATACACCTGAACACTTCTGGGTTCTCTAAATAACAGTGCAATAAAGTGGGCAGTGGGTACATTCATTCTTACACAGCACAAACAATAAACTGAAAAAAGCCATCCATCCATTTCCTGCCGTGAAAATGAAAGCACTACTCTATTGTAACGTTCTCTGGTGTTTATCACAGTGCAGCCTTGCTTGCTACTCATCAGGGTTGGGGTCCATTTGAATTAAAGGCAGACAATTCAGGAAGTGATTTGAATTTAAATTTAAAATAAATATCTTCTCCTTTTCAGTTTATTGAAAAGTCATTGAAAATAGATGCCCTTTTTACAATTATTGAATTAGAACTTAAATTTACTTCCTGAATTGACTGACTTAAATTGGAATTGACCCCAACCCTGGTCCCTGCTACTCCTGACTCACGGCACTCAGATTCAGCAGCTGTGAGAAGAGACTACCTACATTGAGAATTATGCTGATAATAATAGGTAGCTTGTTGAAATAACAGGTGTCTACTCTGTAAGCATGAGTACAGTAGGTGAGTGTAAGGGTGTGTGAATATTTGTGACAGTGTGAAGGTGATGAGGAAGTCACAGGCCATGGACTGGTGCACAGCAGGCAGGCTTGGATTGGTGCTGAAAGAACAGCTAGGACATCTTGTGCTTGAAAAACAATTACAAAATAATACATTTAGTTCTTCAACAGGGAATGGTGACGTGTGTAAAATGGATTACAAGGAACTTGTGGTAAAAAATGTATCACAAATTGAAATGCACATTCTTTTGCATCCACTATGAAAATTCAGAGAGTCATATAGATGTTAATGAGCTGAAAATGAGAAAATATTAAAATAAAGAGCGGAAGACGAAAGAACGTGATCTTAATAAAACCATCAATGAACATCTCAAGAGTTCCTTATTCAGTGGTGCAGGAGACATCTTTCAACAATAGAGAACATGGTAGCTGCAGATGAGCAATATTTGATGAAAGGAGCCAATATAAATTGTAGATAGAAAGTTGTTTAATTTTAAAGTTAATGCTAAGGTTACATAGGAAACTAAGAACTCTTGAGGAAAAACAAAGAAGCCAACAAATACTAGTATATCAGCAGAAAGGAAGCACAACACATAGCAGCAAAACAATACAGTTATTATGATATTAAATACAGTCCTTATTATATTAAATACAGTCCTTATTATATTAAATAGGTAATTATTATATTATTATATTAAATGCAGTCATTATTACATGCAGTCATTATTATATTGAATGAAGTCTTTATTATATTAAATGCAGTCCTTATTATATTAAATGCAGTCATTATTTTATTAAATGAGGTCATTATTATATTAAATGCAGTCATTATTAAATGCAGTCATTATTATATTAAATGCAGTCATTATTATATTAAATGCAGTCATTATTATATTAAATACCGTAATTGTTATATTAAATTAGGTCATTATTATATTAAGTTAGGTCATTATTATATTAAATGCAGTCAGTCATTATTAAATGCAGTCATTATTATATTAAATGCAGTAATTATTATATTAAATGAGGTCATTATTATGTTAAATACAGTCATTATAATATTAAATGAGGTCATTATTATATTAAATGCAGTCATTATTAAATGCAGTCATTATATTAAATGAGGTCATTATTGTAATAAATACAGTCATTATTAAATGCAGTCATTATTATATTAAATGAAGTCTTTATTGTATTAAATGCAGTCATTATTATATTAAATACAGTCATTGTTATATTAAATGCAGTCATTCTTATATTAACTACAGTCATTATTATATTAAATGAGGTTATTATTATATTAAATGCAGTCATTATTATATTAAATGCAGTCATTATTATATTAAATACCGTAATTGTTATATTAAATTAGGTCATTATTATATTAAATGCAGTCAGTCATTATTAAATGCAGTCAGTCATTATTAAATGAAGTCATTATTATATTAAATGAAGTCATTATTATATTAAATGAAGTCATTATTATATTAAATGCAGTCATTATTAAATGCAGTCATTATTAAATGCAGTCATTATTAAATGCAGTCATTATATTAAATGAGGTCATTATTATATTAAATGAAGTCTTTATTATATTAAATGCAGTCATTATTATATTAAATACAGTCATTAATATATTAAATGCAGTCATTATTATATTAAATGCAGTCAGTCATTATTAAATTCAGTCATTATTATATTAAATACAGTCATTGTTATATTAAATTAGGTCATTATTATATTAAATGCAGTCATTATTATATTAAATGCAGTCAGTCATTATTAAATGCAGTCATTTTTATATTAAATGCAGTCATTATTAAATGCAGTCATTATTAAATGCAGTCATTATTAAATGCAGTCATTATATTAAATTAGGTCATTATTATATTAAATGCAGTCATTATTATATTAAATACCAATAAAGTATAGAAAATCAGCATGCTAAGAAAGTTGCTGTGGCAAAATGTAGAGGGAAAACAACCCTTTTTTAATGCCAAAAGACCCACTGCAGAAAGAATATAATAATTATAATAATTATAATAATAATAATAATTATTATTATTATTATTATTATACTGTATGTTAATAACAAAATACAAGAAGCAAGCTTTACTGTAACATACTGTTTGTTAATAATAGAACAGAAGCAGGACGTTTTATTGTAATATACTGTATATATCTGTATTGGGCACAATTAAGTCCAAAACCGGGCTCTGGACAAAGAAAGTGCCATTTTGGAAAGAGACAATGACATGCAGGCAAGGGGACCCACCACTAGAGATTCTCAGCCCTCCAAAGCTACAGTTAGTCTTCAGAGGAAAGGAAGGTGAGAGGACTGGTGCTGGGTGGAGGAATAGACAGTAAAGGAAGGTGAGAGGACTGGTGCTGGGTGGAGGAATAGACAGTAAAGGAAGGTGAGAGGACTGGTGCTGGGTGGAGGAATAGACAGTAAAGGAAGGTGAGAGGACTGGTGCTGGGTGGAGGAATAGAAAAAGACTAGGCTCAGCCAGGTCAAGACTCTAGACGCCATCTAATCATCTAGAAGCAGCTAAAGAAGGTGATCAAAACAAATGCACAAAGAAAGCTAAATAAATACATTAGCTAGACTAAAACTTGCAAAGAGTTAAGAAAAGGGCATGCCTTTGAGGAGGTACAGGCTATAGCTAGCCTACATTTATAAGATAATGCCTTTGAGGAGGTACAGGCTATAGCTAGCCTACATTTATAAGATAATGCCTTTGAGGAGGTACAGGCTATAGCTAGCCTACATTTATAAGATAATGCCTTTGAGGAGGTACAGGCTATAGCTAGCCTACATTTATAAGATAATGCCTTTGAGGAGGTACAGGCTATAGCTAGCCTACATTTATAAGATAATGCCTTTGAGGAGGTACAGGCTCTAGCTAGCCTACATTTATAAGATAATGCCTTTGAGCAGGTACAGGCTATAGCTAGCCTACATTTATAAGATAATGCCTTTGAGGAGGTACAGGCTATAGCTAGCCTACATTTATAAGATAATGCCTTTGAGGAGGTACAGGCTATAGCTAGCCTACATTTATAAGATAATGCCTTTGAGGAGGTACAGGCTATAGCTAGCCTACATTTATAAGATAATGCCTTTGAGGAGGTACAGGCTATAGCTAGCCTACATTTATAAGATAATGCCTTTGAGGAGGTACAGGCTATAGCTAGCCTACATTTATAAGCCACTAAGCAGCAGTGAGAGGGGAGATGGAGGGAGAGAGATTGCTTACAAGGCTCTCTGAGGTGTATCCTGCACCACTGGGGTAAGGAGTGTCTCGTTTGGGGCTGTGGAGGTGTCCTCCTGCCCCAGCCTCCCTGCTCTTGATCTGGGATAGCTGCTCATCCACAGCCTCCTTCTGCAGCTGGAGCCTCTGGGTGTGTCCAGCCTGAACCCCCAGCTCCTTCCCCAGCACACAGCACGCTCTGTCTTTTACCTTAATCTCATCCATCTACAGAGCAGAGCAGAACAGATGAGAGGAGAACAGAGGAGAGGAGAGGAGAACAGATGAGAGGAGATGAGATGAGAGGAGAGGAGAGGAGAGGAGAGGAGAGGAGAGGAGAGGAGAGGAGAGGAGAGGAGAGGAGAGGAGAGGAGATCATGGGAGAGGAGAACAGTGGAGAACAGAGCAGAGGAGAACAGAGGAGCAGAGAACAGAACCGAACAGAGGAGAGGAGAACAGAAAAGAACAGAGGAGAGAACAGAACAGAGGAGAGAACAGAACAGAACAGAGGAGAACAGAGCAGAGCACACCCAAGCACAGAAAGTCACACACACACACACACACACACACGCACACGCGCACACACACACACACACACACACACACACACACACAGGCTACTGTTCTGTTCGGCCGTCACCATGAAAAAAGGTTGGCAAGACCAGCCACAAGCCCCATCCTGTTTGATTGACCCCCACAGATGTAATGTTTATCTCCTATAATCAATGTGTCATTCATTTTACAGATCCCACTTACAGTCTAGGGTCACATTCAACAAGATCACAATAAATCAATCTCAGTTAAATCACATGAGATACTCTTGGTAATGTCCTGGGGAAAGCACACATGGTAGACTCCTGGTAATGTCCTGGGGAAAGCACACATGGTAGACTCCTGGTAATGTCCTGGGGAAAGCACACATGGTAGACTCCTGGTAATGTCCTGGGGAAAGCACACATGGTAGACTCCTGGTAATGTCCTGGGGAAAGCACACATGGTAGACTCCTGGTAATGTCCTGGGGAAAGCACACATGGTAGACTCCTGGTAATGTCCTGGGGAAAGCACACATGGTAGACTCCTGGTAATGTCCTGGGGAAAGCACACATGGCCCAGCTCTTCAGGATATCTGCAATTCTGCATGCTTCTGTTTAGAACATTCACAACAGTTTGTCTAAAGCACAGATATAAATTAACTTCCTTAGGCATTAATTATGCAAAATTATTTGTTTTATTGTGTCACGGCATCAGTGAAATTGGAACCCATGTTCTTCAGCTAGCCCCCCCGGGGGATAAATAAAGTACCTATCTATCTATCTATCTATCTATCTATCTATCTATCTATCTATCTATCTATCTATCTATCTATCTATCTATCTATCTATCTATCTATCTATCTATCTATCTATCTATCTATCTATCTATCTATCTATCTATCTATCTATCTATCTATCTATCTATCTATCTATCTATCTATCTATCTATCTATCTATCTATCTATCTATCTATCTATCTATCTATCTATCTATCTATCTATCTATCTATCTATCTATCTATCTATTTATCTATGGTTCTCTGTCCATGGAATTAGTTCCCTGCGCCACCAGGATGGAGCTAGCATGGCATGTTTTTTTTTACACATACAAAGCTGTTAATTTGATTCTATTCAAACAGACACCATTTCAAAGGAAGCAAGCACTCATTAAGATCAGGTGTGGCCAATTAGTGGGCGTGACCACATCACCTGAACACACAGGATAGAGATAGAGAGATTTGTTGATGCTGAGAACGGAATGTATATTTTTTTATATTACATTCTTGGAACGTTCTCTTAACTTTCTCTGAAGAATTTGAGTACTGAACCATTAGGAGCAATTATGCAGAAATACTGTAGAACGTTGTTTCTTAATGTTCTTGGAACAATTTGAGAACATGACTTTAAGTGCTAGCTGGAGAAGTCCCAGCATACAGTATATCAGTAGTACTTGAAATATATATCTTAGGAGGAAATTACAGCAATACTTACCTTACTGTTGAAATATCTCTCCCATTTAGGTACCAGAGACAAGAGTCAGAACAAACAGAGTGCAGCTTTATATTCCTGACACCTTCCAGACTGGATCTGCTAACCTGGATGACTGGTCCTTTCTTCTCATCCAGAGGAAAGCAGAGCACAGAGCCCAGTCCCACAGTCACACACAGAGCCCAGTCACACACAGAGCCCAGTCCCACAGTCCCACACAGAGGCCAGTCCCACAGTCCCACACAGAGGCCGGTCCCACAGTCCCACACAGAGGCCGGTCCCACAGTCCCACACAGAGGCCGGTCCCACAGTCCCACACAGAGGCCAGTCACACACAGAGCCCAGTCACACACAGAGCCCAGTCCCACAGTCACACACAGAGCCCAGTCACACACAGAGCCCAGTCCCAGAGTCACACACAGAGCCCAGTCCCAGAGTCACACACAGAGCCCAGTCCCACAGTCACACACAGAGCCCAGTCACACACAGAGCCCAGTCCCACAGTCACACACAGAGCCCAGTCCCACAGTCACACACAGAGCCCAGTCCCACACAGAGGCCAGTCCCACACAGAGGCCAGTCCCACAGTCACACACAGAGCCCAGTCCCACAGTCACACACAGAGCTCAATCCCACAGTCACACACAGAACCCAGTCACACACAGAGCCCAGTCCCACACAGAGGCCAGTCCCACAGTCACATACAGAGCCCAGTCCCATTTTTTAGGAACAGCCTTCTCATAGTTGCCAGTCTCGCTCACACACCTCTTCCCAGAGGAGAGGTGCACTATGGGTAGCTGGAGAGCCTCCTCTCTTCTGTGTTGACACCCCCCATGTTCTCTCTCTTCCCTTAGCGTACCTAGTGGCCTCCTCTCCTCTGCTCTCCTCTGCTCTCCTCTGCCGAACAAGGACACAGTGTGGTTCTCTCTTCACACATCCACTCACTCACACACTCAACTTCCACTTCTCCCACATCTCTCCCCCACAAAGACCATTAGCGATACTACTGCAATACTATCCAGTGACTACCTAGCACACTAAGGATTGGCTCAATCTCTGTAATGTCATTCAGGCCTTCAGTCACTCCCTAGCGCTAGGTTCCTCCCCTTAATCTTGATTTAACATTGACATTTAGGTTAACTGCCAACCACACCTACTAAATACGGACATTTAGGTTAACTGCCAACCACACCTACTAAATACGGACATTTAGGTTAACTGCCAACCACACCTACTAAATACGGACATTTAGGTTAACTGCCAACCACACCTACTAAATACGGACATTTAGGTTAACTGCCAACCACACCTACTAAATACGGACATTTAGGTTAACTGCCAACCACACCTACTAAATACGGACATTTAGGTTAACTGTTAACCACACCTACTAAATACGGACATTTAGGTTAACTGTTAACCACACCTACTAAATACGGACATTTAGGTTAACTGTTAACCACACCTACTAAATACGGACATTTAGGTTAACTGTTAACCACACCTACTAAATACGGACATTTAGGTTAACTGCCAACCACACCTACTAAACACGGACATTTAGGTTAACTGCCAACCACACCTACTAAATACGGACATTTAGGTTAACTGTTAACCACACCTACTAAATACTGACATTTAGGTTAACTGTTGACCACCCCTACTAAATACGGACATTTAGGTTAACTGTTAACCACACCTACTAAATACGGACATTTAGGTTAACTGTTAACCACACCTACTAAATACGGACATTTAGGTTAACTGCCAACCACACCTACTAAATACGGACATTTAGGTTAACTGTTAACCACACCTACTAAATACTGACATTTAGGTTAACTGTTAACCACACCTACTAAATACGGACATTTAGGTTAACTGTTGACCACACCTGTACTCCCTGTTAACCACACCTGTACTCCCTGTTAACCACACCTGTACACCTTTAAAACCCACTGTCCACTGTCTCAGCCTGGGTTACCTTTAAAACCCACTGTCCACTGTCTCAGCCTGGGTTACCTTTAAAACCCACTGTCCACTGTCTCAGCCTGGGTTACCTTTAAAACCCACTGTCCACTGTCTCAGCCTGGGTTACCTTTAAAACCCACTGTCCACTGTCTCAGCCTGGGTTAGCTTTAAAACCCACTATCCACTGCAGGAAGAGATGCTGGGTTAGCGTTAAAACCCACTATCCACTGCAGGAAGAGATGCTGGGCTAGCGTTATAACCCACTATCCACTGCAGGAAGAGAGACTGCGGTGCTGTTGTCCATGTCCACGTGATCTTTCCCATTGGTGGGAAACTCTTTTGCCTATCAGCACACAGCACAGACACTGCTAACCATTGGTGGGTCACAGCACATAGACACAGAGAGAACTGAGATAATTTTTCAAAGGATGGCGCTTCAGATCTCAAGATGTAATCTAAAAGCCCTGCTGATCCTCAGAAATCCCAGCAACCACTGGAACATGGGTATCCCAGCAACCACTGGAACATGGGTATCCCAGCAATCACTGGACCATGGGTATCCCAGCAACCACTGGAACATGGGTATCCCAGCAACCACTGGACCATGGGTATCCCAGCAACCACTGGAACATGGGTATCCCAGAAATCACTGGAACATGGGTATCCCAGAAATCACTGGAACATGGGTATTCCAGCAATCACTGGAACATGGGTATCCCAGCAAGCACTGGAACATGGGTATCCCAGCAACCACTGGAACATGGGTATTCCAGCAATCACTGGAACATGGGTATCCCAGCAAGCACTGGAACATGGGTATCCCAGCAACCACTGGAACATGGGTATTCCAGCAATCACTGGAACATGGGTATCCCAGCAAGCACTGGAACATGGGTATCCCAATAACCACTGGAACATGGGTATCCCAGCAACCACTAGAACATGGGTATCCCAGCAGCCACTGGAACATGGGTATCCCAGCAACCACTAGAACATGGGTATCCCAGCAGCCACTGGAACATGGCACACAGAAGCAAGGCATCCATTTAGCCTAGTAGTGCAGTGAAATATGACTTTGGGAGCCTGGATGAGTCTACCTTCATCCACTGTGTTCTGTGAACATTAGATTTACTGCACCCACCATCTGCAGACACTCAAGACTGGTGTTAGGAGAGGTACTAACACACCTCTTCCCCCGCTTCTCTACTTCCACTTCTCCTCTCCTCTCCTCTCCTCTCCTCTCCTCTCCTCTCCTCTCCTCTCCTCTCCTCTCCTCTCCTCTCCTCTCCTCTCCTCTCCTCTCCTCTCCTCTCCTACCTCTCCCTCTCCTCTTCTCCTCTCCTTCGCCTCTCCTCTTCTCCCTCTCCTTTCCCCTCCCCCCTCTCCCCCTCCTCTTCTACCTCTCCCCTCTCCCTCTCCTCTTCTCCCTCTCCCTCTCCTCTTCTACCTCTCCCTCTCCTCTTCTACCTCTCCCTCTCCTCTTCTACCTCTCCCTCTCCCTCTCCTCTTCTACCTCTCCCTCTCCTACCTCTCCTCTCCCTCTTCCTCTTCTCTTCTATGTCCCTTAGTTCCTGTCTGCTTGGTATTAACCCCCTGGTATTAAAACCCCCTGGTATTAACTCCCTGGTATTAAGCCCCTGGTATTAACCCCCTGATATTAACTCTCTGGTATTAAGCCCCTGGTATTAAGCCCCTGGTATTAACCCCCTGGTATTAACCCCCTGGTATTAACCCCCTGGTATTAACCCCCTGGTATTAACCCTCTGATATTAACCTCCTGGTATTAACTCATACACATCTCTATCTCTGTATCTACGACTAGGAATCATCGGAGGGTCTCGTCCCATCAATGTGGAAGACAGGCAGAAAGGAAGCAAGGAAGGAAGGAAGCAAGGAAGGAAGGAAGCAAGGAAGCAAGGAAGCAAGGAAGCAAGGAAGCAAGGAAGCAAGGAAGGAAGGAAGGAAGGCAGGCAGGCAGGCAGGCAGGGAGACAGACAGGCAGGAAGGAAGGAAGGGAGGCAGGAAGGAAGGAAGACAGGCAGGGAGACAGACAGGCAAAGAGTCAGACAGACAGATGGACAGACAGGCAGGCTTCCTATTCTAGTCAAGTGCCCAATGAGAGCACCATGCCAAAATCCATGTTGTCCTGGCTGACATTTTCAAAGCATTTTTAATTAAAATGATTGAGTCAAAAATCAATCATCCTTGGGAAAAACAAAAATTGAGAAGTGAAAAAGGAGTATAGGCTATGCTTGACATTTGGCAACATAAAGGCTAAAGTTCTTCAATATCCCTGAGCTACAGTTATATTTGGGGATACATCGTTCCTGTATTTTAAGCAAGAGAGATTTCTGTAAATGGTTGCTGAGGCAGTATTAGGGCAGTGCTAGACTATTGCTGAGGCAGTATTATGGCAGTGCTAGCCTATTGCTGAGGCAGTATTAGGGCAGTGCTAGCCTATTGCTGAGGCAGTATTAGGGCAGTGCTAGCCTATTGCTGAGGCAGTATTAGGGCAGTGCTAGCCTATTGCTGCCAGTATTTCTATTCAGAGTGTGTACATTGATATGACACAGCTATGGATGAGTGAACCAGAGTATAGGGAAAGTGGTGGCTGGACCTCCTGGGGCTTAGTACATCAGGGTACATCCCAATTACACCCTATTCGCTATATAGTTCAATACTTTGACCAGAGCCAATAGAGCTTTGGTCAAAAGTAGTGCACTATGTATGGAATGAGGTGCCATTTGGGATGCACATCCAGACTGTTGCTGACACATCAGAGGGCAGAACCATGTCTGAGCTCTCCTCACAGGTCACCTGATCTCTACTCACTACAGCATATTAAAGGCCATTACAGTAAACACCATGTTATCCACCCTCCATTACACATTACACTATCATTCAGAAGTTTGTACAGTTTATAAAGCAATGAGGTCTACTCTACTGTGTGTGTGTGTGTGTGTGTGTGTGTGTGTGTGTGTGTGTGTGTGTGTGTGTGTGTGTGTGTGTGTGAGATGAGGAGTATAATGTATCTCTCACCAGTCTGCGTATCTCCCTCTCACACTCCCTCTTGATGCGGGTGATCTCCTCCTGGTGTATATGGTAGATGGAGCGTATTTCAGCAGCCTTAGTCTTGTCTGCCTGTACGGCTAAGTTCAGAGCCTCCTCCATCTGTCTCTTCATCCCCTTCAGCTCATAGATCTCCTGCTGTAGTCTGCTCCTCTCCCCCTCAAAACCACGCCTCGCCTCCTCACGCGCCTCCGCAAACAGAGCCGTCTTCACCTGACAGGGAGGGTAGGTTACCCAGAGGTTAGATAGAGTGGTGGACCAGTAACCAGAAGGTCACTGCTTCAACAGTAGGGCTGCTGGTTTCAGAACATTACTACAAACCACTATCGTTGTGCCCTTGACCCCTAAACTGCCCCGGGGTCCTTTACTGCTTCTAGCCTCTCCTGTGTGTGTATATACTTTATTGGTGGTGTCCAGGGGGCTGCCAGCCTCTCCTGTGTGTGTATGTATCAGTGGTATCAAGGGGGCTTCCATTCTCTCCTGTGTGTGTATGTATCAGTGGTGTCCACGGGGCTGCCAGCCTCTCCTGTGTGTGTATGTATCAGTGGTGTCCACGGGGCTTCCATTCTCTCCTGTGCGTGTATGTATCAGTGGTGTCCACGGGGCTTCCATTCTCTCCTGTGTGTGTATGTATCAGTGGTGTCCACGGGGCTGCCAGCCTCTCCTGTGTGTGTATGTATCAGTGGTGTCCACGGGGCTTCCATTCTCTCCTGTGTGTGTATGTATCAGTGTTGTCCAGGGGGCTGCCAGCCTCTCCTGTGTGTGTAAGTATCAGTGGTGTCCACGGGGCTTCCATTCTCTCCTGTGTGTGTATGTATCAGTGGTGTCCAGGGGGCTGCCAGCCTCTCCTGTGTGTGTATGTATCAGTGGTGTCCAGGGGGCTTCCATTCTCTCCTGTGCGTGTATGTATCAGTGGTGTCCAGGGGGCTTCCATTCTCTCCTGTGTGTGTATGTATCAGTGGTGTCCAGGGGGCTTCCATTCTCTCCTGTGTGTGTATGTATCAGTGGTGTCCAGGGGGCTGCCAGCCTCTCCTGTGTGTGTATAACACAAGACAGCATAAAGATGAACTTCATATTCCAATTTGGACACTGAAGTTGTATTGTATGGTACCTTGTCTGTGGATCCATCTCGCAGAGCATTAACCAGAACCTGTAGTCTCTGGATCTCTCCGTCCTTGATCTTGATAACCCTCATGAGCTCCAGCTCGTGGGTCCGTAGCAGCGTCTCTCTGAGCCCCTGGAGCTCCTTGGTCTTCTCCTCATGGAGCTTGGCCTTCAGCTCAGTCACCACCACCGTAGACTTGTGCTGCTGATGTCTCACCTCATGGCTCTTCTCTCTCTCCAGCTTACTGACCTAGAGAGAGAGAGAGAGAGAGAAAGAGAGAAAGTGAGAGAGAGAGAGAGAGAGAGAGAGAGAGCAAAATCCCACTCTACTTTAACAGAGCTATGCTCAATCATGAGACATCATAGCCAAATGAACTTAATACTGTTAAGAAATGCTATAGATGGAAGGAAAGGAGTATTGAAATCTACCAAAAAACAATTAGGCAACAACAAATTCAATCCCTTCTAGACAATTTCCTGGACAAAACGTTCCACTGTAGTAGTGAAGGTGTAAACTTGTCAGTAGAAAACCTAAACAGTATATTTGACCTCTCAGCTTCTCTATCAAATCTAAAAATGTAAAACAGAAAACCGAAGAAAATTAACAACAATGATAAATGGTTTGATGAAGAATGCAAAACCTAAGAAAGAAATTGAGAAACCTGTCCAACCAGAAACATAGAGACCCAGAAAACCTGAGCCTTTGCCTTCACTATGGTGAATCACTAAAACAATACAGAAATACACCTTCACTATGGTGAATCACTAAAACAATACAGAAATACACCTTCACTATGGTGAATCACTAAAACAATACAGAAATACACTACGGAAAAAGAAGGAACAGCACGTCAGAAACCAGCTCAATGTAGTTGAAGAATCCATAGACTCTAACCACTTCTGGGTTAGCTCAGTGAGCATAGCCTTGCTATTGAGAAAGGAAGCCGTAGGCAAAGACAGGCTATGTGCACAATGCCCACAAAATGAGGTGGAAACTGAGATGCACTTCCTAACCTCCTGCCAAATGTATGACCATATTAGAGACACATATCCACAATGAAGTGGATGCTCTAGGCAGACAAACCACTAATAGTCCTGCAACAAATTGACTACAGCTGATCCAATATGCTGTATGCACAGCTAGAAAAAACAACTGATTACAGAGTACTAATGGGAGGGAGGGAGGGAGGGAGGGGGAGAGAGAGAGAGAGAGAGAGAGATCCCACACTACAACCCAAGAGACAACACACTAACAGCCCAAATTAGACAGACCTCTCTGTATGTCTAGTTTACTTACCAACAGAGAGAGAGATAGACGGTCGGACGGATAGACACCAGACAGAGCAACATGAGACATCATAGACACTCACAGCCCAGCAGCAAAACCACTCAGAACACATTCAGTCAGATCAACTCAAGCCAGTGTTCTAAAACGCTGAAAGCTTTGATGTTATGACCACAGGATTCATACTATGCTGTCACTTTAGATTAGGGAGATACATTGTTACAGTAGGTTGTTGAGATTGTAGGTCAGGTCAGGTCACATCTAGCCAACATGCAGAGGAGTTTCCACTGGCTCTAGTCATACTACATAGTATGTCACCTTAGTAACCCACAGGTTTATTTGGGGTCATATTGAGTCTCTCCCACCACTTTAACACTAACTGACAAGTGTTGCTCTAGGCAGACAAACCACTAATAGTCCTGCAACAAATTGACTACAGCTGATCCAATGTGCTGTATGCACAGCTAGAAAAAACAACTGATTACAGAGTACTAATGGGAGGGAGAGAGAGAGAGAGAGAGAGAGAGAGAGAGAGAGAGAGAGAGAGAGAGAGAGAGAGAGAGAGAGAGAGAGAAAGAAAGAAAGGAAAGAAGGAAAGAAAGAAGGAAAGAAAGAAGGAAAGAAAGAAAGAGAGGTAAGTGGAGTGTGACTAATGGAAGGGAGGGAGGGAGGGAGGGAGGAAAGTGACTCTTCTCCTAGGCAGACCTAAAAATAGTCCCAATTAACCTCAACAAGATCGGGTCCCGCCCTCGGGACGAATGAGCTAAAGTGCGCTAATGTGATTAGCATGGCATTGTAAGTAACAAGACATTTTCCCAGGACATTGACATACCTTATATGGGCAGAACAATTTAATTATTTTTAATCTAAGTACACTGTCCAATTTACAGTAGCTATTACAGTGAAATAATACCATGCTATTGTTTGAGGAGAGTGCACAGGTTATGTACTTGAAAATGTATCAATAAACCAATTAGGCACATTTGGGCAGACTTGATGCAACATTTTGAACAGTAATGCAATGGTTCATTGGATCAGTCTAAAACTTTGCACATACACTGCTCCCATCTAGACTCCTAAATCATATGATGGCCTTTCTCTTGCATTTCAACGATGATTAATGTGTTATATTCTCCTGCATTCATTTCACATTTCCACAAACTTCAAAGTGTTTCCTTTCAAATGGTATCAAGAATATGCATATCCTTGCTTTAGGTCCTGAGCTACAGGCAGCTAGATTTGGGTATGTAATGTTAGGTGAAAAAAAGGGTCCAATCCTTAAGTTTAAACCACTGGCACACATTCACTGAGGTCACCATTCTACATGGCTAGATTGGTCTACAGATGTAATAGCTGTATCCTCTGTTGATCTACAGATGTAATAGCTGTATCCTCTGTTGATCTACAGATGTAATAGCTGTATCCTCTGTTAATCTATATATGTTATAACTGTATCCTATGTTGATCTATATATGTTATAATTGTATCCTATGTTGATCTACAGATGTTATAACTGTATCCTATGTTAATCTATATATGTTATAATTGTATCCTATGTTGATCTACAGATGTTATAACTGTATCCTATGTTGATCTACAGATGTTATAACTGTATCCTCTGTTAATCTATATATGTTATAACTGTATCGTCTGTTGTCTCTGTTGTCTCCTCTAAGTTCTCATCTACGGCTGGGTCTCACCTGTACGCTGATAAGTTGTCCTGTGTAGCTCAGATGGTAGAGCATTGTGCTTGCAATGCCAGGGTTGTGGGTTTGGTTCCCACGGGGACCCGTACAAAAAAGTATGAACATGTATACACTAACTAACTGTAAGTATCTCTGGATAAGAGTGTCTGCTAAATGACTAAAATGTAATAGTAATACTAATGTTATATTACTAATATATAATTTACTGGTATACTGTAATACTGATAATATATACCTGTATATATATATATACACACTATAATAGTAATACCACTAACATTTTATATACTTGTATATTGTAATACTAATACTACTCATATATGATATACCGGTATACTGTAATAGTGATACTACTAACATATTATATACTTTTATACTGTAATACTAATACTAATCATATATGATATACCGATAAACTGTAATCCTAATACTACTGATAGGGGGATCAATAAAGTACCTATCTATCTATCTATCTATCTATCTATCTATCTATCTATCTATCTATCTATCTATCTATCTATCTATCTATCTATCTATCTATCTATCTATTATATACTGTAATACTAATACTACTCATATATTATATACAGTTGAAGTCGGAAGTTAACATATACCTTAGCCAAATACATTTAAACTCAGTTTTTTACAATTCCTGACATTTAATTCTAGTAAGAATGCCCTGTCTTATGTCAGTTAGGATCACCACTTTATTTTAAGAATGTGAAATGTCACAATAATAGTAGAGAGAATTGTTTATTTCAGCTTTTATTTCTTTCATCACATTCCCAGTGGGTCAGAAGTTAACATACACTCAATTAGTATTTGGTAGCATTGCCTTTAAATTGTTTAACTTGGGTCAAACATTTCGAGTAGCCTTCCACAAGCTTCCCAAAATAAGTTGGGTGAATTTTGTCCCATTCCTCCTGACAGAACTGGTGTAACGGAGTCAGGTTTGTAGGCCTCCTTGCTCACACACGCTTTTTCAGTTCTGCCCACAAATGTTCTATAGGATTGAGGTCAGAGCTTTGTGATGGCCACTCCAATATCTTGACTTTGTTGTCCTTAAGCCATTTTGCCACAGCTTTGGAAGTATGCTTAGGGTCATTGTCCATTTGGAAGACCCATTTGCGGCCAAGCTTTAACTTCCTGACTGATGTCTTGAGATGTTGCTTCAATATATCCACATAATTTTCCTTCCTCATGATGCCAGTCCCTCCCGCAGCAAAGCACCCCCACAACATGATGCTGCCACCCCTGTGCTTCACGGTTGGGATGGTGTTTTTCCTCCAAACATAACAATGGTCATTATGGTCAAACAGTTCTATAGGACATTTCTCCAAAAAGTACGATCTTTATCCATGTGCAGTTGCAAAACATAGTCTGGCGTAGTTTGGAGCAGTGGCTTCTTCCTTGCTGAGCGGCCTTTCAGGTTATGTCGATATAGGACTTGTTTTACTGTGGATATAGATACTTTTGTACCTGTTTCCTCCAGCATCTTCACAAGGTCCTTTGCTGTTGTTCTGGGATTTATTTGCACTTTTCGCACCAAAGTACGTTAATCTCTAGGAGATAAAACGTGTCTCCTTCCTGAGCGGTATGATGGCAGCGTGGTCCCATGGTGTTTATACTTGCGTACTATTGTTTGTACAGATGAACGTGGTACCTTCAGGCGTTTGGAAATTGCTCCCAAGGATGAACAAGACATTTATTTCTGAGGTCTTGGCTGAATTCTTTTCATTTTCCCATGATGTCGAGCAAAGAGGCACTGAGTTTGAAGAGAGGCCTTGAAATACATCCACAGGTACACCTCCAATTGACTCAAATGATGTCAATTAGCCTATCAGAAGATTGTACATTTTCTGGAATTTTCCAAGATGTTTAAAAGGCACAGTCAACTTGGTGTATGTAAACGTCTGACCCACTGGAATTGTGATATAGTGAATTATAAGTGAAATAATCTGTCTGTAAACAATTGTTGGAAGAATTATTTGTATCATGAACAAAGTAGATGTCCTAACCTACTTGCCAAAACTATAGTTTGTTAACATGAAATCTGTGGTGTGGTTGAAAAATTAGTTTTAATGACTTCAACCTAAGTGTATGTAAACCTCCGACTTCAACTGTACCTGTATACTGTAATACTAATACTACTCATATGATATACCGGTATATTGTAAATGCAGATTAAATGTTATCTATAACTAAACCTGTTGTATCATACAGCCTGCTATCTATAACTAAACCTGTTGTATCATACAGCCTGTTATCTATAACTAAACCTGTTGTATCATACAGCCTGCTATCTATAACTAAACCTGTTGTATCATACAGCCTGCTATCTATAACTAAACCTGTTGTATCATACAGCCTGTTATCTATAACTAAACCTGTTGTATCATATAGCCTGTTATCTATAACTAAACCTGTTGTATCATACAGCCTGTTATCTATAACTAAACCTGTTGTATCATACAGCCTGCTATCTATAACTAAACCTGTTGTATCATACAACCTGTTATCTATAACTAAACCTGTTGTATCATACAGCTTGTTATCTATAACTAAACCTGTTGTATCATACAGCCTGTTATCTATAACTAAACCTGTTGTATCATACAGCCTGTTATCTATAACTAAACCTGTTGTATCATACAGCCTGTTATCTATAACTAAACCTGTTGTATCATACAGCCTGTTATCTATAACTAAACCTGTTGTATCATACAGCCTGTTATCTATAACTAAACCTGCATCATACATGCAGAGCAGAGAGCATTGTTCATTCAGACAGCCAATCAACGGGAAGGGAACCCCTCGCCTTCACAGACACATAGACAGACAGTAGTGTCTAACATTAGATATCACAATGGTCTCTTTGACATGGACTGTTACTGGGGGTAGATCATATGTGACATCATATTGTCTGAAATAAACCTGCATAGTATCCTATATGTGACATCGTATTGTCTGAAATAAACCTGCATAGTATCCTATATGTGACATCATATTGTCTGAAATAAACCTGCATAGTATCCTATATGTGACATCATATTGTCTGAAATAAACCTGCATAGTATCCTATATGTGACATCGTATTGTCTGAAATAAACCTGCAAACAACATTTGGAGACATTCTTCGGTCACCATCGTATCATATAGACCAGTGACCACTACTCTGTTGGGACAGATATGAGACATGCGATCAAGACAATTCATATAAAACTAAAAATATATCATTACATATCCCAACATATTGATATTGGTGTGGTGCCCCTCGTCAATGTAACCAAACAGAGGAGCCAAGCTAGTCTCTTCCCACAATAACTTTCAAGCGAGACTAAAGTCAGACTGACAGAATGGGGCTCATAATGAAAACCATGTCCTGACAAGTTAAACACACTCAGCAGTGGAAAGCTAGCTAATGTGCACCCAGCCCTTCCGCTATGCAAGGCATTCACACACAGCCAATGCCATTAGCTCCCTGAGCTGTCAATGAAAACACACAGTCAATGACAGGTACATGTCAGGCATGCCCCCCATTGAAACAGCCTATCACGCACAGATTACATAGGCTTGAGTCCCAAATGGCCAGAGCCGGTCCTGACCTCCCTGGGGCCCTAAGCAAAATTCTGCTAAGGGGCCCTCCTACCTTACCCATGAGACATGGAAACCATTTGCCACACAGTCGCACCTGACACCCCAGTGCTCTTTCTACAATCATCCCTCCTTTAAAACAGTTTTCTCCATCTGTCGGTCTAAGAATAAGTAGACCTATACAGAACAGAATGAGGTATAAACAAACAATATTTATAGAATATAATATTTCTCCTGCAGGGACGGGGGCTGGGATCAAAACAACACTACCTAAAGAGATACCTAAGACAACAACATAGCAAGGCAGCATCACATCACAACAACATGGTAGCAACACAACATGGTGGCAGCACAAAACATGGTACAAAGATTATTGGGCACAGACAACAGCACAAAGGGCAAGAAGGTAGAGATGACAATACATCACGCAAAGCAGCCACAACTGGCAGTAAGAGTGTCCATGATTGAGTCTTTGAATGAAGAGATTGAGATAAAACTGGTGTTTTTTTTTCCTCTTTCTTGACCAGGAGGATAGTTCTGCTTCATCCTCTCATCTAAGTTGTAAACATTGACACCATCTTTGACATGAGAGGGAGGCGGGGCCCTTGGGTAACTGTAGGGAAATGGGATCCATTTGGGACTGTGGATCTGTGCTACACTAAATCTGTGCTACACTAATGCCACAGTACCCATGTAATGAAGATCATTCAGTGCATAACATCTACATGGAGAGAAATATCAACTACAGTGAAAGAGACATCTGTGTGATACTGCCAGCGCCTGCTTTGAGCGGTAACACGGATGATACTGCCAGCGCCTGCTTTGAGCGGTAACACGGATGATACTGCCAGCGCCTGCTTTGAGCGGTAACACGGATGATACTGCCAGCGCCTGCTTTGAGCGGTAACACGGATGATACTGCCAGCGCCTGCTTTGAGCGGTAACACGGATGATACTGCCAGCGCCTGCTTTGAGCGGTAACACAGATGATACAGCCAGCGCCTGCTTTGAGCGGTAACACGGATGATACTGCCAGTGCCTGCTTTGAGCGGTAACACGGATGATACAGCCAGCGCCTGCTTTGAGCGGTAACACGGATGATACTGCCAGCGCCTGCTTTGAGCGGTAACACGGATGATACTGCCACGCCTGCTTTGAGCGGTAACACGGATGATTTGCAGGATGTTTCATCATTTTGTCCCCCCATGAGACAGAATTCACTCCTTTCCAAGTTCTTCCTCATCAAAGATGGAAAGTCACAGACATATTGGTCTGTATCTCCAACTGCCTTGAGGGTATGTACAAAAACAACAATCTGAAAAACAATGCCTCTCCTGCAGTGCCTCTCTTGGGAAAGTATTCTTCTAACCTCAATGAAACTTCCTGTTTAAATAAATGTTGAATTAATGTGTCTTATATTTCCCACCTTGCTTTTCTCCTGCTGTAATTCTATCTGGATGTCTGTGAGTTTGGCCCTCAGATCTTCATTGGCCGCCTGCAGGGCCACCAGTGTATCGGCCCTCTCCATCCTCCCTCGGGCCCCAGCCCCGGCCCCCACGGGCCCTTTCTTGGACATGGTGAGGCCCTGGAGGTGGTGCTCCAAGGGCCCAAATCCCCCCTCTGGAGGAACCACTTGAGAACCTACTCTAGTGTCTTCAGCCTTCTGTGAGCCTGCCACCCTCAGCTACATCTTCTGGTCCACCTGGAACAACAAGACACAAAACAACACAACATTTTAGTGAAGAGACTGTTGATCCTTTTCTATCAAGTTAGACTGTTGATCCTTTTCTATCAAGTTAGACTGTTGATCCTTTTCTATCAAGTTAGACTGTTGATCCTTTTCTAACAAGTTAGGCTGTTGATCCTTTTCTATCAAGTTAGGCTGTTGATCCTTTTCTAACAAGTTAGACTGTTGATCCTTTTCTAACAAGTTAGACTGTTGATCCTTTTCTAACAAGTTAGACTGTTGATCCTTTTCTAACAAGTTAGACTGTTGATCCTTTTCTAACAACTTAAGAGTGTTTGAAGTCTGTCAACTTCTTCTGCAGTGGTGGAAAAAGTACACAATTGTTATACTTAAGAAATGACTCAAGGTAAAGTCACCAGTAAAATACAAATTGAGTAAGTATTTAGTTTTAAATATACTTAAGTATCAAAAGTTAATGCAATTGCTAAAATAGATTAAATCATTTCATATTCCTTATATTAAGCAAACCAGACGGCACAGTTGTCTTGTTGTTTTATTTATTGACGGATGGCCAGGGGAACACTCCAACACTCATCATTTACAAACCAAGTATGTGTGTTTAGTGAGTCCACCAGATTAGAGGCAGTAGGGATTATCATGGATGTTCTCTTGATAAGTGTGTGGATTTTAAAGATGTTCTGTATTTAAAATGTAACAAATACAATTCCCCCCAAAAACGACTTAAGTAGTCCTTTACACCACTGTTTTTCTGTTCCACGAAGAAGAAGAAGAAGAAGAAGAAGAAGAAGAAGAAGAAGAAGAAGAAGAAGAAGAAGAAGAAGAAGAAGAAGAAGAAGAAGAAGAAGAAGAAGAAGAAGAAGAAGAAGAAGAAGAAGAAGAAGAAGAAGAAGAAGAAGAAGAAGAAGAAGAAGAAGAAGAAGAAGAAGAAGAAGAAGAAGAAGAAGAAGAAGAAGAAGAAGAAGAAGAAGCACTGATCAATGTTCAACAGACAAAACACAGCCCTTAGTAAATGACTAAATGAAACACAGGCACTTTGTTGTGTGTTGGCCGAAGAAATCCAATACAGTGACACGTTTCCGAGCCACAACTCTCTCTCTACCCGACCAGCACCGTAGTTGAATTATACATGAGCCTGTCCAGACTGGACTAAACGAATCAGGAGAGAGAGGTGCAAAACCTGTGAATTGTCATGAATATACAGGACACATGTACATATGACGACAATTCAAGGACTGATCACAGAATATTGCAGACAGTTTGAGCAATACATTATAAAACTACTGGGAAATTAGTCTGTTGTGACAGACTGCTGCATAAATACCAAATCAAGCAGCGCAGAGTGGGTGCCGAAATGACTGGGAAATTAAAGAGTGGGAGATAGAGGGAGGGAGGGAGATAGAGAGAGATAAAGGAGAGAGAGAGGGAGGAAGGAGAGAGGAAGGAAAGAAGGAAGGAAGTGAGAGGGGGTGAAAGCTAGAAAGAGAGAGAGGAGGAAAGAGGGAGAGGGTGTAGTCTCATTCACTAGAGTAAACCTTGTCATGGCTTGTGAGAAGTTATGCGTGATCCTCTAACACTGTAATAACTATAATATTGTAATAGCCAGCTATATAGGCCACATTGAGTAATAACTTCTCTCTGGACCACTGTCTCTCACGCCACAGTGAACTGATATTCAAGAAGAAAGATTTCATTGTTCAACCTTTACTGAAGCAATATCGAGCAAATGATGAATGAAAGTATGACTATGGCAAGTTGGAAACACTATTCCTAAAGAGATGAGATCTTTATCTGACTGTTACCAAAACACTAGCTGTCTGAAATACAGTACAATTGAAGCTGAAACATTTCATTCCTGGACCAAGTGAAGTTGTACTATATTCCCTGTGCTGTTCTGTATCTCAGACAGACAGTGTTCAGGCCAGTGCTGCTGTGTCTCAGTGCCCACCAGCCAGTGCTGCTGTGTCTCAGTGCCCACCAGGCCAGTGCTGCTGTGTCTCAGTGCCCACCAGGCCAGTGCTGCTGTGTCTCAGTGCCCACCAGGCCAGTGCTGCTGTGTCTCAGTGCCCACCAGGCCAGTGCTGCTGTGTCTCAGTGCCCACCAGGCCAGTGCTGCTGTGTCTCAGTGCCCACCAGGCCAGTGCTGCTGTGTCTCAGTGCCCACCAGGCCAGTGCTGCTGTGTCTCAGTGCCCACCAGGCCAGTGCTGCTGTGTCTCAGTGCCCACCAGGCCAGTGCTGCTGTGTCTCAGTGCCCACCAGGCCAGTGCTGCTGTGTCTCAGTGCCCACCAGGCCAGTGCTGCTGTGTCTCAGTGCCCACCAGGCCAGTGCATTCATCCAAGCTGTTCTGTAATAAGGGTTTACTAACTACCCCACCACAGTGATCATTCATCCAAGCTGTTCTTGATAAAGAAATTTGTAATGACTAAAGTATTCCACCCTGAAATTGTATAATGTGTGAGATGTATTAGAATTATGAGATTATAATTCTAAGAATGTGTGAACATAGACTAGGTTAGAATGTTACCAACAGTCACAGACATCCAGAAAAACTACAGTGTGTTTCAACTGTCTCTATACACATGAACATACCAGAACAACTACAGTATGTTTCAACTGTCTCTATACACATGAACATACCAGAACAACTACAGTATGTTTCAACTGTCTCTATACACATGAACATACCAGAACAACAACAGTATGTTTCAACTGTCTCTATACACATGAACATACCAGAACAACTACTGTATGTTTCAACTGTCTCTATACATATGAACATACCAGAACAACTACTGTATGTTTTACAGCATAGGAAACATGCAATGCCTCAAAGTACATCCTTAACACAATATAAGTTAACATACAAATTGCACACAGTCTTGATCTGGTGCCTGGTAAAACAATTACATCATGCTCTGGCTGGCAGAGACTGGAGCGACCCGACCAACATCTCTGGCTGGCTGGGTCCATATTGTTTTTGACAGAGATGTTTAACACAACAAGGCCCACATTCATCATAATGACCATTATATTGAAGAACAACAAGCTCTCTGACAGATACACATCACAGTCACACTTTACAGTCACTGATACACATCACACATACAGATAGCAGAAGATATGCAACAACTCCACCCTGCAGCATCCTCTGACATACCTCTACCTACGCCTCTGCCTACGCCTCTGCCTACGCCTCTGCCTACGCCTCTGCCTACGCCTCTGCCTACGCCTCTGCCTACGCCTCTGCCTCTAACAGGAAATCAAACAAGCGTAGGATGAGAGTTTGACCAACCTTAAAACCATGATCCAGTTTGTGACGTGAACGCTGTCTGTCTGTTTGTCTGCTTCCTTCCCTGCCTTAGCTGGGGAACTGTGCTAGAATCACCATTGTCTGCTGTAAGCTGTGGCACATGCTTTTAAAACAAACAAATATCAGTCTGCTGCATGTTTATCTCTGGTCTCTCTACCGTACAGCCAGGTCAGTCTGCTGCATGTCTATCTCTCTAGTCTCTCTACCGTACAGCCAGGTCAGTCTGCTGCATGTTTATCTCTGGTCTCTCTACCGTACAGCCAGGTCAGTCTGCTGCATGTCTATCTCTCTAGTCTCTCTACCGTACAGCCAGGTCAGTCTGCTGCATGTCTATCTCTCTAGTCTCTCTACCGTACAGCCAGGTCAGTCTGCTGCATGTCTATCTCTCTAGTCTCTCTGCTGTTCAGCCAGGTCAGTCTGCTGCATGTCTATCTCTCTAGTCTCTCTACCGTACAGCCAGGTCAGTCTGCTGCATGTTTATCTCTCTAGTCTCTCTGCCGTACAGCCAGGTCAGTCTGCTGCATGTTTATCTCTCTAGTCTCTCTGCTGTACAGCCAGATCAGTCTGATGCATGTTTATCTCTCTAGTCTCTCTGCTGTACAGCCAGATCAGTCTGATGCATGTTTATCTCTCTAGTCTCTCTGCTGTACAGCCAGATATGTTTCCCTCAGTCACAGCCCTCATCTCTCTCGTTCTCTCTGCTGATAGAAGATAAAGATGGGAGGTTGCCTGCATGCAATCCCTGGCTAACTAGCCTCCACACCCAGCAGCACCCACAATCCCTGGCTAACTAGCCTCCACACCCAGCAGCACCCACAATCCCTGGCTAACTAGCCTCCACACCCAGCAGCACCCACAATCCCTGGCTAACTAGCCTCCACACCCAGCAGCACCCACAATCCCTGGCTAACTAGCCTCCACACCCAGCAGCACCCACAATCCCTGGCTAACTAGCCTCCACACCCAGCAGCACCCACAATCCCTGGCTAACTAGCCTCCACACCCAGCAGCACCCACAATCCCTGGCTAACTAGCCTCCACACCCAGCAGCACCCACAATCCCTGGCTAACTAGCCTCCACACCCAGCAGCACCCACAATCCCTGAAATAACGGAGGCAGAGAGAGGATAAAGATTCATAACAAAAAGGGAGGAGGCAGAAAAGAGGAGAGAGGGACAAGATGAAGGAAGGGACAGAGTGATGTGATGCTTACCGTGAACACACACCCCTCCCTGGTGGAGAGAGGGAACCAGGCAGCCGGTAGGAGTGAGGAAGCAGAGGAGGAGGAGGAGGAGGAGGCTGTCGCTGCATGTGAGAGAGGAAGCAGACGAGGAAGAGGAGGTGCTGGAGGCTGTCGCTGCATGTGCGTGTACACACCAAACACACGCACATGCGTGCCTAGCCAGTGATGCTCTGTGCTGTATGCTGTGTTCTGTGAGCTGTGAGCTTGGCTCCCCTTCTGGGGGATGTGTTGATTGCCAGCCTCTGCCTGCCTCCATGCAGCCTCCGTCAGGCTCCAGCCCAGCCCAGCTCAACCCACCCCCTGGCCACTGCAGTGTCATTGCAGCTCCCCTGCGCTCTGCTACAGCACACAGACACCTCACTACACAGAGAGAGAGAGAGAGAGAGAGAGAGAGAGAGAGACCCCCCCCCATGAGTATACTACCCTATTGTAAATAGTATAACAATAATGAGTTATGTTAGGGATGTTTTTGTATAGAGATGTCACTGATTTCAGGCTGCTATTTGTGGAAGTAGCCAGGGCCTATTCAGCCAGAGCTGTGTTATTATCTGTCTGCATCTCTTATCTGATTGAGGATACAGGGGAGGGAGGGTGCCATTGTGATGGAATACTGATGAAGGATACAGGGGAGGGAGGGTGCCATTGTGATGGAATACTGATGAAGGATACAGGGGAGGGAGGATGCCATTGTGATGGAATACTGATGAAGGATACAGGGGAGGGAGGGTGCCATTGTGATGGAATACTGATGAAGGATACAGGGGAGGGAGGATGCCATTGTGATGGAATACTGATGAAGGATACAGGGGAGGGAGGGTGCCATTGTGATGGAATACTGATGAAGGATACAGGGGAGGGAGGGTGCCATTGTGATGGAATACTGATGAAGGATACAGGGGAGGGAGGATGCCATTGTGATGGAATACTGATGAAGGATACAGGGGAGGGAGGGTGCCATTGTGATGGAATACTGATGAAGGATACAGGGGAGGGAGGGTGCCATTGTGATGGAATACTGATGAAGGATGCAGGGGAGGGAGGGTGCCATTGTGATGGAATACTGATGAAGGATGCAGGGGAGGGAGGGTGCCATTGTGATGGAATACTGATGAAGGATACAGGGGAGGGAGGGTGCCATTGTGATGGAATACTGATTGAGGCACCAGACCAGATCCTGCAGAGGGGGTCAGAGAACACATCCTCGGATCAGTCTGATTGAATGTACATGTGGATCTTACAAGTAGTCAACTTTAAGTAGACGTTAGCTTGTGAGAGCTGTTATGGTATAGTATCTACAACCCATAGACTATAAAGTAGAGGAAATGGGTTTTAGATACATACATTATACATTATCACAAAAACTGTCATTGCATTCACAACTCCAATAGTCTTGGATGGTCTTGATAAGGTCAACAGGGGAAGGCTGTCTTTACATGTATTGCAGTCTACCTGTATGTATGAAACACCTGCCGTCAAGCTTAATGTGTATACCAGTATTACGATGTACAGTTGTGACCCGTCAAGCTTAATGTGTATACCAGTATTATGATGTACAGTTGTGACCCGTCAAGCTTAATGTGTATACCAGTATTATGATGTACAGTTGTGACCCGTCAAGCTTAATGTGTATACCGGTATTATGATGTACAGTTGTGACCCGTCAAGCTTAATGTGTATACCAGTATTATGATGTACAGTTGTGACCCGTCAAGCTTAATGTGTATACCAGTATTATGATGTACAGTTCTGACCCGTCAAGCTTAATGTGTATACCAGTATTATGATGTATTGCGACCCGTCATTCAGAGCAGTTGGGGCAGATCATGTTATTTTGGCAATAATACGTGTCACATATCAGTTTGCAAACAATGTAAAATGTATGTATAATTGAGTTAATAAAACTGCATACAAACATGGTCTCTTCTTTGTTTTCTTGAGTAAAGCAGCTCCAAAATGCAGGTGTTTCAGCCGAGCTCAGTGCTTTCTGTGGTCCTTGTCATATGAAGAGAAATAATGAAGAGAAATGATAGATGAAACGTATTGGTGCTCATCAGCCATTGGACATAAACATTACACAACAAGTTGGAAATCACAAATTCAACCATGAGTGGTTTGGAAGGAATCAGTGGCCAACTGCAAGCACTGCAAAGCAACAACTAGCCTGCTATTCAGTTTAGTGGATGTGTTCTGACTTCCCACCATAAATCCAGAGAATGCCAGACTTTGATGACAAACTTTGCCCCCAAAGGACCGCCGCACCACCTTCCTGTTTAAGTGAGCACAGCACAAGGTGAGTCCAAAAATGTCTTGTATCCTGTAGCATAAATGATGTAATATGCCAGGGAGATATGTATACTGTAGCTAAGAAAGTAATACTAAGTGTATGTTGTGTAGTAAGCTGTTAGTAGCCCATGTGCCTCACCTTCATTATTTGGTCTATTTTCACCAACCCGGTATTGTAAACCCATCGTTTGTGGCCGGTGTGCGCTTGTTTGCAGACTTTTTATTGTACAGCTTTGACAGTGCTACTGATAGTAGTGGTGGTGCTTGGCTTGCAAGTGCAAATTCAGCACACACAACATTCTATAATAGAATTGTGTTATTTGACGTGTCAAATCAAATTAGGTTATTTAACGTGTATCTTTTTTGACACGCAAAGACCCAGACGGCGTTCAATGTGCCTCACCCTAATAATGTGGTATATTTTCACCTTTTAATTTCGCCTACTGTTCTAACTTGGTGGGGCACATTTAGCGTATAACCTGTTTTAGAGAAATGTAATCATTGAATATTGTAAGAGCTTTCATTGTCTGCTGATATGCCCCCTTTATTTATCCTACAGTTCTGACTTGGTGTACAGGGAGAACACTGTAAGAACGGCCCATGTTCTGAATTCTGTCGCTGTGCATTTCAAAAGTGCTGAACAAATAGTTATATTGACTACATCCGTCCTAGCTTGCTCATTAATGTCTTCATTTAAATGGATTGTCTCTTATCCGCTTGTCGTCCCCTTATGCCATAGTTTGTATGTCTCAATTGTCAGTAGAAACCACATTTGTTTAAGCAAGTCAGCCATATGAGCTATGTTTTTTTTAAAGGAAGGAAATGAGGCTGAATTAACTGTTTTGCTGCCAGACAAAGCTCTGCTCATAGCCAGGTGTAGCAGTGGTAAGGTGTTGGGACTGTTGTTGGGACTCTGCTGTTCGGACAGCTTTATGTCGCACCGTTTGTCACCGTTATAGTGCAAATAATGTAGATTTACATGCTAAAATTGCCATTGATTATATAATATCAGCAATCACATCAGGCTATTTAGGCCTTAATACGCGTGCTCTTGTTTGGATACATTGAGCTCTACCCCGTCTAGTATTTTCTGGACCAATCACACGAAGCGTTCATTTAGGTCAACAGCACAGAGACTTGCGTCACACAGCAAAACGTTTCGTCTGGCCACATTTTGCAATATAAACCGTTTACTGTTTACTCTAGGAACCAAACGGAAGCAAATCCACAGAGCAACCTGAACGAACTGGGGAGGATCTACCTGACTTTGTCCAATAGAAATTCTAATTTTATTTGAAACAGTTTAATTTGCAAAACGTTTCTCAACGGACGAAACGTTTTGAAACGGATTTCGACTAATGAATACACCAGTGATAATGGGCCAGATTTGATATTCACGGCTACACAGCTGACCAAGTTTTATCACATGCTTGTTGTTGTTCTGGTAGCCTAGTGCTTTTCTGAATGGTCTGCACTCGATCTAAACCTCTCTCGCAATTCAGAGGCATCAGAATAATATTGTCTAACTTCGTGTTTGTAGTTACATGATTCTTACAATTATTTAGGACGTTTGACTCGAACGATCGCGACGCGAAGGGTAGTCAATCAAATACGCATTGCGTCCCTTATTTACCAACATGACGGAAGACAAACGAAGTGTAATCGAGGAAAATTTGCAGGGTAAGTTCATTGCTGTCTCGTAGTCTATAATGGCATGGCATGTTGCATACGGTTAATAAAACGGACCGTATGATCGCAGTATATTCAGGATGCCATGCTTTATTGTCATAATGAGATCTGTAGCCTACGTCATCATACATATTATGTTGAAACAGTGTTGCTCCGAGGGGACACATTTCTGACGTTAGATTTTTTGCTACATTGTATCACAACAATGTTCCTTAGACCTATGACGAACGTCTGTATTCCGCGGCTATGTATAGGCTACATGCCTTGTGTTGCCTGCCTGTCCTACATTAGACAGACCAGACAATAGGATAGGTAACGTTAGGCTATAGTGAAGGCCTATAACGTTGTCAGCTAGCTCATGGGTAATTGGGGTGAGCTTGACCTTAGCGCAGTGTTCGGAACGCGTATTCTCAATGCCATAATGATGCTATTTTAAACATTGTTCAATGCAGCTATGATGAGGAACACAACAAATCAGATTCTTCAGCCCATCCGTCTGGTGTGTGCTTCTGGATTATGTAATAAAGGGGAGGGGCTGAACACGTCGCTTTCCTATTGGATAGCCAGCCTATAAAGGGGACGGGGAACCATTGAGCTGTAAGGGTCGTGGGACCTGGGCAGGTGCTATTTAAAGGACAAAACAGTTAGCAATGGCTAACTGTGCCATGCTTTTATTTATTTTATTGAGATGCTGTGTCTTAGACCACTGCACCACTTGGGAACCCAAGTGCCCCCCATGCTATCTAGGCAAAACACACACCTCCTCAACCACTCCCACTGTACATGACGGCTGTTAATGCATGCCTTATGACCTGTCTCAATGTTCTGCACCATTTTGTCATGTTTATTTTCCTTCTTTAAGGTTCCTGGGTGGAGCTGCACTTTAATAATGGCAGCAGTGATGTCTCACCAGCACATGAGGGGATGGAGGAAGAGCAGATGTCAGGCTCTGCCACTGAGGTACCAGGCTCTGCCACTGAGGTACCAGGCTCTGGGTTAGGTGCCTCTGCCTCAGTCCATGGTGGAGACCTGATGGCTGGGTCTACCTCTGCGTCGGTCCTGCCTGGGTCTCTCTCTGCCTCTACCCAGGGAGGTGACCTGATTCCTGGGTCAGGGTCTGCGTCTGGGTCAGTCCAGGGAGGGGTGGACTTGGAGAAGATGTTGTTAGACGCCCAGCACGAGTCAGGGAGAAGCAGCTCCAGGGGCAGTGTGCCCTGTGACAGGTGCTTCTCTACTCACCAATCAGATACCATATAGACCATCACATGACCAATCAGGACACAATCATCTGGATTAGTTATCTGAACACTAAGAGATAAGTGACTGTCATGAATACAGTACTATAATGACCTGTCACATCTTCACCATCTCTGACCTTCTATCCTTCATCTGACGAGGGCCTCTATACGTGTTATGATGAAAGCATGTTATGATGAAAACACAAGAGATCTGTCAGAGGGCTCTTCCAAATACTTACATAATCTCTCTCTCTCTGTGTCTCACCCCACCAGTCCTCCAAGACCCCAGACTCCTTTGCTCCGCCGGGGTTCAGACGTGCACAGCTCAGGAGAGAAGAACAGCTCACAGGTTTGGAGCAAAGGAGGGGCACCATAGAGATTCAATATAATATAATTCTACTAAAATCTGTGTGGGGCACTATCTCAAAGTAGTTGGTGAGGCACAGTGGAGTGGTTCAAGGGTTATGGAACTAAAAAGGTTACAGTTGAAGTCGAAAGTTTACATACACCTTAGCCAAATACATTTAAACTCAGTTTTTCACAATTCCTGACATTTAATCCTAGTAAAAATTAGTATTAGTGGTAGCATTGCCTTTAAATTGTTTAACTTGGGTCAAATGTTTCGGGTAGCCTTCCACAAGCTTCCCACAATAAATTGGGTACATTTTGGCCCATTCCTCCTGACAGAACTGGCGTAACTGAGTCAGGTTTGTAGGCCTCGTAGCTTTTTTTGTACCTGTTTCCTCCAACATCTTCACAAGGTCCTTTGCTGTTCTGGGATTGATTTGCACTTTTCGCACCAAAGTATGTTAATCTCTAGGAGACAGAACGCGTCTCCTTCCTGAGCGGTATGACGGCTGCATGGTCCCATGGTGTTTATACTTGCGTACTATTGTTTGTACAGATGAACGTGGTACCTTCAGGCGTTTGGAAATTGCTCCGAAGGATGAACCAGACTTGTGGAGGTCTACAAATTTTTTCCTGAGGTCTTGGCTGATTTCTTTAGATTTTCCCATATGTCGAGCAAAGAGGCACTGAGTTTGAAGGTAGGCCTTGAAATACATCCACAGGTACGCCTCCAATTGACTCAAATTATGTCAATAAGCCTATCAGAAGCTTCTAAAGCCATAATTTATTCATTATTTTCTGGAATTTTCCAAGCTGTTTAAAGGCACAGTCAACTTAGTGTATGTAAATGTCTGACCCACTGGAATTGTGATATAGTGAATTATAAGTGAAATAATCTGTCTGTAAACAATTGTTGAAATAATCTGTCTGTAAACAATTGTTGGAATAATTACTTGTGTCATGATCAAAGTAGATGTCCTAACCGACTTGCCAAAACTATAGTTTGTTAGCATGAAATCTGTGGAGTGTTTGAAAAATGAGTTTTAATGACTTCAACCTAAGTGTATGTAAACTTCCGACTTCAACTGTATAACTTCATATTTAAAGTTCTTGTTTTACATTCCTAGTTTTCCACTGGGAGGTTGAGAGCAGAGCAGAAGACCAGTTCCCCCGTTATAACAAATGGACAAATAGTTGTTTTCTATTGTGTTCCAGTCTGAAGAAGACTACCTAGAACGGAGACGTGAAGTGGAGAACCTGATGAAGAAGAATGCAGACTGGATCTGGGACTGGTCGAGTAGACCTGAGAACATTCAACGCAAGTTAGTACCTCCTCAATATATACCCTCAGTATCCCAGACAGACAGGTAATATCTATTCATATGTGTTTTCAATTAAGTTCTGCTCAGCCCTGTTTATAATATAAAATAGTAGAATATATTTGAATTGAATACAAATTCTATTCAATTCTACTCTATATTATTATAGAACAGAACTTGATATTCCTTTGTACCCAAACCACTTCCAGGGACATTGTAATGTGCTGTCTCTGTCTCTGGGAAGCAGGGAGTTTGTTGTACCCACACCACTTCCAGGGACATTGTAATGTGCTGTCTCTGTCTCTGGGAAGCAGGGAGTTTGTTGTACCCACACCACTTCCAGGGACATTGTAATGTGCTGTCTCTGTCTCTGGGAAGCAGGGAGTTTGTTGTACCCACACCACTTCCAGGGACATTGTAATGTGCTGTCTCTGTCTCTGGGAAGCAGGGAGTTTGTTGTACCCACACCACTTCCAGGGACATTGTAATGTGCTGTCTCTGTCTCTGGGAAGCAGGGAGTTTGTGCTGAAGCATCCTAAACACACCAACCCTCTCAGCATCAGAAACACCAGCGTCATGAAGAACGGAGGAATCTTCTCTGCCGAGTTCCTCAAGCTCTTCCTTCCTTCTCTGCTCATATCCCACGTACTGGCCGTCGGCCTCGGGTGAGTTATGAATAAAAACCTTTTAAAAATAAAGCTAATCATTAAGAATATTATGTGTAAAAGAGCAGAACATGAAATAGGTCAGAGTTTTATTTTCTCATATGTTTGCAAAGACATTATAGAAACACAAATATAGTTTGGTGATCAGTATACTATTCTGTCCCATCTCCACCATAGATACCAGGGGCAGCAGGTAGCCTAGCGTTTAGAGAGGCGAGCCGGCAACCGGTGGTCAGTTCGAATCCCGGGTCCGACGGGAAGAATCTGTTGGGAAGTGAGCTGGCAAGATGCCATTGCCTGCCTTTGTGCCCTTGAACAATAAAGTGATCTTCATCTAAATATAATTAGAAGGCTAAACTACAGTTTTTCTGTGATCAACTGTATCTACGTGCTGGAGAGCACACACACACACACACAGAGTTGCCTAGAGCTGCATTCTGTCAGATGCTCAGTGTTCAGTGTGTTCAGTGTGTTCAGCTGTGCTGCTAATGCTCCAGATCAGATGTATTACTGAGGACAGAATGAAGTGGGTTATCCACTTCAGTCAGAGTTTGAGCTGTGAGCCTTGTTACACTTAGTGTACACAGAGGGTGAATGTCAATGACATGCATGCAACACTATTGGTCTTTGTGTGAGGTGTTGTGTTGAAGGTACCGAACTGTCTGTTCAAGCAGTTGGCACACAGTTCGGACACTCCTAGGTATCACACAAGACATGCAACCAGAGGTCTCTTCACAGTCCCCAGGTCCAGAACAGAGGCTGGGAAACACCCAGTGTTAAATAGAGCCATGACTACATGAAACTCTCTGCCACCCCAGGTAACTCAAGCTAGCAACAAAACCAGATTAAAAAACCAGATAAGAGCACCTTACAGCACTACGGGGACTGTGAAGAGAAACATACATTTTAATGCATTTTGCATTGTATTATGTATTGTATGTGATGTTGGGATACGACTGAATCGTGGTTGTCTCGCCTGGCTATCTTAAGATGAATGTACTAGCTGTGGGTCTCTCTGGATGGGAGCATCTGCTAAATTACTAAATTGTAATGTATTTTATGTATATTATTTGTTGTGTTACCTGTTTGGACCCCAGGAAGACTTGCCCCTGCGGGCTGTAGAGTGAAACATCTAAAGAATGCCTTGCTGATTTTCAAGAAACTCTAAAAAAACTGTAGGCCTATGTAGAAAACTATACTAGTATTTGATATCATTTCCCCTCTGTCCTCAGGGTGTACATTGGGAGACGTTTAACTACCTCAGTGACCAGTACCTTCTAAAGGGACACTCCACTGGACTGGAACAGCATGGTTTGGCACCAACACCATTATTATCTACCACTGCTGTGAGGCTTTAAAGTGATGCTTATTAGATACAGATAGGCAACATCCGTCATCTGTCCCCAGCCCCACTGCCTAGATGTCTCCAATGGCACCCTATTCCCTACATTATGCACTACTTTTGACCAGTTCCCATAGGGCTCTGGTCAAAAGTAGTGCACTATATATGGATTAGGGTGCCATTTGGGACGTAAAACGCCCGCCCTGTCTATCTATATTGTATCCCTGTGAATACTGTTGGCTTTTCCCCTTGTTCCCAGAGCTGCTTTTAAAAACCTGCTCCACTGGAAAGTAGAGCCCAATGTTCCTCCTCCGTCTCACTGGACTGTCTCTGGGTAGGGGCCATCTTATGAGCAACGTTTAAGAGCCATCGTTGTCATCAGCTAGCTAGCGTTCACTGTCAGTCACTTTCAAGCCATTTTGTCTTGCTCTGAGTTGAGACATTTTTGTAGAGGACCATTAAGATGGTGGTGATACAGGAAAGCACAGAATTTCTCAGCATTGGAAGAAAAGGGAACAGGATAGACGAGAGGTGGAAGTTGAAGATGGAAGTTGAAAGTAAAAGTTGAATGTGGAAGTTGTATTTGAGAGGGCTGGTGCTTGTAAGATGAGATGACTTAGTGAATGTTTTATCAAATGTCCTTGGTTAGAAAAAAGGGATCGAGACATTCAACCAACATGTTATTTGACCCTGATTCTTCTCATGGATCATGAGGCCTTAATAATAAAATAAGGTGTCAGCAGGTTTGAAATAGATAAACCCTGAAGTTTGTGGAAGAATTGGAGAATCAAGGTATGGGGTATTATGGGGTATCTTACATTAGATCCCAGATTAGGCCAAACAGGAGCGTAAGGTTTTTGGTTCTGTCACCTTTCAGTTTGTTGGTATAATTTTTAACTCAGGTTGTTTTCAGTGACAACAATGTCACATTCACTGAATATGGATGTGTATGGTTAGAATTGCACAGAGTACATTATATGTGGCACAATGTAAACCAAAACTTGTATGGTTGGTGGCATGTTAATTGTCCTGTGATATTGCCTGCATACACTAACAGTTTTTCTACCACTACTGCATAAGACCACAAATCTCAATCAAATATTTAGGGAAAATATTGACTTTCACACTTGCAATTATGAGGGAATTTAGAAATCTATCTAGCTTTTGTCTTCCTTATACTTTATTAAGTCTGAAATCTTAGTACCCAGAATGCTTCAGTATTTTTTTTTCTAAGAATGAAGAGAGTTGACTGTTCTATGCGAAGTCTTGAAAAGGCATTACCAATCTGTTTCAGCAGGTCTTGTAGAGCTGGTCCACATGTCAGGTGGCATTACCAATCTGTTTCAGCAGGTCTTGTAGAGCTGGTCCACATGTCAGGTGGCATTACCAATCTGTTTCAGCAGGTCTTGTAGAGCTGGTCCACATGTCAGGTGGCATTACCAATCTGTTTCAGCAGGTCTTGTAGAGCTGGTCCACATGTCAGGTGGCATTACCAATCTGTTTCAGCAGGTCTTGTAGAGCTGGTCCACATGTCAGGTGTATATGTGGATTTGAAAGCTGTTTTGTATGAACAGTATTTAAAAAATAAATGGTTCCATCTTGAAAATATCCATCTCTCTCAGTTGTGCTTGTTTCTGTAAACCATACAAGGAAAAGGTAATTATCCAAAATGTCAGTAGACGCATTTTTCTAAAATTGCCTTTTTCCCAACAGTGTATTCTAACCAACAATTTGTACTACTGAATGGTTCGTTCATACCAAATGGATATTTCAAACGTGTATGCCTACCATACCAACAAGTAAAAACTCTTAACACCTATTCGGGTAAACATAATTAAAATGTATTTTAACTAGACTTGCCCAGTTAAATAAAGGTTACATTTAACTTTAGTCACAGATAATCAAACAGATTAATACATTTCCACAATGTTTGCATTAAACAAAGAACAGGGTCATTCAACAGAAGAAGGTCCTGGTTCTTCTGGAGTTGACAGAACGACGGCTGGCCATGTTACCCAGCTTTGTCTGGGGGAAGGCAGGCACTCAGCAGTTGTTGGACTCTTTGGTCGAGTTCCTGCCCGGCAACATTGCAGAAACATGCCAGATCTTACAACGCCTGGATGGGTATTTAACATATCGGCTAACTACATCATATATAGTAATCTGGTGCCCTACTGCAATCGATGACGTGGCAAGCAACCATTGGTTGAAGCAATACAACGCCTGCACATCTAGTTGGGCAGAAACGACCTACGGCTCTTTGTCAATTGTCTTTTAAAAATCGGTCCTCTTCTAGTCTGCTCCTCTTATCTACACTGATTGGAAAAGACTTGACAGGTCTCACCAAGAAGCTGTCTTTCATCTGGTCAGTTTAAGAGGATGATGTCTTTACTACAGACCCACCACAGGATCCTGACTGTACCAGAGTTCAGACAGGACAAACACATTCAAGCACAACTGAAACGTACAGTAGTCTTCTGTAGAACATATCGGGTGCTTCTTACACAATTTAAACATTGTTGGTACAGTTGCAACTTGCAGGTGGCATCACTGGGGTTTCCCCCTCAAGAGCTAAAGGCTATAGAATCCTTCTTAAAGCCATCTTGTCTTACTGGACTACAATGTAGAGTATCAGGCTCTAAGACGACAATACAAGCTCCAGCAGTGAAACGCCTAATAACAGAGAATGGTAAATCAGGTGCCTTAGAAAAGGCATTGGGTGGCCAGTAGGTTGACTGTCCACATCTTCCATTGTCATTTGAATCTTCAATGTGTGCTAAATGACATGCAAAGTAGACCATAACAAACAAAGCCAGACTCATTTCAGAACGTAAAAAGGCGTCTCGTCGTTGTGGTTTTCGTTACTTTTATTAAGTGGTTGACACCAGACGGTGCGGTTATATAGATACAGTCAGTGAGTAAATGTTATTATGCATGAGGAAAAAAGGATAACAACTAAAAAGAAACAAAGAAATACAAAAACTAAAAAAACTGAAGGTGAAACACTGAGGCCTGAGAGAGTCAGCCAGGGAGGAGGAATTATCTATAGGGATGAAACATTTCCAGTAACTTTCCCAAACATTTCTGGTTGGAGGATTCCTGGAGAATTTCCTGGTCATTACTTTCCGATTCCGTTAATCTTCCACCTGGGATTTCGGGAAAAACTAGGAATTTTAGGAAAGTTACCTGGGAATTTGCAACCCTACTTATCAAGCTAATTTCATTTCAGTTTCTCCAAGGCCCAGATTTACAGTTAAGAGACTAATAACATCTCGTTCCGACTTCAACACGTCTTCCCTCCCGATTCCATCATTTGGGTCGTCAAATCATAGAAAGTAAAACAAGGCTCAGACTGTTAAATAAATACTCTTAACTTTAAACTGACGTTTTTTGGCCTCTTTGTTGAGTGCGGTCCATCAATATTTCTACTACAGTCAGGCCCGGTCTAGTCTGTCCAGAGTCAGACCTAGGGCTCCTGCCTGCCTCTGTCTGCCCTCACAACGAGACAGGACGCAAAGCAACCAACCAACACCTCAGACTCTAAAGAAACAGGCTGTTTGACTCCAGCAGGCGACCAGGCGTCTGGCTGGCTGGCTACACATCGAAACAAGCTCATCAAATGTCTTCTTCATTAGGACAGACAAGGCTGTTGTTGTTTCTTTAAACAGATTTAACGACTATTCTTAACTATGCAACGTACAAGATTTCTGTCCATTCGCGGTAGGTAGGTATGATGGCTGTGTTCGGGAAGGTCGGAGGGTTGGAACAGTTTCAGGGACTGGAGATTTAAGTTTAGTTGATCTTGTCCTGGAATATGTAGAGGTTGTTGGTGGCGGCGACAGCGATGACGTTCTCCTTTGGGTGCCAGGCGGTGTGCAGGATCTTCTTGTTGAAGTCCAGACTGTCTACGCTGATCTCATCCTTCTTCCTCTTTCCCCCGGTGGACACCTTGCGGGGCTTCAGGATGGCCCGAGGTTTACTGTTCTCTCTAGAGGCCTCCAGCGTGATGTCCCTCCACGTGTTCCGGTCAAACATCCGGAAGAAGTTGTTGTACGAGCCCGTCATGATGGCACTGGGGGGAGGAACAGCAGAACAAGGTGAGTGGCACATCCCAAAATGTCTGCAATTGTAAAGCAACTTTGGGTTCTTAAATCTCTATATAAAGACCATGTATTATTATTATTATTAGAAATTCGGTGCTGGACAAAAATACTACATAAAAAATTGGATGCTCGTATAAAGTTATATTGCATTTATTTATCTAGTGTAAAGGTAGCAACCCATCAAAGAGGTAAGAGTAATGTCGTAAAGTCACCATGGTTCTAGAAGAGTAATGTTGTAAAGTCACCATGGTTCTAGAAGAGTCATGTTGTAAAGTCACCATGGTTCTAGAAGAGTCATGTTGTAAAGTCACCATGGCTCTAGAAGAGTCATGTTGTAAAGTCACCATGGTTCTAGAAGAGTCATGTTGTAAAGTCACCATGGTTCTAGAAGAGTCATGTTGTAAAGTCACCATGGTTCTAGAAGAGTCATGTTGTAAAGTCACCATGGTTCTAGAAGAGTCATGTTGTAAAGTCACCATGGTTCTAGAAGAGTCATGTTGTAAAGTCACCATGGTTCTAGAAGAGTCATGTTGTAAAGTCACCATGGTTCTAGAAGAGTCATGTTGTAAAGTCACCATGGTTCTAGAAGAGTAATGTTGTAAAGTCACCATGGTTCTAGAAGAGTAATGTTGTAAAGTCACCATGGTTCTAGAAGAGTAATGTTGTAAAGTCACCATGGTTCTAGAAGAGTAATGTTGTAAAGTCACCATGGTTCTAGAAGAGTAATGTTGTAAAGTCACCATGGTTCTAGAAGAGTAATGTTGTAAAGTCACCATGGTTCTAGAAGAGTCATGTTGTAAAGTCACCATGGTTCTAGAAGAGTCATGTTGTAAAGTCACCATGGTTCTAGAAGAGTATTGTTGTAAAGTCACCATGGTTCTAGAAGAGTAATGTTGTAAAGTCACCATGACTCGAAGCAGGTGTGAATATAACCAGGGGAGACCGACTGCCCCTCTTATTGAAGCCACAGAGGTTCAAGGCTGACTGCGGTACCACAGGCATTGTTAGCTGAAAACAGGATCCCCATTATAGTGAATGGAAAAATTGCAATGTTTGTGTAAATAAATAGTTTAGAAGACAATCATGGTACCAATATTTGCTTCTAATACACCAGATGTATATCATTGAACCGATTATCTAAAAACAAATCACACACAGAAGTTAAGGATAATTTAATTGCTAATGACAGCCTGCAGTACCCTGGTCAGCCTTCAAATAGTTACTCAATGAGAGGGGGCAGCACTGAGCTAGCCTGCAACATATTTGGCTTCAATGCGCTGTTGAGTCTTCACATAGTAATGAATGGTGTCACGTGATCCACAACTTTTGTCCATTCATATATACAGCCATTGATTGTAATGCAGGTGTTTGTTATGTGTCTGTTGTGGGTCCATTTATGAGACAGTACATAACTTTCAAAGTCCACTGGCTTGCCTTACCTGTCAGAACCGTTCCAGCAGCACTCAAACTTGTCGAAGATGCAGTCGTTTTCATACAGTGAGCAGAGCTTGCTACGGAGGTGCTCGTGCACCTGTACAAAATAACAACAGTTCAGATCAGTTCATTTATCTGGCCTTTTAGAGACATTGGTCTTTTTAACAAAATAACAAATACACTGAACCGAAATGTAAATACAATATCCGTTGGTCTCGTGTTTCATGAGCTGAAATAAAAGATCCCAGAAATGTTTCATACACACAAAAAGCTTATTTCGCTCAAATTTTGTGCACAAATGTGCCAAGATAATCCATCCACCTGAGAGGTGTGACATATCAAGAAGCTGATTCAACAGTATGATCATTACAAAGGTGCACCTTGTGCTGGGGACAATAAAAGGCCACTCTAAAATGTGCAGTTTTGTCACAGAACACAATGCCACAGATATCTCAAGTTTTGAGGCAGTGTTCAATTGGCATGCAGACCACATGTAACCACACCAGCCCAGGACCTCCACATCCGGCTTCTGAGACCAGCCACCCGGACAGCTGATGAAACGGAGGAGTATTTCTGTCTGTAATAAAGCCCTTGTGGGGAAAAATTGTATTCTGACTGGCTGGGCCTGGCTCCCCAGTGGGTGGGCCTGGCCCCTAAGTGGGTGAGCCTCCACCCTTCCAGGCCCATCCATGGCTGCATCCATAACTCAGTAAAATTGTTGAATGTTGGGTTTATAGTATGTTTGTTCAGTATACATGTTACTTCTGGCTGTTTTCATACAGGTCTCTACAGGTAAAGGTCCAGTCAGTACCTGGCAGGTCTCTACAGGTAAAGTTCCAGTCAGTACCTGGCAGGTCTCTACAGGTAAAGGTCCAGTCAGTACCTGGCAGGTCTCTACAGGTAAAGGTCCAGTCAGTACCTGGTAGGTCTCTACAGGTAAAGGTCCAGTCGGTACCTGGTAGGTCTCTACAGGTAAAGTTCCAGTCAGTACCTGGCAGGTCTCTACAGGTAAAGTTCCAGTCAGTACCTGGTAGGTCTCTACAGGTAAAGGTCCAGTCGGTACCTGGTAGGTCTCTACAGGTAAAGTTCCAGTCAGTACCTGGTAGGTCTCTACAGGCCGGTTTTCCATGTTCAGATCCCACACCTTGACTGACAGATAGTCTCTGGTCATCATATAGCGACCGCTGTGGCTGAACTTCACATCAGATATTGACGAGATGATCTCTGAGAAGAAGGACCGGCTGCTAGGGTCCTCTGGCTCCTCGAAGACTGATAAACAAATAAACCATTCCAAACCAGTTCATCAAAATATCAATGGAACACTAATAATAATAATACATATATTTATATACAGTTCAAGTTTACATACACTTAGGTTGAAGTCATTAAAACTCATTTTTCAACCACTCCACAGATTTCATGTTAACAAACTATAGTTTTGTCAAGTCTGTTAGGACATCTACTTTGTTCATGACACAAGTAATTCTTCCAACAATTGTTTACAGACAGATTATGTAAACTTCCGACTTCAACTGTATAAAGGATCACCACTTTATTTTAAGAATGTGAAATGTCAGAATAATAGTAGAGAGAATTATTTATTTCAGCTGTTATTTCTTTCATCACATTCCCAGTGGGTCAGAAGTTTACATACACTCAATTAGTATTTGGTAGCATTGCCTTTAAATTGTTTAACTTGGGTCAAACGTTTCAAGTAGCCTTCCACAAGCTTCCCACAATAAATAATATTCCAAACTTTTGACCGGGGTGTCAAAATGTCTGCCTGCATGACTAAGTCACTTGAGATAAAAGCTCTATCAGCCAAAACAAGGCCTATATTCCTGCTACCCAAAAAGAGCTGAGACGGTACTAGACAGATTACATCATTCTGTTTGTTACGTCATCACCTGGTGACATTAAACAGAGGGAAACTATTGTGACAACAGACTAAAACAGCTTGTGAAACCACATCTGACTTAGTTGAGGAACGAGAGACTTGCTAGCAACAACATTGAGCCACCATCAGTCGTTTGTTGTAAATATGGCAATTCTGAAAATGCTTACCTGTACCTATGCTTATCCTGTACAACTGCGGCAGGGTGCTGAAATTAACACTTTTAGCGATTTACAACTACCGACTTTTCCCTCGTCGCTCTTACTATGTAAACTGAGATTCAATTGCGTCCGTGCTATCCTTGGGACGTCCATACCATAAACCCTAACATAACCCTTACAATAAACTTCTAATGGGTGTATGGACATCCCAAGGATCCTGGATAACACGGACCCAAATGAATCTCAGTTTATGTAGTAATGAGGAAACAGTCGGTGGTTGTATTTGCTCAAAGTTTTTATTAAAAGTATGAATTTCAGAACCCTGGGAGGCCGCAGTTGTACAAGACAAACATAGGTACAGGTACATCTTTTCAGAATGGCCATTTTTCCTAGAATCGACTGATAATCCTCTTCTACCAGGGCTACAGTAGTAATGTTGAAGATGTCCCAGATTTATTGCACTCAAAACGTCAGGAGCATCCAGTGTACAGGTATCTATCCTTATTTTTGAACCCTGCCTGCACCTGCCAGTAATATACATGCATGGCTGTAAGTCACTTTGGATAAAAGTGTCTACTAAATGGGATATACACTACCGTGTCACTTAGAAATGTCCATTAAAATAACATCAGGTTGATCAGAAATACAGTGTAGACATTGTTAATGTTGTAAATGACTATTGTAGCTGGAAACGGCTGATTTGTAATGGAATATCTACATAGGCGTACAGAGGCCCATTATCAGCAAAAATCACTCCTGTGTTCCAATGGCACTTTGTGTTAGGTAATCCAAGTTTATCATTTTAAAAAGTTGATCATTAGAAAACCCAATTATGTTAGCACAGCTGGAAACTGTTGTGCTGATTAAAGAAGCAATAAAACTGTCCTTCTTTAGACTAGTTGAGTATCTGGAGCATCAGCATTTGTGGATTCGATTATAGGCTCAAAATGTCCAGAAACAAATAACTTTCTTCTGAAACTCATCAGTCTATTCTTGTTCTGAGAAATGGCCAAGAAACTGAAGATCTCGTACAACACTGTGTACTACTCCCTTCACAGAACTGTGCAAACTGCCTCTAACCAGAATAGAAAGAGGAGTGGGAGGCCCCGGTGCACAACTGAGCAAGAAGACAAGTACATTAGAGTGTCTAGTTTGAGAAACAGACACCTCACAAGTCCTCAACTGGCAGCGTCATTAAATAGTACCCACAAAACACCAGTCTCAACGTCAACAGTGAAGCGGCGACTCAGGGATGCTGGCCTTCTAGACAGAGTTGCCAAGAAAAAGCAGATGTCTCAAGTTGAGGGCACACAAGCATTTAATTCTCCACCATAAGTAACCTTCAACGTCATTTTAGAGAATTTGGCAGTATGTCCAACCGGCCTCACAACCGCAGATCACGTGTATGGCGTTGTGTGGGCGAGCTGTTTGCTGATGTCAACGTTGAACAGATTGCCCCATGGTGGCGGTGGGGTTATGGTGGGGGCAGGCATAAGCTACAGACAACCAATACAATTGCATTTTATCAATGGCAATGTCCCAGTTATTCCGTGGCCTGCATACTCACCAGACATGTCACCCATTGAGCATGTTTGGGCTGCTCTGGATCCACGTGTACGACAGCGTGTTCCAGTTCCCGCCAATATCCAGCAACTTCGCACAGCCATTGAAGAGGAGTGGGACAACATTCCACAATCAACAGCCTGATCAACTCTATGTGAAGGAGATGTTGCGCTGCATGAGGCAAATGGTTGTCACACCAGATACTGACTGGTTTTCTGTTCCACACCACTACCGTATTTTAAAGGTATCTGTGACCAACAGATGCATATCTGTATTCCCAGTCATGTGAAATCCATAGATTAGACTGATTTCCTGATATGAACTGTAACTCAGTAACTTCTTTGAAATTGTTGCGTTTATATATTATTCTATCTAAAGCAATGACAATCTGTAAAGTTGTAACCAATAATACTATTGACTTACATTTGCTTTGCCTGTCACAGAGGGCAGCAGCTCGCATGTCACAGAGACGGATGGTTCCCTTGCTGCTGCTGTACACAAATACATTACACTGGTGTGGATGGCACTCTGCAGCTGTGATGACTTCTGTCAGCTCCTCCATATTGGCAGGCTTAATGTCTACAATGTCTGGGGGCGATCAAGGAACAATAGCACCAACACATGGCTAGGGCGCACACACACACACACACACACACACACACACACACACACACACACAGGTAGACATACACACTCACACACAGGTAGACATACACACTCAATCACACACACACACACACACACACTCACTCACACACAGGTAGACACACACACACACACACACACACACACACACACACACAGGTAGACACACACACACACACACACAGGTAGACACACACACACACACAGGTAGACACACACACACACACAGGTAGACACACACACACACACAGGTAGACACACACACACACACACACACACACACACAGGTAGACACACACACACACACACACACACACACACACACACAGGTAGACACACACACACACACACACACACACACAGGTAGACACACACACACACACACACACACACACAGGTAGACACACACACACACACACACACACACACAGGTAGACACACACACACACACACACACAGGTAGACACACACACACACACAGGTAGACACACACACACACACACACAGGTAGACACACACACACACACACACACAGGTAGACACACACACACACAGGTAGACACACACACACACACACAGGTAGACACACACACACACACACACACACACACACACACACACACACACACACACACACACAGGTAGACACACACACACACACACACAGGTAGACACACACACACACACACACACACAGGTAGACACACACACACACACACACACACACACACACACACACACACACAGGTAGACACACACACACACACACACACACACACACACACACAGGTAGACACACACACACACACAGGTAGACACACACACACACACACACACACACAGGTAGACACACACACACACACACAGGTAGACACACACACACACACACACACAGGTAGACACACACACACACACACAGGTAGACACACACACACACAGGTAGACACACACACACACAGGTAGACACACACACACACACACACACACAGGTAGACACACACACACACAGGTAGACACACACACACACACACACACACAGGTAGACACACACACACACACACAGGTAGACACACACACACACACACACACACACAGGTAGACACACACACACACACACAGGTAGACACACACACACACACACACACAGGTAGACACACACACACACACACAGGTAGACACACACACACACACACAGGTAGACACACACACACACAGGTAGACACACACACACACACACACACACACACACACAGGTAGACACACACACACACACACACACACACACACAGGTAGACACACACACACACACACACACACACACACACAGGTAGACACACACACACACACACACACACACACACACACACACACACACAGGTAGACACACACACACACACACACACACACACACACACACACACACACACACAGGTAGACACACACACACACACACACAGGTAGACACACACACAGGTAGACACACACACACACACACACAGGTAGACACACACACAGGTAGACACACACACACACACAGGTAGACACACACACAGGTAGACACACACACACACAGGTAGACACACACACACACACACACACACAGGTAGACACACACACACACACACACACACACAGGTAGACACACACACACACACACACAGGTAGACACACACACACACACACACAGGTAGACACACACACACACACACACACAGGTAGACACACACACACACACACACACAGGTAGACACACACACACACACACACACACACAGGTAGACACACACACACACACACAGGTAGACACACACACACACACACAGGTAGACACACACACACACACACACAGGTAGACACACACACACACACACACACACACACACACAGGTAGACACACACACACACACACACACAGGTAGACACACACACACACACACACAGGTAGACACACACACACACACACACACACAGGTAGACACACACACACACACACACACAGGTAGACACACACACACAGGTAGACACACACACACACACACACACAGGTAGACACACACACACACACACACACACACAGGTAGACACACACACACACACAGGTAGACACACACACACACACAGGTAGACACACACACACAGGTAGACACACACACACACACACACACACAGGTAGACACACACACACACACAGGTAGACACACACACACACACACACACACACACACACACACACACACACACACACACACACACACACACACACACACAGGTAGACACACACACACACACAGGTAGACACACACACACACACACACACACACACACAGGTAGACACACACACACACACACACACACACACACACACACACACACACAGGTAGACACACACACACACACACACACACACAGGTAGACACACACACACACACACAGGTAGACACACACACACACACACAGGTAGACACACACACACACACACAGGTAGACACACACACACACACACAGGTAGACACACACACACAGGTAGACACACACACACAGGTAGACACACACACACACACACACAGGTAGACACACACACACACACACACACACAGGTAGACACACACACACACACACACACACACAGGTAGACACACACACACACACACACACACAGGTAGACACACACACACACAGGTAGACACACACACACACACACACACACACACACACACAGGTAGACACACACATACACACACACAGGTAGACACACACACACAGGTAGACACACACACACACACACAGGTAGACACACACACACACACACACACACACACACACACACACACACACAGGTAGACACACACACACACACACAGGTAGACACACACACACACAGGTAGACACACACACACACAGGTAGACACACACACACAGGTAGACACACACACACACACACACACACACACAGGTAGACACACACACACACACACACACACACACACACACACACACACACACACACACACACACACACACACACAGGTAGAAACACACACACACACACACACACACACACACACACAGGTAGACACACACACACACACACAGGTAGACACACACACACACACACAGGTAGACACACACACACACACACAGGTAGACACACACACACACACACACAGGTAGACACACACACACACACACAGGTAGACACACACACACACACACAGGTAGACACACACACACACACACACACACAGGTAGACACACACACACAGGTAGACACACACACACACACACAGGTAGACACACACACACACACACAGGTAGACACACACACACACACACAGGTAGACACACACACACACACACACACAGGTAGACACACACACACACACACACAGGTAGACACACACACACACACACACACACAGGTAGACACACACACACACAGGTAGACACACACACACACACACAGGTAGACACACACACACAGGTAGACACACACACACACACACACACACACACACACACACAGGTAGACACACACACACACACACACAGGTAGACACACACACACACACACACAGGTAGACACACACACACACACACACACAGGTAGACACACACACACACACACACACACAGGTAGACACACACACACACACACACACACAGGTAGACACACACACACACAGGTAGACACACACACACACAGGTAGACACACACACACACAGGTAGACACACACACACACACACACACACAGGTAGACACACACACACACACACACACACAGGTAGACACACACACACACACACACACACACAGGTAGACACACACACACACACACACACACACACACACAGACACAGGTAGACACACACACAGGTAGACACACACACACAGGTAGACACACACACACACACAGGTAGACACACACACACACACAGGTAGACACACACACACACAGGTAGACACACACACAGGTAGACACACACACACACAGGTAGACACACACACGGGTAGACACACACACGGGTAGACACACACACGGGTAGACACACTCACAGACACACACAGGTAGACATACTCAGATACACACACACACCAGGCAGACACGTGTGCACGCTGGCAGGCACACAAAAACATTTCAATAAAACAAAAAGCTAAAAACACTTTCCTTATTTTTCAGATAAAAAAGGATACTAAAAGTTCTATCTGTAATTTCTAAGTGCCATAGGTTTACCCTGAGATCATCTGCTGAAAGGTACGTTTCATGATCACTATTTAGTGAAATGGAATTGATGTGATATGTGTGAGCGTTAGCGAATATCCTCCTTGGGCTAGCCTCCACCATCAGGTCCATGGGCAGCAGCACGGGCACCTGGAACATATAGCACCTTAGAAACCCTGCAGCTTGCATATCGCAATATTATTTTGGCACATATTATATCCATACTTTGACTCTAAATACTTATTTGCAAAAAAATTTAAACTTATTTTTTTGTTTGCTAGATAGTGTTAGATGGTACAGCCAACTAGCACTACAACTCCTGGATTTCCATCTTATAGCATGTCCTCCATCTTTTTAAATAATGATCTAGCACTTTTATTTACATGTCCGATCCAAATAAGTTTTTCTCATGCTCTCTCTTTTCCCTCTGCAGCATACATACACTGCGTGTACAAAACATGAGGAACACCTGCTCTTTCCATGACAGACTGACCAGGTGAATCCCGGTGAAAGCTATGATCCCTTATTTACAGTTGAAGTCGGAAGTTTACATACACTTAGGTTGAAGTCATTAAAACTAATTTTTCAACCACTCCACAGATTTCATGTTAACAAACTATAGTTTTGGCAAGTCGGTTGGACATCTACTTTGTGCATGACAAGTAATTCTTCCAACAATTGTTTACGGACAGATTATTTCACTTATAATTCACTATATCACAATTCCAGTAGGTCAGAAGTTTACATACACTAACTTGACTGTGCCTTTAAACAGCTTGTTCATCTGTACAAACAATAGTACACAAGTATAAACACCATGGGACCACGCAGCCGTCATACCGCTCAGGAAGGAGAAGCATTCTGTCTCCTAGAGATGAACGTACTTTGGTACGAAAAGTGCAAATCAATCCCAGAACAACAGCAAAGGATCTTGTGAAGATGCTGGAGGAAACAGGTACAAAAGTATCTATATCCACAGTAAACCGAGTCCTATATCGATATAACCTGAAAGGCCGCTCAGCAAGGAAGAAGCCACTGCTCCAAAACCGCCATAAAAAAGCCAGACTAGATCGTACTTTTTGGAGAAATGTCCTCTGGTCTTAAACAAAAATAGAACTGTTTGGCCATAATGACCATCGTTATGTTTGGAGGAAAAATCCTTGCAAGCTGAATAACACCATCCCAACCGTGAAGCACGGGGGTGGCAGCATCATGTTGTGGGGGTGCTTTGTTGCAGGAGGGACTGGTGCACTTCACAAAATAGATGGCATCATGAGGAAGGAAAATTATGTGGATATATTGAAGCAACATCTGTACGCCTATCATTCAGAAAGTTAAAGATTGGACGCAAATGGGTCTTCCAAATGGACAATGACCCCAAGCATACTTCCAAAGTTGTGGCAAAATGGCTTAAGGACAACAAAGTCAAAGTATTGGAGTGGCCATCACAAAGCCCTGACCTCAATCCTATAGAACATTTGTGGGCAGAACTGAAAAAGCGTGTGCGAACAAGGAGGCCAACAAACCTGACTCCGATACACTAGTTCTGTCAGGAGGAATGGGCCAAAATTCACCCAACTTATTGTGGGAAGCTTGGGGAAGGCTGCCCGAAACGTTTGACCCAAGTTAAACAATTTAATGGCAATGCTACCAAATACTAATTGAGTGTATGTAAACTTCTGACCCACTGGGAATGTGATGAAAGAAATAAAAGCTGAAATAAATAATTCTCTCTACTATTATTCTGACATTTCACATTCTTAAATAAAGTGGTGATCCTAACTGACCTAAGACAGGGAATCTTTACTAGGATTAAATGTCAGGAATTGTGAAACTGAGTTTAAATGTATTTGACTAAGGTGTATGTAAACTTCCGACTTCAACTGTATGTCACCTGTTCAATCCACTTCAATCAGTGTAGATGAAGGGGAGGAGACAGGTTAAAGAAGGATTGTTAAGCCTTGAAACATGGATTGTGTATGTGTGCCATTCAGAGGTGTGACTGGGCAAGAGAAAAGATTGAAGTGCCTTATAAGGGGTATGGTAGTCGGTGCCAGGCGCACCGGTTTGAATGTGTCATGAACTGGAACGCTGCAGGACGTCCAGTTGGCTGGTGCGCCTGGCACCGACTGTGGGAAGCATTGGAGTCGACATGTGTATGTTTGGAAGAATAAATGGCATTAAAAACTGCAGTATTGAGTCGCAATACATATATTTTATTTAACCAGGTACCCAAGTAAAGTGATAATACCAATACATATATATTATTTAACCAGGTACCCAAGTAAAGTGATAATACCAATACATATATTTTATTAGATTTTTATTTAACAAGGTACCTAAATATATTGATATACAGTGGGGAGAACAAGTATTTGATACACTGCCGATTTTGCAGGTTTTCCCACTTACAAAGCATGTAGAAGTCTGTAATTTTTATCATAGGTACTCTTCAACTGTGAGTGACAGAATCTAAAACAAAAATCCAGAAAATCACATTGTATGATTTTTATGTAATTAATTTGCATTTTATTGCATGACATAAGTATTTGATACATCAGAAAAGCAGAACTTAATATTTGGTACAGAAACCTTTTTTTGCAATTACAGAGATCATACGTTTCCTGTAGTTCTTGACCAGGTTTGCACACACTGCAGCAGGGATTTTGGCCCACTCCTCCATACAGATCCTTCAGGTTTCGGGGCTGTCGCTGGGCAATACGGACTTTCAGCTCCCTCCAAAGATTTTCTATTGGGTTCAGGTCTGGAGACTGGCTAGGCCACTCCAGGACCTTGAGATGCTTCTTACGGAGCCACTCCTTAGTTGCCCTGGCTGTGTGTTTCGGGTCATTGTCATGCTGGAAGACCCAGCCACGACCCATCTTCAATGCTATTACTGAGGGAAGGAGGTTGTTGTCCAAGATCTCGCGATACATGGCCCCATCCATCCTCCCCTCAATACGGTGCAGTCGTCCTGTCCCCTTTGCAGAAAAGCATCCCCAAAGAATGATGTTTCCACCTCCATGCTTCACGGTTGGGATGGTGTTCTTGGGGTTGTACTCATCCTTCTTCCTCCAAACACGGTGAGTGGAGTTTAGACCAAAAAACTCTATTTTTGTCTCATCAGACCACATGACCTTCTCCCATTCCTCCTCTGGATCATCCAAATGGTCATTGGCAAACTTCAGACGGGCCTGGACATGCGCTGGCTTGAGCAGGGGGACCTTGCGTGCGCTGCAGGATTTTAATCCATGACGGCGTAGTGTGTTACTAATGGTTTTCTTTGAGACTGTGGTCCCAGCTCTCTTCAGGTCATTGACCAGGTCCTGCCCTGTAGTTCTGGGCTGATCCCTCACCTTCCTCATGATCATTGATGCCCCACAAGGTGAGATCTTGCATGGTGCCCCAGACCGAGGGAGATTGACCGTCATCTTGAACTTCTTCCATTTTCTAATAATTGCGCCAACAGTTGTTGCCTTCTCACCAAGCTGCTTGCCTATTGTCCTGTAGCCCATCCCAGCCTTGTGCAGGTCTACAATTTTATCCCTGATGTCCTTACACAGCTCTCTGGTCTTGGCCATTGTGGAGAGGTTGGAGTCTGTTTGATTGAGTGTGTGGACAGGTGTCTTTTATACAGGTAACGAGTTCAAACAGGTGCAGTTAATACAGGTAATGAGTGGAGAACAGGAGGGCTTCTTAAAGAAAAACTAACAGGTCTGTGAGAGCCGGAATTCTTACTGGTTGGTAGGTGATCAAATACTTATGTCATGCAATAAAGTGCAAATTAATTATTTAAAAATCATACAATGTGATTTTCTAGATATTTGTTTTAGATTCCGTCTCTCACAGTTGAAGTGTACCTATGATAAAAATTACAGACCTCTACATGCTTTGTAAGTAGGAAAACCTGCAAAATCAGCAGTGTATCAAATACTTGTTCTCCCCACTGTATATCGAGATCCCTGGCAGTTCCCAGTCCTAAAATGTAGTAGTAATGGAAAGCGTTTTTCCTGCAATTGCATATTTATTTATTTTAAATTGACTGCCTGTTTCTCTCCATGTGGCAACTATATTACTATGGGGTTGTCTGATTTGACTAGGTCAATGTAAACTATATTACTATGGGGTTGTCTGATTTGACTAGGTCAATGTAAACTATATTACTATGGGGTTGTCTGATTTGACTAGGTCAATGTAAACTATATTACTATGGGGTTGTCTGATTTGACTAGGTCAATGTAAACTATATTACTATGGGGTTCATTACTAGTCTTGTTGGCAGAGGAAAAGTAAATGTGGACAGTTGTAGCATATTCATTGTGATCCAGAAATATTATTTAATGTTCCATATTTTTGGGGTGTGACATCAACAATTTAGCAGCGGCATGGCGGGTTTGGTCCATGTTGGGTCGGGGATGCGGCACGGCAGGGTTTGGTCTGTGTTGGGTTGGGGCTGCGGCACGGCGGGGTTTGGTCCGTGAAGCACGTCAGGGTTTGGTCCGTGTTGGGTCGGGGCTGCGGCACGGCGGGGTTTGGTCCGTGTTGGGGATGCGGCACGGCGGGTTTGGTCCGTGTTGGGGATGCGGCACGGCGGGTTTGGTCCGTGTTGGGTCGGGGCTGCGGCACGGCGGGGTTTGGTCCGTGTTGGGTCGGGGCTGCGGCACGGCGGGGTTTGGTCCGTGTTGGGGATGCGGCACGGCGGGTTTGGTCCGTGTTGGGTCGGGGCTGCGGCACGGCGGGGTTTGGTCCGTGTTGGGGATGCGGCACGGCGGGTTTGGTCCGTGTTGGGGCTGCAGCACGGCGGGGTTTGGTCCGTGTTGGGTCGGGGCTGCAGCACGGCAGGGTTTGGTCTGTGTTGGGTCGGGGCTGCGGCACGGCGGGTTTGGACTGAGTCCAGGGGTGCGAGTGCTTTCTGAAGGAACTGTATGTTATACTTTTAAAATGTCAATTTTCTACTAACAAATTATATCAATCATATGTGAGATGGATCAGAAGGAATGACAATCACTGTTTAAAAGGCATGGACACACTGGTAGCTTTTGCCGGCCGAGAGGACGCAATTTGCAAAACGATTCTACTTGTCAGACGGCTAACGGCAGGTGGTCCCTAAAACACACTGCGCCTAAAGAACGGAGAACGAACCGCAGATTAATGGTAGACCGTCATCCGGTGCGATGTGTTTTCTCCCTAAGATTTTTACCCCAAATACTTCAAAACTATAGCAGGTAAATGAACAAGATGAGACATACCCATAATGATGTGATTCTAGAAGGATCTCTCAGTCTTCCATCCTGGTCTTTCAGGTTGTAGCCCTCTGCTCTTTTGTCCCTTCCACTGATTTTCCATAGCTTGATGGTTTTGTCTGTGGGCGAAAATGTCAATGTAAGTACAGATTTACAGTCATCTTGGCCTTCCGTCTGTAAAATACTTTAGAGGAAGGGGTTTAACGACCTTGCAGTTCAATATTCAGTGCCCTCAATAGATTTGCATTTCCTTGGAATGTCTGTGGTGCTGAAGCATCATCACCCATACTAATGGCATCAGAAATATGAAAAAGAGGCAGCCTGTGACTTACCGTTTGTTGAGAGCAGAGAGTGTGCCGCGTTCTGTTGGGGTAACCATCTTATTTTGTTGATTTTCTCCTCAATTTCTAAGCTTTTTAAATAGTCAAACTCAGGTTCATGGCTCTGAAAAGTGCTGTACACATTGTACTCTCCTCTGGAGTGAGGGCGGTTTTTACTCTGAAATAAATAAACCATTCATTCATTCATTAGTAGGCTTATTTTGACAACGACCACAATGCACTTGAAAAAAAAAAAAGATTTTGTACATTGTATGCTACATTAAGGTGAATCCAACTAATGTTGTTTTCAAGGTGTGTTTTAGTCTTAAACGTTGTTTGTCTGTTGATTTATGGCTATTTGATAGTTAACTGACCTCTTGTTCCCGTTGGAATATGACGACTCGACCTCCTTTGTCTCCTGTTGCTAGTAGTTCTCCAGAATAGTTAAACTCAACCGTTGAGATGATGTCAGCTGAAAGAGAGAACAAAAGGTCATGACTTCGTAACATTTTATGTAGGTTGTTTTTGTATTTGTAAATAAACTTAAGAGACAACACAACAAAAACATGATCAATATCATTGATGACCAGTCTGACGTACCAGTGACAGCATCCTGTACTGTACCACCCACTGCAACAACGCCAGCAGCTCACTGTTCTTATGCTATCCCAGTGATTCAAACATTCAAAACATTTTTAAATGTTATATTCTGACTGTAGTTGATTGTTAATTCTTAACTTGGCTATATACCCTGCGTATATAGCCAAGTTAAAGAATTATAAACACATATTCATACATACATAGATGCATACATATCATTCTTTAAATTAGATTATCATACATACAGTTGAAGTCAGAAGTTTACATACACCTTAGCCAAATATTTTTAAACTCAGTTTCACAATTCCTTACATTTAATCCTAGTAAAAATTCTCTGTTTTAGGTCAGTTAGGATCACCACTTTATTTTAAGAATGTGAAATGTCAGAATAATAGTAGAGAGAATTATTTATTTCAGCTGTTATTTCTTTCATCACATTCCCAGTGGGTCAGAAGTTTACATACACTCAATTAGTATTTGGTAGCATTGCCTTTAAATTGTTTAACTTGGGTCAAACGTTTTGGGTAGCCTTCCACAAGCTTCCCAAAATAAGTTGGGTGAATTTTTGGCCCATTCCTCCTGACAGAACTGGTTGTAACTGAGTCAGGTTTGTTCCCAGTCAACTGTAAGTGCTGTTGCAGAATGGGACCACCCATTGCTGAAGAGTGTTAAAACCGTCTGCCCCCGGTTGTAACAAACTGCCTCTGGAAGCAAAGTCAGCACAAGAACTGTTCGTCGGGAGCTTTGTGAAATGGATTTCCATGGCAGAGCAGCCGCCCACAAGCCTAAGATCACCATGTGCAACGCCAAGCATTGGCTGTTGTGGTGTAAAGCTTGCCGCCTTTGGACTCTGGAGCAGTGGAAACGTGTTCTCTGGAGTGATGAATCACGCTTCACCATCTGGCAGTCCAACGGACGAATCTGGGTTTTGGCGGATGCCAGGAGAACACTTACAGTGCCAACTGTAATGTTTGGTGGAGGAATATTGGTCTGGAGCTGTTTTTCAGGGTTCGGGCTAGGCCCCTTAGTTCCAGTGAAGGGAAATCTTAACGCTACAGCATACAATAACATTATAGACGAGTCTGTGCTTCCAACTTCAAAATCAAATTTTATTGGTCATATACGCATATTTAGCAGATGTTATTGCAGGTGTAGTGAAATGCTTGTGTTGGACTGTGTCAATTTCGAGTCTCATAGCAAAGGTTCTGAATACTTATGTAAATACATTTAAAAATAAATTTTTTAATTAAAACATTTAAAAACATGTTTTCACTTTGTCATTATAGGGTATTGTGTGTAGATTGATGAAGAACATTTCTTATTTAATCAATTTTAGAGTAAGGCTGTAACGTAACATTTTGTAAAAAGGGGTCTGAATACTTTCCGAATGCACTGTATATACTACGTGTACAAAACATTAAGTAATATTCCACTCTCCCCTTTTGCCCTCAGAACAGCCTCAATTCGTCGGGGCATGGACTCTACAAGGTGTCAAAAGCGTTCCACAGAGATGCTGGCCCATGTTGACTCCAATGCTTCCCACAGTTGTGTCAAGTTGGTTGGATGTCCTATGGGTGGTGGACCATTCTTGATAAACACGGGAAACTGTTGAGCGTGAAAAACCCAGCAGCGTCACAGTTCATGACACAAACCAGTGCGCCTGGCACCTACTACCATACCCCGTTCAAAGGAATCTTTCGTCTTGCCCATTCACCCTCTGAATTGCACACATACACAATTCCTGTGTCAATTGTATCGAGGCTTAAAAATACTTCTTTATCCTGAGGGGCAAAAATGTTGAAGCGGCGGCCAGCCACTGCTAATGAATATAGGGGAAACCCTGGTGTGCTTGTGCACGCGTATGTCTACACTGTGTAGCCGTTAGTGATTATGCTAATGATGACATGGAAAGGTTTTCCCCAAAAACCTTCTCAATTAAAATGTTAATTATAAAGTAGCCTGTGCCTCCCTGGCAGAATTATATGATTAATAGTATCAATCCAGTGGCCATTTGTTTAGCAAACTCTGCAATCACAAGGCTACATAAACAACAGCAATAACATCTGCTAAATATGTGTATGTGACCAATAAAACGTGATTTGATATATTGCTAACCAAACAGTTTCTGGCTGGTGCACACTTGAATTAAAGCCAAAAACGTATTTCTTGTATTTCTTCCCAGATCTGAAAAATTGTCCAAATAAATTGTCAAAAAAACGGAATCAGGTAAATATAAAATACTAATAAATGATAAGATCCTACAGCAGATACTGTATTCACAACACAGCTCTAAAACAACTCATTGACCACGTCTTTCATTCACTTTTTAACAGCCTTTAAGATGACTTACTACAATAATTGGGTGGTGCAGCAAAACACCTGACCTCGATAAAAACAAACACTCAAAACTGTTCCAAAATGATACAATTAGGGTTGGGTGGTATGCAGATGTTCATATCGTTGTTGTACTATACCGGGGTATACGGTATTACCAGAAGTGCACACAAGTGGTGCACTTGATCCAGGAGGGGATTGAATGTCTCTGCTGTAATCAAGAAGCTTGACATTTAGCCACTTAGCAAACCAAATGCATAGCTGGAGCCCTGAGCTGGATAATTTAATTAACATTCTACATTTCTCATAGTAAAACTCAACTCTGTTGCGTTACTACAGATCCGGGTTCGATACCGGGCTGTTTCGCAGCCGGCTGCGACCGGGAGACCCATGAGGCGACGCACAATTGGCCCAGCATCGTCCGGGTTAGGGGAGGGTTTGGCCGGCCCGGGATGTCCTTGTCCCATCGCGCTCTAGCGACTCCTGTGGCGGGCCGGTCGCATGGACGCTAACGCGGTCGCCAGGTGTACGGTGTTTCCTCTGACATATATGTATATAGCCAAGTTATTACCTGGTACCCTGTGTATATAGCCAAGTTATTACCTGGTACCCCGTGTATATAGCCAAGTTATTACCTGGTACCCCGTGTATATAGCCAAGTTATTACCTGGTACCCCGTGTATATAGCCAAGTTATTACCTGGTACCCCTTCACATGGACTCGCTAATGATACCCCGCGTATATAGCCAAGTTATTACCTGGTACCCTGTGTATATAGCCAAGTTATTACCTGGTACCCCTTCACATGGACTCGCAACTGATACCCCGCGTATATAGCCAAGTTATTACCTGGTACCCTGTGTATATAGCCAAGTTATTACCTGGTACCCCGTGTATATAGCCAAGTTATTACCTGGTACCCCGTGTATATAGCCAAGTTATTACCTGGTACCCCGTGTATATAGCCAAGTTATTACCTGGTACCCCGTGTATATAGCCAAGTTATTACCTGGTACCCCTTCACATGGACTCGCTACTGATACCCCGCGTATATAGCCAAGTTATTACCTGGTACCCTGTGTATATAGCCAAGTTATTACCTGGTACCCCTTCACATGGACTCGCTACTGATACCCCGCGTATATAGCCAAGTTATTACCTGGTACCCCGCGTATATAGCCAAGTTATTACCTGGTACCCTGTGTATATAGCCAAGTTATTACCTGGTACCCCTTCACATGGACTCGCTACTGATACCCCACGTATATAGCCAAGTTATTACCTGGTACCCTGTGTATATAGCCAAGATATTACCTTGTACCCTGTGTATATAGCCAAGTTATTACCTGGTACCCTGTGTATATAGCCAAGTTATTACCTGGTACCCTGTGTATATAGCCAAGTTATTACCTGGTACCCTGTGTATATAGCCAAGTTATTACCTGGTACCCCTTCACATGGACTCGCTACTGATACCCCGCGTATATAGCCAAGTTATTACCTGGTACCCTGTGTATATAGCCAAGTTATTACCTGGTACCCCGTGTATATAGCCAAGTTATTACCTGGTACCCCGTGTATATAGCCAAGTTATTACCTGGTACCCCGTGTATATAGCCAAGTTATTACCTGGTACCCCGTGTATATAGCCAAGTTATTACCTGGTACCCCGTGTATATAGCCAATTTATTACCTGGTACCCCTTCACATGGACTCGCTACTGATACCCCGCGTATATAGCCAAGTTATTACCTGGTACCCCTTCACATGGACTCGCTACTGATACCCCGCGTATATAGCCAAGTTATTACCTGGTACCCCGCGTATATAGCCAAGTTATTACCTGGTACCCTGTGTATATAGCCAAGTTATTACCTGGTACCCCTTCACATGGACTCGCTACTGATACCCCACGTATATAGCCAAGTTATTACCTGGTACCCTGTGTATATAGCCAAGATATTACCTTGTACCCCGTGTATATAGCCAAGTTATTACCTGGTACCCCGTGTATATAGCCAAGTTATTACCTGGTACCCTGTGTATATAGCCAAGTTATTACCTTGTACCCTGTGTATATAGCCAAGTTATTACCAGGTACCCTGTGTATATAGCCAAGTTATTACCTTGTACCCTGTGTATATAGCCAAGTTATTACCTGGTACCCTGTGTATATAGCCAAGTTATTACCTGGTATCCTGTGTATATAGCCAAGTTATTACCTGGTACCCTGTGTATATAGCCAAGTTATTACCTGGTACCCTGTGTATATAGCCAAGTTATTACCTGGTACCCTGTGTATATAGCCAAGTTATTACCTTGTACCCTGTGTATATAGCCAAGTTATTACCAGGTACCCTGTGTATATAGCCAAGTTATTACCTTGTACCCTGTGTATATAGCCAAGTTATTACCTGGTACCCTGTGTATATAGCCAAGTTATTACCTGGTATCCTGTGTATATAGCCAAGTTATTACCTGGTACCCCTTCACATGGACTCGCTACTGATACCCCACGTATATAGCCAAGTTATTACCTGGTACCCTGTGTATATAGCCAAGATATTACCTTGTACCCTGTGTATATAGCCAAGTTATTACCTGGTACCCTGTGTATATAGCCAAGTTATTACCTGGTACCCTGTGTATATAGCCAAGTTATTACCTTGTACCCTGTGTATATAGCCAAGTTATTACCAGGTACCCTGTGTATATAGCCAAGTTATTACCTTGTACCCTGTGTATATAGCCAAGTTATTACCTGGTACCCTGTGTATATAGCCAAGTTATTACCTTGTACCCCGTGTATATAGCCAAGTTATTACCTGGTACCCCGTGTATATAGCCAAGTTATTACCTTGTACCCCGTGTATATAGCCAAGTTATTACCTGGTACCCTGTGTATATAGCCAAGTTATTACCTGGTACCCTGTGTATATAGCCAAGTTATTACCTGGTACCCTGTGTATATAGCCAAGTTATTACCTTGTACCCTGTGTATATAGCCAAGTTATTACCTGGTACCCTGTGTATATAGCCAAGTTATTACCTGGTACCCTGTGTATATAGCCAAGTTATTACCTGGTACCCTGTGTATATAGCCAAGTTATTACCTGGTACCCTGTGTATATAGCCAAGTTATTACCTGGTACCCCTTCACATGGACTCGCTACTGATACCCCACGTATATAGCCAAGTTATTACCTGGTACCCTGTGTATATAGCCAAGATATTACCTTGTACCCTGTGTATATAGCCAAGTTATTACCTGGTACCCTGTGTATATAGCCAAGTTATTACCTGGTACCCTGTGTATATAGCCAAGTTATTACCTGGTACCCTGTGTATATAGCCAAGTTATTACCTGGTACCCCTTCACATGGACTCGCTACTGATACCCCACGTATATAGCCAAGTTATTACCTTGTACCCTGTGTATATAGCCAAGTTATTACCAGGTACCCTGTGTATATAGCCAAGTTATTACCTTGTACCCTGTGTATATAGCCAAGTTATTACCTGGTACCCTGTGTATATAGCCAAGTTATTACCTTGTACCCTGTGTATATAGCCAAGTTATTACCTGGTACCCCGTGTATATAGCCAAGTTATTACCTTGTACCCCGTGTATATAGCCAAGTTATTACCTGGTACCCCGTGTATATAGCCAAGTTATTACCTTGTACCCTGTGTATATAGCCAAGTTATTACCTGGTACCCCGTGTATATAGCCAAGTTATTACCTGGTACCCCGTGTATATAGCCAAGTTATTACCTGGTACCCCGTGTATATAGCCAAGTTATTACCTGGTACCCCGTGTATATAGCCAAGTTATTACCTGGTACCCTGTGTATATAGCCAAGTTATTACCAGGTACCCTGTGTATATAGCCAAGTTATTACCTTGTACCCTGTGTATATAGCCAAGTTATTACCTGGTACCCTGTGTATATAGCCAAGTTATTACCTTGTACCCTGTGTATATAGCCAAGTTATTACCTTGTACCCTGTGTATATAGACAAGTTATTACCTGGTACCCTGTGTATATAGCCAAGTTATTACCTTGTACCCTGTGTATATAGCCAAGTTATTACCTGGTACCCTGTGTATATAGCCAAGTTATTACCTGGTACCCTGTGTATATAGCCAAGTTATTACCTGGTACCCTGTGTATATAGACAAGTTATTACCTGGTACCCTGTGTATATAGACAAGTTATCATTACTCAATGTATATTTATTCCTCTTGTTTTTATCTTTCTATTATTGGTTTATGTTTCTCTGCATTGTTGGGAAGGGCCAATCAGCCGCCAGTAAGCATTTTACTGTTAGTCTACACCTGTTGTAGACCATTTCAACTGGGGGGGCCAGGCTGGGGCCAGTTGTACTGTTCGAGGGGCCAGTTACATTACACATTGTTATATCACTTTCTTCACTGCATTGCAGGCATTAATAGGCAAAAGACCATGTTTATAATCATTCAACAACTTATTATTTGCATTTATATTACATTTTTACATTTGCATTAGATATTCTGTATCAACTGTATTGTACGGTTTTTGTGGTTTCTTGATTAATCTAGATTCAAGGCCTTTGCCCTCCTTGACACAATACTTGATACACCTAACTTGCTTAATCTCTCTGACACTGTGGACCTGAGAAACGTTTTCAGCAGCTTTGGTGAAGAAAAACTCAGTTCACAAGAAGCGGCACTAACAGGGATTGAAACAGCTATTTTTAAAAGGTATTTATACGGCTCAATGAACAATGCTAGCTCTACTACACTGGAGGGTCTCTGCATGCCACGCTGTATTTTCCTTTGTAAATTCTTCTGAACTGATGTAGTTCTGCCCCAAGTCCCCAATATTTGATTCATACATTCTAGCGAATGGAAACAGGGACTTCTCTTTGAGAAATGCATCACTTTGGGGGTTGGATGCCATTCATTATGTCAGTTTTTGCTAGAGAACCGTCTGTTAAGCTCATTGAGCATCTGATCTAAGACAGGGTAGAAAAAGGCTGTTACGGAAAGTGTCCATCTATTTCTGAATCTGAACTCTGACCTACTGTACTGAGTACACAGTCTCCATTCAATTGAGAGCTTAGCTTTTTTGGTCATTTTGCAGGGGGCTGTATTGCAGTATCACATTGCTAAGCTGTGTTCAACACTTAATTCCATAGGTCATCAAAAAATAACTCATTGCTGTAGTCATTCAAAGTTTGAACGGTCTTCAACTAAATCAATAGCCTTTGACAGGTCAAGTGATGAAGACTGTATCATATCTGATAGAAATGGGTCGTGTCACAGTCTCTGAAGCTCTCTAGGGGCACCTGGGTACATCTCTTTGTACGCTAAGCCATTTATGATGCACATATGACCCAGATGTGAAGACATACAGTCTTTATAGTAAGGAGAAGAACTGTCCTACCACAGGGACAGCTTTGACTGTATGCACTAAAAGTGTGCACTGCAGTGGATGTAAAAAGGCATGCTTTGGACGCCTGAATGCTTGCCCCTCATAACTGAAGCACCGTCATATGCTTGGCCTACTAGGTTGTTTTTGTATCCAAGACCATGACTTTCTACTATGTGTATGATTTTGTCAGTAAGCCCTGCTGCATCTAGTCGATCAGCCGGTTCTAAGTGGAGAACGCTCTCATGGACAGCTCCACTGAAATAGTACCTGAGTACTAGAGATGTCTGAAATAGTACCTGAGTACTAGAGATGTCTGAAATAGTACCTGAGTACTAGAGATGTCTGAAATAGTACCTGAGTACTAGAGATGTCTGAAATAGTACCTGAGTACTAGAGATGTCTGAAATAGTACCTGAGTACTAGAGATGTCTGAAATAGTACCTGAGTACTAGAGATGTCTGAAATAGTACCTGAGTACTAGAGATATCTGGTCCTTTTTTTTTTTTACATCACCGTCTTTCACTTCTTCTGTCATTTTAGTTCGAACCATGTCGGCCAAACAACTCAGAACCTCATTCTGAATCCCTTCGCTTGTGTATTTTGCATTATGAATGGAAGTCAACCTTTTTTCCCCAGTGTTGTCATTGTTTCTAGGATTGCCTTGAAGTTCCCTTTAGTAGCAGACTCTGCAGACTCGTGTTTTGTGTGGCTGTAAGTAGTAGTACTTCTCCCGTTGTTTTAACGTAGTCCTGATGTTCTTCAACCGGTCTGTTGTTTTCCTTGTTTAGGGCATTGACCAGTGTTGCATTCTGATAGTCTCTCCATGTAATCATGGCCGTTCAGACCTCGCATGAATTGCAAATCCCCCCCCTCCTCTTTGTAAGCTGCCTTCTTCCAGTTGTTAAAACCCAATGTTGAATCAAATACAGTCAGACTTTGGGAGGCTAAAATGCCTGCAGGCATAACAAACACAGAGTCTGATTGGTTTGAATCTTCAAGCCAGGAGTGGATGTGGTGCCAGGCCGCCTTGAAGCTCCTCCTCCTGTCCCCCATCAGAGTTCTTGGGTACATGTTCATCACTGGCTGCACCGGTGGGTCCTCCCGGGATTTGCTGATATCTGTCGAAGCAAAAAAAAAAACTATAATTAAAAGTATCTATTTGGATAATTTTAGACACATACCATAACCATCAGACAACTTCTGAAATCCATCTGATATCTATATCACAAGCCCAATAGCATGTTAAATGAGATCATTCATTTCAATCATAAACCGACATTTCTATACACCATATAAACTGACTAATTGCTCTGCTTCACATGTAACCACAGACTTATTCAACACCACAAACCTGATGGTCCACTGCTTGTGGCTCCTCTGTTGGTGTCTCACTAAGCCTCTACGTCTCCCTCAGCCTCAGTCTCGCCATCTGTCTCACTTCCCTGCTCAACTATGCCTTCAGTCTCAGTCTCTCCATCTGTCTCACTTCCCTGCTCTACATGCCTTCAGTCTCAGTCTCTCCAATGGACAAGTCTTCCTGCTCTATCTCTGCTCTCTCCACACCTGAACCCTCTAGCTCTGTCTGACTTTCTGCCTTGTCTTTTCTTTGGAAGAAGGACATTATGGTTAAGGTTAACATTAGCTAATCTAACGTTACACTTCTGTAATGCATTTAATAGTTAACTATGTTACAAATACAACATATTAAACATTTAATAGTTAACTATGTTACAAATACAACATATTAAACATTTTTCTCACCTATTTTATTTCCTTCTTCTTGCTTGAACAATATTATTCTCGCCAAATTCTTTCAACTTCTGAATAGAAAAAAAGCTTGCAGATCCATGTGGTACGATACTGTTGTGTTCCGCCTAAAGGAGTCCCACTAGAAAATGTGTTGGGTTACTTTAGTGTTCCGCTTCTGTCTAATAACGGATGTAAAAAAAGAACATAATCGCAAAAATGTATTCAGTGATAATTATTTCAGACTCCGCATTTAGGGGGTCCAAACTTTGTCACTTGAGCACTGCCCCCCTCAGAACCACTAGTGCTCTCTGCATTGTTGGGAAGGGAACGCCAGTAAGTTTACAAAGCATGTTGCTAATAAAATTTGATTTGAAAAAACAGTGGTGCCTACTCCATTCATATCCAGGGCAGTCTGTCTAGCCATTAAAATATGATAAGACGTACTTTGTTGTCCATTAACTTAGAGAGAACTAAAATGTCTATGATCACAAGCCCCCCGGTTTAAGCTGGAAGCAATGGGTCAGCCGCTGTAGCTATTATAGAGAGACCCTAGGACTACCTTAGTTAAAGGATGCAGCTGACATCAGGGAAGTGCACCCAGCCATGGAAGATCTAAGCACAGCCTGTACGACTGCAGCAAGGGAAATCTATTTATTGTCTAGACTGTATGATGATGCACAGCCAGGGTTGTATTCATTAGGACATAACATACAAAAGCTTTAGCAGAGAATGAAGGTTTCTTATTGGACAAGATTAGGTAGTCTGTTTCAGTCTTCATGCACATGTCTGGCTTGCTCATAAAGAATAAAGAGGCTGCAGTATGGATGACTGGGCGAAGAGATTCAGATGGCCTCTGTGCGGCTGGGGGCTCGCTCTCTCTCTCACTCACTCACTCGCTCTGTGCGGCTCTCTCTCTCACTGTGCGGCTCTCTCTCTCTCACTGTGCGGCTGGTGGCTCTCTCTCTCTCTCACTGTGCGGCTGGTGGCTCTCTCTCTCTCTCTCACTGTGCGGCTGGTGGCTCTCTCTCTCTCTCACTGTGCGGCTGGTGGCTCTCTCTCTCTCGCTCTGTGCGGCTGGGGGCTCTCTCTGGCTGGGGGCTCACTCTCTCTCTCTCACTGTGCGGCTGGTGGCTCTCTCTCTCTCGCTCTGTGCGGCTGGGGGCTCTCTCTGGCTGGGGGCTCACTCTCTCTCTCGCTTGCTCTGTGCGGCTGGGGGCTCTCTCGCTCTGTGCGGCTGGGGGCTCTCTCGCTCTGTGCGGCTGGGGGCTCTCTCGCTCTGTGCGGCTGGGGGCTCTCTCGCTCTGTGCGGCTGGGGGCTCTCTCGCTCTGTGCGGCTGGGGGCTCTCTCGCTCTGTGCGGCTGGGGGCTCTCTCGCTCTGTGCGGCTGGGGGCTCTCACGCTCTGTGCTGCTGGGGGCTCTCACGCTCTGTGCGGCTGGGGGCTCTCACGCTCTGTGCGGCTGGGGGCTCTCACGCTCTGTGCGGCTGGGGGCTCTCACGCTCTGTGCAGCTGGGGGCTCTCTCTCTCTCTCTCTCTGTCTATGTGCTGCTGGGGTCTCTCTCTCTGTGTCTCTGTTTTAGCGTCACATCTCACAGCCAGGCCACTGGATTATTTATAACAAAGCAGCAGTGAGGAGGAGAGGAGCCGGAAACAACCAGCTGACAGCAGCATCCCCCCCTGCCCTTCCTCCTGGGATGCCCCAGCACAGTGTGCCACCTGCCAGTCCACAACAAATAGACACAGACCAATCCCTTTCTTCAAAAAGAGACGATTAATTGTCCTGCTAAATATAATGTCAGTGTGACTAGTAGTCCTAGACCCAAACTTACACAACCGAATAGCTTTGGAATCAGTATGACAGTAAGGTAGTCCTGTACACACAAACATCTTTCCACTATGAGAGAGCAATGTGATTAGCTAGTTCCAGAGGTTCCCTCACAGTACAGTGTGTATCGTACAGTACAGTGAGGAAGGTACCCCTATATGTTTATGACACACCCTTATTTAAAACAAGATTGACCAGCACCACCTTATCTGTCGGCCTTCACACTGCCAGCCAATAGCAGGCCAGATCAATGTATGCCTACATCATCAATGCCATGTTAGGTGCTATGTATCCGTCACTCTCTTTCCCACCAACACTAACAGTGTTAGAAGATCTTGATGTTTTTTCACAGCTATAGGTATACAACTATATAGTTAAAGCCTGTTTAGTGACAAATGACCTTGTTCTGCCTGGTGAAGAGGGGAGACTCACTGCTGTTGTTTAGCTAACTATGTGCTTACAATAGCTACATAACTCAACCCACTACACCAGGTAGACAAAACAACAGTACTTGCAGTTAACTAGCTAGTTCCACTAAATAGCCATAGTTATAACTGGCTAGCCTAGCTAGTTAGCGAGTAAACGAGGTTTGTTAGCTGCTAACTTAGTTAACTATCTATCTAGCCTAGTGTCTATCAACCATCTGTATTAGCGACGTTGCTAGCTCGCTAACGTTAGGTTGCAGAGAACACCTGTGATTAGGTGAATGAATAACATTCACATTGACATATCTTTTGAAATGTTAACGAGTTTACCTTCAGCCACATCTTCGTCTATGGCTCCCTTCACTTGAGAGAAGCACCACTGGAAATCGTTCCCTCCTCCGACACCTACAAAACATGACACATTGAATAAGGTGAATAAATAGCCAGGAAATACTAGCAGATGTTATAGAGACACAGAGGAATAATTCCCATCTTTTAAATGTGTACTTCAACCTAGCTACTAGCTGACTGTACAGGACCCCCGCCTACAGAGTAGTCAACCTTACCTGCCATTGCCACTTTCTGCAACAGAACTGGCGTCTTTGGGGGGGGGGGGTCTTCCGATAGTGATTTGACTTGTAAGGATTGTATTTCAGTGCAGGTTATTACAAGGAAACAGTTATTAGACTCGTGAATAAGGGCTTACGGAAATGCCCGTGATTTTTTTTCTATCCAAAATGGCGCACAGTGACGTCGCCGTGACGCAGTGACGTCGCCGTGACGTCATTGAGGCGCGCAGCTTCCCAGGGCCTTGTCGAGCGGACTGTTATCTGCAGGTTTCCCCCCCATGTTACATGTTATTGCAAAACATACATTTTGTTTCGTACTTAAAGACACCCAGTACAATATGAGTCAGAGACATTGTCATAGGCATAGAAATCTAAGAGATATACAGAGCCTAGGCCATTGGCTGGTGTTTCACAAACATTGTTCTACCAGGGAATAGAGCTTTGCCAGCTTGTAGTCCTAAAAACCGTAAATGAGTTACCGCTGGTTGGTTCAGCCATTCCTATGGGGAAAGCATAGGGTTTGGGATAATAAGGTCTGAGGTTAACACAGGCTCGGGAAAGCTTATACGTCATCTTTGCCTATACTAGAACAATAACAAAAGCTACTCAGTCATGCCACTGACTGCCAATTTACAATCTTGTCTTGGAGCAGACTGTAGGCACCTAAATCCAGCCAGCAGAGTGCAGTGTTCAGCCAGAAATGATGAGTCTCCTCAGCTCTTTCTCTGCTCAGTATGAAGAGGTGGTGTCGCTCCTCTCCAGTCTCCTGCTGTCGCCAATAAAGCTAAATGCAGTTACATTTATTCATATTAAACCTCAAAGCACGAAATGTAGCTGCTGGTTTGTTTGCACCATTTTTGAATGAAAAACGAAAACGTAATTTATGGTTGGCTGTGTGACTAAGCTCCTGTTAGTGGAAGCTTGTTTGCTCAATGCATTTTTTAAATTATTTTTCTCAATTTGCTTGTAAGACTTAAAAGCCTCCTCCTGACAGCGTATTCCTCCATCTACTTTAGAAAATCCTCCTGGGCCTGACAGCGTAATCCTCCATCTACTTTAGAAATCCTCCTGGGCCTGACAGAGTAATCCTCCATCTACTTTAGAAATCCTCCTGGGCCTGACAGAGTAATCCTCCATCTACTTTAGAAAATCCTCCTGGGCCTGACAGAGTAATCCTCCATCTACTTTAGAAAATCCTCCTGGGCCTGACAGAGTAATCCTCCATCTACTTTAGAAATCCTCCTGGGCCTGACAGAGTAATCCTCCATCTACTTTAGAAAATCCTCCTGGGCCTGAGAGTAATCCTCCATCTACTTTAGAAATCCTCCTGGGCCTGACAGAGTAATCCTCCATCTACTTTAGAAATCCTCCTGGGCCTGACAGAGTAATCTACTTTTTGCAGCTCCTTTCTTCATTGATGCCAACCCATACAATACAAATATATTTTAAGTCTTGAGACAATTGAGACATGGATTGTGTATGTGTGTCATTCAGAGGGTGAATTGACAAGACAAAGGATATAGGTGCCCTTAAACGGGGTATGGTAGTAGGTGCCAGGCGCACCGGTTTGAGTGTGTAAAGAACTGCAAAGCTGCTGGGTTTTTGACACTCAACAGTTGTGTGTATCAAGAAAGGTCCACCAACCAAAGGACATCCAGCCAACTTGACACAACTGTGGGAAGCATTGGAGTCAACATGGGCCAGCATCCCTGTGGAACGCTTTTGACACCTTGTAGAGTCCATGCCCCGATTAATTGAGGCTGTTCTGAGGGGAAAAGGGGGTGTAATATTAGGAAGGTGTTAATGTTTTGTACACTCAGTGTACAATGTTAAAGAAATTGAAAAATGTATTTCAAAATAAATTCTGAAATCCTTGTCTTAACAATGAAACTATAGTGACTGCCACTGCAATTGTCAGACTCATTCAGATTGCAGAACTGTCAGTTTACAAAATGAACAGAGCAGCAACATAACACATTAACTGCCATGACACTTTCACCGATGGGTGACCCAAAGAGAGCAAACCCAAGAACACGCCTCCAACAAGCTACGCTTTCAGATCCTCTACACACTGAAACAGAAGGGTTCCTAAAGGGTTCTTTGGGAAGGGTGATGGTTCTCTGTGTAACCATAATGACTTCAATGGTTCTTTACAGTTCACAAAAGGGTTCTTACTCTTTTAGTGATAATGAAAATGTAGGGGAGGCTGCTCACTAGAATATTTGGGGGTGTGGTTTGGGGGTGTGGTTTGCTTACAGCTTTTTGTGCAACCGTGAGTGAGAGTCATTCTAGTTCATCTAATGTGTTGTGTTTTGGACTCAGTCACATAAGCTGCTGATGTTTATTATCTGTCACTGTATTCCTAGTCATATTTATTATACATATCTACCTTAATTACCTTTTACCCCTGCACATCGACTTGCTATTGGTTCATATGTACATATCTACCTGAATTAGATATGTCTAGTAAATAGTCTGTTATAAACAGGAGTGGAAATTGACAACATTTATATTCTGGGAACCCTCCAATGTAAAATCTTTGATTTTAGCTCCTTTGTACAAAATGTCAAAAGGATTTCACTCTAACTTCAACATACATTTCTACCACAGGTTATGTAGGAGTAGGCCTAAGGGTAATTCTAAAGGTTGGTTCACATCTACAGTACACTTCCTCTCAGCCCTTATTCATCGCATGGAGTTCTGGGAGTACAGTAGGACCCCCTTGGTGTGCAGACAGAGTAACATCTCTATAGAAACATCCAGCAATCATTACTATGGCTGTCAGTCAAGAGCCAGAGAGTGCTCTGTGTCGGCATCAGAGCGGGGCCCCCTGTGTGGGGTGTTGACATGTTGGATGGTAATCATATGGCCATTAACGTAGCCAGCCAGCCAATGGAATCAATAGACCTGACACGTGGATGACATATAGCAGCATTATAACCCTTCACATGCCTGGATTCCTTTCCATTTTCAAGATCAAATGCCTCTTGGTTGAAAGTCTCATATTGATCGGTTACATTTCAGGTTTGTGGCAAATCATAGCATCAATTTTACCTCGGAGCACTTCATATGCCTCCTACAGGATATTGATAGTAATTAGTAACGGTAACTTACCAGTGTTTCAAATGGCATCATATGTCTAACTAGGGCCCATAGGGCTCTGTACAAAAGTAGTGTGCTCTGTAAGGAACGGGGTTTCATTTGGGATTCAGCCAATGCCTTGAGGAAAAATTAGTCTGGTACTCCTTGTTGGTGTTTGTGTACAAACATGTATTTATTATCTGTGACCTAATGCCTCCATTTGGTAAACATGCCACTTTTCCTTGTCAGTTATCTATTAGCATGGAAAGGATTTTGACCAAACAGAATATTTATCACAGTGTCATGTGTCCAGGTCAGAAAGCAGGGAACTGGTTAATAAGTTTACTATTATTGTTGTGTAAGACCCCAGGAACACAAGCTGTTGTCATGGTGTCAGCTAATGGGGATTATAATATAATACAATTAAAATGAAACATCCTCAATCAGCAGATTCTCTTTTTGCATCCCATCAGAGATTTGTCCTTAACAATTAAGATGAAGATCGTTTGGGACATTTTATTACAGCTATTTTAAACTGTACTACTTACTATGAATTGTTAAATAACGAGAGAGACAGAGAGAGAGAAACTAGTTCAACATACCCTTGGCATGAATAGTCTGGGCATAATTTAGGTTCATAACAAAACAACAATTACCCCAAGACTGCTATTTTCCATAGCAGTAGGTCTATCTATGGCACCATACAGCACTTGTTCCCCCTCCTCTCTGTAGATTGAGCCTGTAGGTCTCCATGGGACAGTGTAATGCTCTCCATCCATCTGCTGTCTGCTGTTGTCCTGTCATTGGTAACACACTACAGCAGATGTGACGGGCCCGAGGTCAACACAAGACAGTATTACTGCTTCTCCAGCTGGGTGATATCTGATACCATGTGTTTCTGACAGGTCTGTGTGCGCCAGATGAGTTGTGAGATGCCTGTGCTATTCCCATGACATAGTCAATCCATTTATATTTCAGCTCGATAGCACTGGAACACTTCCATTCTATACAGCCCACAGATTCTGTGTTAGGCGTCCTACAAGATCAAAAGATGTCAAAAGATGATGCATTGCGTATTGGTTTGATGAAACTAATATCGCTAGGGTCAAGGATTATTGGGGTTCATGTACTTACACTGAGATTCTAAAGTATTTACTATATGGCAACAGATCCATTTCACAAACTGTCCCAATAAAAACTACAGTCTTGTGGATGGGAGTTTTAAACCATTAACATTTCTAGAAATACAGGAAGTCCTTGATTACTCCAACTGCTGTGGTCATCCAATGTCTTGCCTCTCATTTTCCTAGAGAATATCAACACACATCAATAAGCAGCCGTATTCTAAAAGTATTGAGTTCCATATATTGACAGATATACTGTACAGTGAGCTCCAACAGTATCAGAACATTGACAATCTGTTGTTTTGACTCTGTACTCCAGCATTTGTTTGAAATTATACAATAATGATGAAGTTACCAACGACTGGCTCTCTCCAGTAAACCAGTCCCTCACCTGAGTTGTAACAACGACTGGCTCTCTCCAGTAAACCAGTCCCTCACCTGATCTGTAACAACGACTGGCTCTCTCCAGTAAACCAGCCACTCACCTGATCTGTAACAACGACTGGCTCTCTCCAGTAAACCAGCCACTCACCTGATCTGTAACAACGACTGGCTCTCTCCAGTAAACCAGCCACTCACCTGATCTGTAACAACGACTGGCTCTCTCCAGTAAACCAGCCACTCACCTGATCTGTAACAACGACTGGCTCTCTCCAGTAAACCAGCCACTCACCTGATCTGTAACAACGACTGGCTCCAGTAAACCAGCCACTCACCTGATCTGTAACAACGACTGGCTCCAGTAAACCAGCCAGTCACCTGATATTTAACAATGACTGGCTCCAGTAAACCAGCCACTCACCTGATCTGTAACAAGGACTGGCTCCAGTAAACCAGCCACTCACCTGAGCTGTAACAATGGCTGGCTTCTCTCCAGTAAACCAGCCACTCACCTGAGCTGTAACCATGGCTGGCTCTCTCCAGTAAACCAGCCACTCACCTGAGCTGTAACAATGGCTGGCTCTCTCCAGTAAACCAGCCACTCACCTGAGCTGTAACAATGGCTGGCTCTCTCCAGTAAACCAGCCACTCACCTGAGCTGTAACAATGGCTGGCTCTCTCCAGTAAACCAGCCACTCACCTGAGCTGTAACAATGGCTGGCTCTCTCCAGTAAACCAGCCACTCACCTGAGCTGTAACAATGACTGGCTCTCTCCAGTAAACCAGCCACTCACCTGAGCTGTAACAATGACTGGCTCTCTCCAGTAAACCAGCCCCTCACCTGATCTGTAACAACAACTGGCTCTCTCCAGTAAACCAGCCACTCACCTGAGCTGTAACAACGACTGGCTCTCTCCAGTAAACCAGCCACTCACCTGAGCTGTAACAATGACTCTCTCCAGTAAACCAGCCACTCACCTGAGCTGTAACAATGACTCTCTCCAGTAAACCAGCCACTCACCTGAGTTGTAATTAGTTTTACTTTTGATACGGTGCCATTTGGGACACAGCTTATGGACCCAGTAATGAAGTGCTACATAATTATACTGATTCATTCTCATGCATGTTTACCCATTAGTGTAGTGATGAGATGAATGGGTGGACTTAACCAGCGAAGCTGTAATACGTGGACTGGATTTCCACCTGTACCATAATATTACACTCTCCGTATTAACAAAACTTCTTAGAGTAGAAGTACTGATCTAGGATCAGGTCCATATAATCTCATTCATTATGATCTAAAGTAGTCACCAACCTTTGAGTCAAGATCACTTACTGAGTGAAAATGCAAACCGAGATCTACCACAATGATTTTTTTTTTCAACACAATTTTAAAAACGTAAACCATACAAAAAAACAGTACTGTAGCAATGAGGTTTGTGAAATAAGCTACAGACCCAATACATTATCGCCTCATATTGCTTTGCTTGAATTGCCCTGCCAATGCATTGTTGTTTGGGCCATTAATTATTTTTAACAATTTGAGGTAGGCTTTACCGGTAATAGATCCCCGCAGCTGAGTGACTACACATACAATGATTTGCTATTGCCTGCATCATCTGCCTCATGCACAAATTCATGTTGTTACTCCTATGAACAGAGAAAGTGAAATATTCCTATTAATAAAAGACCCAAGCTGCTGAAATGAATGAACAACAACAACACAAGCCAGTCGCTACACTGTCCAACTCATTCATTACTGCTGCAGTGCTTGTTGTAGTGCTGAGTGGAAACAGGAAGAACATGCATTTGTTGAATACAAAGTGTTGACAGTAAGAACTTCAACATGATTTCACTCTAAAAACAGCAGCTCTCCGCTGTATTCGTTGACAGTCTCTCTCTAGTCATGGTTTTAAACGTTTTGAAATCACAGTCTCAACTTTGCTGTAGCTTTCAAACACTTAAAAGACACACCCTATCCCCTCAGCCCTCAAATTAAGTGGACCCTTCTGATGTGCCTACTGTGTGATAGCTAATTCATTTGCTAGCTAACTAACGTTAGCCTGCATAGCTAGAACTTTTGAATAAGGAAAATATTTGACTTCTACATTTTCCAAAAAACGAACCAAACAAAACATCATTACTTTTAGGAGATGTGTTTGTGCCGCCATGTGCTTTAGTAGAACAATTTATAAATTATTTGAATTTGTTTTTACTTACACTTGTATGTTGACTTCTCCGTTGATGTTGTTTTTAAGTTTTCGCGGACTTTTCATAGCGGATATACGATCGTCGCGAATTGAATTGTGGGGATTTTCAGGCCGCGGAAGGAGCATAATTGTACACTCGCAAACTCGACTAAAAACAAGGTCATTAAGGGAGGGCAAGTGGACGAGGGTGTGTCTTTTAAGTGTTTGGACCGCGCACCCTGGTAATCTGAGCCATCCGATTGGCCAGCGGAAGGCCAATAGTGCACTTGATTTTTCTCTCCGGGCCCGCGGGGAGGCTGAGTTTGTACCTTCAGACACATGAAATGTTTCAAAATGGCACGTTTGAAATACCCGGCACGCAGGGCAGCTGAACCGGGTGACAAATAAAATAAATAGGAACACAAGGCTTTATCATTGGGTTTTTTGACCACTGATCTAAAGGCTCAAACTGATCCCAGATCATTAGCTCTCCTACTCTGAGATGGTTTATAAATACAGACCCTGTCCTCTTGGATGAGGTGGTTGTATTCTCACATACAGAGAGAGAGACCAGCTGCTGCACTAGCTCTGTTTCTCTCTTTCTCCCTCACAGTGGAACATTTACATGCATCCCCACACACCAGAACTGTGAAATGAGTCTGCTGGCCTCCTTGTCTCTGACTGGGGAAAAAGAGAGTGAGATGGTGTCTTTCCCATTGGTTTATAATCTTCACACTCTAATGCGCAAATAAGCCTGTGTGAGAGATGGTGTTAGAGTGCATTAATCATTGACAGGAAGAGAGACGGATATGCTTCCCAAATAGCACCCTATTGCATATATAGTGCACTATTTTTGACCAGAGTCCTTTGTTTTCACTCTTCAGACCCACTTGAACGGAATTGACAGAGGAGGAGGGGGGGGGGGGGGGACCATCCTCCTCAGTGAATTTTATAAAAATGTAAATAGTGAAACATTAAAAAATGTATCCTTTTTAGATAAAACTATACTAAATATATTTACGCCACCAAATAATTTATTAAAACACACTGTTTTGCAATGACGGTCTACAGTAGCCTCAACAGCACTCTGAAGGGTAGCACCATGGTGTAGCCAGAGGACAGCTAGCTTCCGTCCTCCACTGGGTACATTGACTTCAATACAAACCTAGGAGGCTCGTGGTACTCGCCCTTCCGTAGACTTACACAGTAATTATGACAACTTTTGGAGGATGTACTCGAACCTATCAGAGCTCTTGCAGCATGAACTGACATGTTGTCCACCCATTCAAAGGATCAGTGAATTAATCTAGTACTGAAAGCATAACGAGAAGCAAGAGAGAGAGAGCTATATATATATATATATATAGCTCCCAACTGCACATAGGGACAAAGATTGTACTTTTTGGAGAAATGTCCTCTGGTCTTGGTTGCAAATTGGTCTTCCAAATTGACAATGACCCAGAGCATACTTCCAAAGTTGTGGCAAAATGGCTTAAGGACAACAAAGTCAAGGTATTGGAGTGGCCATCACAAAGCCCTGACCTCAATCCTATAGAACATTTGTGGGCAGAACTGAAAAAGCATATGCGAGCAAGGAGGCCTACAAACCTGACTCAGTTACACCAGTTCTGTCAGGAGGAATGGGCCAAAATTCACACAACTTATGTTAGGGATCTTGTGGAAGGCTACCCAAAACGTTTGACCCAAGTAAAAAAATGTAGGCAATGTAGGCAATGCTACCAAATACTAATTGAGTGTATGTAAACTTCTGACCCACTGGGAACGTGATGAAAGAAATAAAAGCTGAAATAAATCACTCTACATTATTCTGACATTTCACATTCTTAAAATAAAGTGGTGATCCTAACTGACCTAAGACAGGAATTTTTTACTAGGATTAAATGTCAGGAATTGTGAAAAACTGAGTTTAAATGTATTTGGCTAAGGTGTATGTAAACGTCCAACTGCATATACATAGCTAAATAAATACAGAAAAAGTAAACAGAAGACATTTGAACCCCGTCTGGCACAAAGAGTAGATTCATGTAGGAGACCCGCCAAATACCCCTGCTGTGGGTTGGTGCTATTGCCCCATCCTGGTTGACGCAGAGCAGAGATGTCCTGAGGGCATGTTGCTCAGGGATCTCTGATGTTATTAAGAGAGGCTAAGAATCATAATTTCCTGGTAAACAACATTATACGTTTGAGCCAAATAAACAAGACCAAAATTCCAATGGAAGAGCAGATATTCGAGACATAGATATTATTGTCTCCTATATAAATATATTTATCTTCTATGTGGTAAATGGTACATGTGTGTATATAGATTGTCTATAGGCTTGACAGGCCAGGCACACATGGAAACAATCATGATTGACAGGTGAACCAGCAGGGACCTTTCTTTAGCAGTTGAGATTGTTCCAAAATAACCTAGAGAGAGAATCCATCTGGTCTAATGAGCCGCTCCACAACCACCACACCAACAAGGTACTCAAACCACCACCACACCAAGGTTCTCAAACCACCACCACACCACCAAGGTACTACCACCACCAACACACCACCAAGGTACCATTTTATGCACACCACCAAGGTACCACCACCACACCACCATACCATCAAGGTACTACCACCACCAACAAGGTACCACCACCAAGGTACCACCACCACCACCTCCACTACACCATCAAGGTACCACCACCACCAAGGTACAACCACTACCACCACACCATCAAGGTACCACCACCATCACACCACCAAGGTACCACCACACCACCAAGGTACCACCACCACCAAGGTACCACCACTACCACCACACCATCAAGGTACCACCACCATCACACCACCAAGGTCTCCAGCTAAGCTACTGTTACTGTAGAGTAGAGTCTCCACTCACCCAGTAACGCTCAGGTAAATGGGTCTCCAGCTAGGCTACTGTTACTGTAGAGTAGAGCCTCCACTCACCCAGTAATGCTCAGGTAAATGGGTCTCCAGCTAGGCAACTGTTACTGTAGAGTAGAGCCTCCACTCACCCAGTAATGCTCAGGTAAATGGCTCTCCAGCTATACTACTGTTACTGTAGAGTAGAGCCTCCACTCACCCAGTAATGCTCAGGTAAATGGATCTCCAGCTAGGCTACTGTTACTGTAGAGTAGAGCCTCCACTCACCCAGTAATGCTCTGGTAAATGGATCTCCAGCTAGGCTACTGTTACTGTAGAGTAGAGCCTCCACTCACCCAGTAATGCTCAGGTAAATGGATCTCCAGCTAGGCTACTGTTACTGTAGAGTAGAGCCTCCACTCACCCAGTAATGCTCAGGTAAATGGATCTCCAGCTAGTCTACTGTTACTGTAGAGTAGAGCCTCCACTCACCCAGTAATGCTCAAGTAAATGGATCTCCAGCTAGGCTACTGTTCCTGTAGAGTAGAGCCTCCACTCACCCAGTAATGCTCAGGTAAATGGATCTCCAGCTAGTCTACTGTTACTGTAGAGTAGAGCCTCCACTCACCCAGTAATGCTCAGGTAAATGGGTCTCCAGCTAGGCTACTGTTACTGTAGAGTAGAGCCTCCACTCACCCAGTAATGCTCAGGTAAATGGGTCTCTAGCTAGTCTACTGTTACTGTAGAGTAGAGCCTCCACTCACCCAGTAATGCTCAGGTAAATGGGTCTCCAGCTAGGCTACTGTTACTGTAGAGTAGAGCCTCCACTCACCCAGTAATGCTCAGGTAAATGGGTCTCCAGCTAGGCTACTGTTACTGTAGAGTAGAGCCTCCACTCACCCAGTAATGCTCAGGTAAATGGGTCTCCAGCTAGGCTACTGTTACTGTGAGTGCCAGTACAGTACTTTAAGTGCAGAACATTACATGTTAGCTGTTAAGTGGCAGGTACATAAGTGGTCAGTCTGAAGCTGGAAGAAACACACACCTGGTTAGACGAGATGCTTGCTGGCGGAGTAAAACCCTGACGAAGACAGCATGCTGTTGAAACGTGAGTTAATCAGTCTTAGAATGTGCCGTTTTTCCTTGACTTTTCAATGTACCTAAGTGGAACTCTAAGTCACAATGTATGTGTCTCAAATGCCACACTGTTCCCTATAAAGTGCACTTTTTTTTAAACAGAGGCCCATGAACCTTGGTCAAATTAGGCTAGTGGCCAATCCTCAAAAAGGATATTTTACTGCAAAAGTGGTTGAAGTGATATATGTAACCTCAGTGAGTGTAGAAAGATACCTGGCTGGAGAGGGGGTGGGCCACATAGGCTCATGTAACCCAATATTGCAAGCTCTGATATTTGCTGGAATGTGGAATACGAGCACATTTAAATTTTAGCAGACGTTCTTATCCAGAGCGACTTACAGGAGCAATTAGGTTTACGTACCTTGCTCAAAGGCACATGGGACGATTTTTCCCCTAGTCGTCTCAGGGATTCAAACCGTGGCCTTTCAGATAGTGCCCTTAACCACTAGGCTACCTGCCACCCAATTGTCTGCACTACATACACACATAAACAGCATTAGGATATCTTAACGCATCTTGGAAGACCTGTAAGCACAGAGATATTATATCAACTAGGAATGTTTATGAGGAGTGGAAGCTTACTTTAGGTTAATAGACAACTTTCCAAGTAAAATATGCTGTCATTCAATGCTGTATGGTCCTGGCTGGCAAGCATTCATATAGTCACACATGGTTTCTGATGTGGATATTGTGATCCACCATCCTGGCTGTCTGCCCTGGAGTATACTGTATGTTGACTTGGTGATATTATGGTGTATAGGGTGGATGTAACCACACGTGACAAGTGCATAAGGCAGGTGTTCACTACAATAGAGCAACACAATCTGACAGTCATTGACAAGAAATGACATCAACTTAGTGAGCCTTCACATGTCATAGGAACTGTGCCTCTCAAATGTCATTGCCATCCTGAATGTTCCAGTCTGCCCTGGAGTTACTGTACATGTTGACATGATGGTGGAAGGGGAGGATGGAACCATGACATGATGGTGGATGGGGAGGATGGAACCATGACATGTTGGTGGATCGGGAGGATGGAACCATGACATGTTGGTGGATCGGGAGGATGGAACCATGACATGATGGTGGATGGGGAGGATGGAACCATGACATTATGGTGGATGGGGAGGATGGAACCATGACATGATGGTGGATGGGGAGGATGGAACCATGACATTATGGTGGATGGGGAGGATGGAACCATGACATTATGGTGGATGGGGAGGATGTAACCATGACATGATGGTGGATGGGGAGGATGGAACCATGACATTATGGTGGAAGGGGAGGATGGAACCATGACATTATGGTGGATGGGGAGGATGGAACCATGACATTATGGTGGATGGGGAGGATGGAACCATGACATTATGGTGGATGGGGAGGATGGAACCATGACATGATGGTGGATGGGGAGGATGGAACCATGACAGTCAATAACACAAAAGATCTATATACAGAGTGCAAATGTAGTGCAAAATGCAGTAAGGTTAGGAAGGTAGGACAATAAATAGGCCATAGTGGTGAAATAAGTTACATATTAGCATTAACACTGGAATGATGGATGTGCAAATGATGATGTGCAAATAGAGATACTGGAGTGCAAAATGAGCGAAAATAATAAAATAAATATGGGGATGAGGTAGTAGGGTGGGCTATTTACAGAAGGGCTATATACAGGTGCAGTGATCGATAAGCAGATGACCGGTCCCGTGTGCCACCCCTTCCTTTGAGCAGGGCTGGCTACCTGCCCCAGACTGGGCACCGGCACGCTAAGGAGCTCCTGCTCCAAAGCGGGGCTGCACGCCGTGCCCAGCCTGGGCACCGACGCAGAGGTGATTTCCAGCCGTGTAGTTGGGCTGGCTGCCGTAGGCTCCGTGCAGTGAGCCGTCGCTGGAGGCTCCAGGCAGTGGACCGTCGCTGGAGGCTCCGGGCTCTGGACCGTCGCTGGATCATCTGACCCTCTCTTAAATACAACTCCTTACATTCTACATAACTACTGCTATATTAGCATAATCTCATCTTGTTTTTCAGAGCAGATAGCTAACATAGTAGAAGATCTGCCAAATTCCTCTCCAAAGTGAAACATATTCAGATCCCACCTGCCTTCCTGTGGTGGCTATGTGCTCTGTGTGCTATGTGCTCTGTGTGCCAGGTGCTCTGATGCTCTAAGGCATTGCATTCATCAGCACTAATGGCTTCAGCAGCATTTGATTTGTTTCTCCTAAGTGGTTGGGATATTCCATTAGCTCCAATGAGACACATTATCATAGCAATTTGGATGGATTCGGTTCTGTGTGATGAAAGTTAATATGCCGTCAACTATAGCATAAGAGAGGAATTAAAACCAGATCTAATAGGTCTTCAACACAATATTATAAACTAAACATGCATTTGTAACTTTGTCAAACACCCCATACATTCAAAGATTAATGTTTTGGAAGATTTATGCTCAAAATGTAAGTAAAAAACAAAAAACAACTACATTTCTCGGTTCATGTTTTGAAAAATGAATGCCCAAAATGTTATGGTACTGAATAGAAAGTCTGTAGCAAATATTCTTATCGGGTCATGTTTATAAACGTCTGTCTATAGCGATTAGAGAAAAAAAGCACTTCTATTCTACAGCAGCGGGTCTAAGATCCCATGTGAAGGGTATTGTTAAACTTTCTGTGGCTGCGTCCCAAATGGCACCCTATCCCCTATATAGTGCACTACTTTTGACCAGAGCCCAACTACTTTTTAAAAGGGCTCTGGTCAAAAGTAATGCCCTATATAGGGGATTAGGTGCCATTTGGGACGCAGCCTGTGACAGTTTGACAGGATTTTGAGGATTTGTGCCATTAAATGAATTAAAGGGTGTACAACTCCAGACTGACAGTGTATTAGCGTCTTAATGGGGTTAGCTGGAGATAAACGCTCTGTTTTGTGTAGATGTTCAAGATTTAACTTCGGTTGTGTCCCAAATAGCACCCTATTCACTACATAGTGTACTACTTCTGACCAGAGCCCTAAAGGCCATAGTCAAAAGAAGTGCACTATATAGGGAATAGGATGCTATTTGGGACACATCCTTTGTCTTCAGCTAAACTTCCTCTTCCTCAGTATGATTGACAGAAAAGGTTGAAGACCTCTTAGCAGAACATTAGGAGAATCATATGACACGTTAGACGGTGAAGGGTCATAGAATGTATTGTCATGCTAGACTTGTTCGATTTCAGAGTAAAATAGGCTGATTACTATATGGCACTACGTATATGGCATAGTTGTAATTAAAATACAAATATACAGTATATATAACTCTTTGTCTAACCTTGACATACATAATAGAAAGGCCATACATTTATGAAACAGAATACATTTAAATATTCAATATAGCCGGATCATTTCTACTTCACGTACCTCATGTAAGTAACTCTTTGTATTGTTAAGTTAGATTTGACCCTAACGTGTTTGTGTTGCGCAGTCGCTCTGTCTATGACCGCCAACCGTGAATCTCAAACAGTCCGTTCACTTGAGTCACACACTGCATTCATCTATGTCTGTGTGCGTTGTATAAGTAATGTTGTCTTTGTGTGATAGTTTAATGTTTCAGAGCTGTTTGTAACTTCTTAAAAAAACATTGTCTTGGCTTCGACATAGTTTGGCAGTGGACCCACACGAGCCACAGCTAGCTAAGTGATGATCGTGGGTTGGAAATGAATGTGCCATAGCAGCAGTTACTGTCGAGTACACCATCCACACAATCTAACCCAAAACACACTGATGAGGGAGCAGACATGTGCCACTGTTAGCTTGTGTGGATCAGCACACAGCCAGACATACACCTACACCGCCCGCAGGTCCACCTCAAAGAGTTTCCGTGGTACTTGACACACTGCACCCAAAACCAAGCCCCAAGTTCATGACCCTGAAAAACAAGCTCCTTGCCTAGGCACTCAGACATGACTGTCACTCTGCACTTTGTGAACAGCTGTTTTCTTTGTCTGTTCAACATCATTATACATTGGACATAACGTAGAATTTTTCAGGATGTTGTAATGGTTTATCCTTGTCATGTTTTATACTATGCTGCAGGTCATACTTTCTGGTGTGAAAAAAAGTTAATATTTTATACACACAAAATAGACCTGCTGTGAAGCTGCACTTTAAAAACGGGTCAGTATGTGAGATGTTTGACTAAAGATGTTTCAAAATATTCACACACTGAAGGTATTATGCTATTGTATTATGCTAAGTTGAGGTCAGATGCTCATGCTTGTGACCTGTAATGTTAGTGTTAAAATGTTTCAATATTATGTACACACTGTACTGTTAAAGGGATAATTCACTTTAAAATGAAAATTCTGTCCCTCAGGTTGTTTCAAGCCTGTATGAATTTCTTTCTTCTGCTGAACACAAAGGAAGATATTTTGAAGAATGTCAGTAACCAAACAGTTAACTGGACCCATTGACTTCCATAGTATTTTTTTTTTTTTCCTACTATGGAAGTCAATGGGTTTTCTGTTTTTGTTGTTTTAACATTTACAAAAATATCTAAAAACCTGTTTTTGCTTCGTCATTATGGGGTATTGTGTCATTATGGGGTATTGGGTCATTATGGGGTATTGGGTCATTATGGGGTATTGTGTCATTATGGGGTATAGTGTCATTATGGGGTATTATATCATTATGGGGTATTGTGTCATTATGGGGTATTATATCATTATGGGGTATTGTGTCATTATGGGGTATTGTGTCATTATGGGGTATTGTGTCATTATGGGGTATTGTGTCATTATGGGGTATTATATCATTATGGGGTATTGTGTCATTACGGGGTATAGTGTCATTATGGGGTATTGTGTCATTATGGGGTATAGTGTCATTATGGGGTATTGTGTCATTATGGGGTATTGTGTCATTATGGGGTATTGTGTCATTATGGGGTATTGTGTCATTATGGGGTATTGTGTCATTATGGGGTATTGTGTCATTATGGGGTATAGTGTCATTATGGGGTATTGGGTCATTATGGGGTATTGTGTCATTATGGTGTATTGGGTCATTATGGGGTATTGTGTCATATAGGGGTATTGTGTCATTATGGGGTATTGTGTCATTATGGGGTATAGTGTCATTATGGGGTATTGTGTAATTATGGCGTATTGTATCATTATGGGGTATTGTGTCATTATGGGGTATTGTGTCATTATGGGGTATTGGGTCATTATGGGGTATTGGGTCATTATGGGGTATTGTGTAATTATGGGGTATTGTATCATTATGGAGTATTGAGTCATTATGGGGTATTGTGTCATTATGGGGTATTGTGTCATTATGGGGTATTGTGTCATTATGGGGTATAGTGTCATTATGGGGTATAGTGTCATTATGGGGTATTGTGTCATTATGGGGTATTGTGTCATTATGGGGTATTGTGTCATTATGGGGTATTGTGTCATTATGGGGTATTGTGTGTTGAAGTCTAATGTAACAAATGTGGAAAACGTCAAAGGGTCTGAATACTTTCCGAAGGCACTTTATACTGTATTTTAGAGGTGATGTATATGCTGTATTTTAGAGGTGATGTATATACTGTATTTTAGAGGTGATGTATATACAGTATTTTAGAGGTGATGTATATACTGTATTTTAGAGGTGATGTATATACTGTATTTTAGAGGTGATGTATATACTGTATTTTAGAGGTGATGTATATACTGTATTTTAGAGGTGATGTATATGCTGTATTTTAGAGGTGATGTATATACTGTATTTTAGAGGTGATGTATATGCTGTATTTTAGAGGTGATGTATATGCTGTATTTTAGAGGTGATGTATATACTGTATTTTAGAGGTGATGTATATACTGTATTTTAGAGGTGATGTATATGCTGTATTTTAGAGGTGATGTATATACTGTATTTTAGAGGTGATGTATATGCTGTATTTTAGAGGTGATGTATATACTGTATTTTAGAGGTGATGTATATACTGTATTTTACAGGTGATGTATATACTGTATTTTACAGGTGATGTATATGCTGTATTTTAGAGGTGATGTATATGCTGTATATTTGAGGGGACATACTGTATATGCTGTATTTTACAGGTGATGTATATGCTGTATTATAGAGGTGATGTATATACTGTATTTTAGAGGTGATGTATATACTGTATTTTAGAGGTGATGTATATACTGTATTTTAGAGGTGATGTATATGCTGTATTTTAGAGGTGATGTATATACTGTATTTTAGAGGTGATGTATATGCTGTATTTTAGAGGTGATGTATATGCTGTATTTTAGAGGTGATGTATATACTGTATTTTAGAGGTGATGTATATACTGTATTTTACAGGTGATGTATATACTGTATTTTACAGGTGATGTATATGCTGTATTTTAGAGGTGATGTATATGCTGTATATTTGAGGGGACATACTGTATATGCTGTATTTTACAGGTGATGTATATGCTGTATTATAGAGGTGATGTATATGCTGTATTATAGAGGTGATGTATATGCTGTATTTTACAGGTGATGTATATGCTGTATTTTACAGGTGATGTATATGCTGTATTATAGAGGTGGTATATATGCTGTATATTTGAGGGGACATACTGTATATGCTGTATTTTACAGGTGATAAATATGCTGTATTATAGAGGTGATGTATATGCTGGTCGTCCCACCAAAGTCAGCTGACAGGTGTTGTCTGGCAAAAGTCAGTTGTGTCTTGATATTCTTTTTTGAGAGGTTTTTCAGAGGCTTCTTCCTTCCTGAATTTTTTTTTGTGATTTGTTAAATTGGGTAACCTTTATCTGTCAATAGTGTTGAAGTGAAGATAACATATCCATCTGTCCAAATATGTCAAAAAAATGAGAACTTTCCAGGGGGTGTACTTACTTTTTCACATTACTGTATATGCTGTATTTTAGAATATATATATATATATTTTTAATTTAACCTTTATTTAACTAGGCAAGTCAGTTAAGAACAAATTCGTATTTACAATGACGGCCTACGCCGCCCTCACGGCCAGTTGTGGTTCAGTCTGGATTTGAACCAGGTTTTCTGTAGTGACACCTCTTGCACTGAGATGCAGTGTCTTAGACCACTGTGCCACTTGGGATGTATATACTGTATTTTAGAGGTGATGTATAATGTAGCATATTTCATACTTCACCAGATACATCATACCAGTCTTCACTGCTATTAACACCACATGCTATTTTCCTGTACTGTTAATTGAACAAGGTCTTAGAGCCATGTGATATATGATGGGTGCACACCGCCACATAGTTCAGATCATTAAGAAAACACATGTTCACTAGCTCTCAGATAAATGATCATCTATACAGCTCTATGGTGATCAACATGGACCATTACAGTGTGAGAAGCAGGATTATTTTGATCTGTATATGTGTATGTTGTTATGTGTATGCGGTGTGTGTTGCTATGCTTTTCAGATTCATGGCTGAAAAAGGACATGGATAATATCCAGTTAGTTGGGTTTTCCATGCATCGGCAGGACAGAACCGTAAGATCCGTGAGGGTGGGGTGTGTCTCTTTGATCTCTAATATTAAGGAAGTCTTCTGCCTCTCTCTCCTCTCTCTCTCCTCTCTCCGCTCTCTCTCCTCTCTCTCTCCTCTCTCTCCTCTCTCACTCCTCTCTCTCCTCTCTCACTCCTCTCTCTCTCCTCTCTCCGCTCTCTCCTCTCTCTCTCCTCTCTCTCTCCGCTCTCTCCCCTCTCTCCTCTCTCTCTCTCTCTCTCTCTCTCTCTCTCTCTCTCTCCGCTCTCTCTTCTCTCTCTCCTCTACCTCTTCTCTGTCTCTTCTCTCTCTCTCTCCTCTATCTCTCTCTGTCTCTTCTCTCTCCTCTCTCTCTCCACTATATCTCCCCCCCCCCTCCTCTACCTCTCCTCTTTCTCCTGACAGGAAGAAGGGCCATAATTCCTTGCCAGGTTGTGGCCATTTATAGTCTACTGAAATAACCTTGTTGATATCCAAGCCAAGAACATCCTGTAATTTCTATGATTCTGGATGAATGCACAGAAGTCTATGCACCCAACAACTCACACAAACAGTGTTTGCATGTTTGTTTGTGTTTGTGGATGTGTGTGTGTGTGTGTGTGTGTGTGTGTGTGTGCATGCATGTGTGTGTAGTCATAACTCTATGATAGCCTAGCTAAAGCAAGTCTGATGGAAATTCAGAAATTCAATAGAAATTAAATGTAACCTATCTTATTAGCACACTATAGTGATAATGACCTCAGTCTGACTGTCTCTGCAGCTTCCATTGTCTTTGATGTTCAACATTAGCTCTGCGTGGCTTGGCTAAATAGTGTAGCTCACTGCTTTGTGTTCAAAAACATCTACAATTTATTCTGTAGTGATTTGTGGAGTTTTATTTTCAATTCAAAGTTGGTAGATATCATTCATTTTGTGGTTAACAATATTTGTGTGGTCTACAGTTGTATAACCGCCTCACTGTGTCTCATACAGCATCACATCAACTAACATGTTTGATTTTAATATTTTCTCCATATGGAGTATCCTTTACAACACAGGGATGGGTCCCAAATGTGCACTACTTTTGACCAGAGCCCAGAGGGAATAGGGTTCCATTTTGGACGTAGTCCATCACTGAAGCCTAGTCTCCAACCTCGCTGCTCGTTCAGTACCTACGACCTCTTGGGTAAATAATGGAGTGACTGAATCAATGGAACGAAGCCAGATCTAAAAAATTAATGTTTTCTGAAATGGTTTGGAAAATGATGTTAATGGTAATTATAGTCTTTGAGCAGGAAGAACAATATTATAATCTAATAAAATGTATATATTTTTTTATCCTTTTATTTAACCTTTATTTAACTAGGCAAGTCGGTTAAAATCAAATTCTTATTTACGATGGCGGCCTACACCGGCCAAACACGGACGACACTGGGCAAATTGTGCGCCGCCCTTAGGACTCCCAATCACGGCCGGTTGTGATACAGTCTGGTTTCAAACCAGGTTGTCTGTAGTGATGCCACTTGGGAGCCCAAATAACATTGGGAAACTCATATTGTAGAAGTTGAAACTCAAGGCATCAATTTTTAGCATTTTCTCTCCACTCTATTCTCTCTATACTCTCTATACTCTCTATACACTCTATACTCTCTACTCTCTCTACTCTATACTCTCTATACTCTCTACTCTCTACTCTCTATACTCTACACTCTATACTCTCTACTCTCTATACTCTCTATACACTCTATACACTCTATACTCTCTACACTCTATACTCTTCTCTACTCTCTATACTCTCTATACTCTCTACTCTCTATACTCTCTACTCTCTATACTCTCTACTCTCTATACTCTCTCTACTCTATACTCTCTATACTCTCTACTCTCTATACTCTACACTCTATACTCTCTACTCTCTATACTCTCTATACACTCTATACTCTATTCTCTATACACTCTATACTCTATTCTCTCTATACTCTATACTCTACACTCTATACTCTCTACACTCTATACTCTCTACTCTCTCTACACTCTATACTCTATACTCTATAATCTCTACTCTCTATACTCTCTACTCTCTATACTCTACACTCTATACTCTCTACTCTCTATACTCTACACTCTATACTCTCTACACTCTATACTCTCTACTCTCTATACTCTACTCTCTATACTCTCTACTCTCTATACTCTCTATACTCTCTACTCTCTCTACTCTATACTCTCTATACTCTCTACTCTCTATACTCTACACTCTATACTCTCTACTCTCTATACTCTCTATACACTCTATACACTCTATACTCTCTACACTCTATACTCTCTACTCTCTATACTCTCTATACTCTATACTCTCTACTCTCTATACTCTCTACTCTCTTTACTCTCTACTCTCTATACTCTCTACTCTCTATACTCTCTCTACTCTATACTCTCTATACTCTCTACTCTCTATACTCTACACTCTATACTCTCTATACACTCTATACTCTATTCTCTATACACTCTATACTCTATTCTCTCTATACTCTATACTCTACACTCTATACTCTCTACACTCTATACTCTCTACTCTCTCTACACTCTATACTCTATACTCTATAATCTCTACTCTCTATACTCTCTACTCTCTATACTCTACACTCTATACTCTCTACTCTCTATACTCTACACTCTATACTCTCTACACTCTATACTCTCTACTCTCTATACTCTACTCTCTATACTCTCTACTCTCTATACTCTCTCTACTCTATACTCTCTATACTCTCTATACTCTATACTCTCTATACTCTCTATACTCTACACTCTATACACTCTACTCTCTATACTCTATTCTCTCTAAACTCTATACTCTCTCTACTCTCTATACACTCTATACTCTACACTCTATACTCTCTACTCTCTACTCTCTATACTCTCTATACTCTCTACTCTCTATACTCTCTACTCTCTATACTCTACACTCTATACTCTCTACTCTCTATACTCTCTACTCTCTATACTCTACACTCTATACTCTCTACACTCTATACTCTCTACTCTCTATACTCTACTCTCTATACTCTCTACTCTCTATACTCTCTCTACTCTATACTCTCTATACTCTCTATACTCTATACTCTCTATACTCTCTATACTCTACACTCTATACACTCTACTCTCTATACTCTATTCTCTCTATACTCTATACTCTCTCTACTCTCTATACACTCTATACTCTACACTCTATACTCTCTACTCTCTACTCTCTATACTCTCTATACTCTCTACACTCTATACTCTACACTCTATACTCTCTACTCTCTATACTCTCTACACTCTATACTCTCTACACTCTATACTCTCTACACTCTATACTCTCTTCTCTCTCTACTCTCTCTACTCTCTATACTCTATACTCTATACTCTCTACTCTATACTCTCTCTTCTCTCTATACTCTCTTCTCTCTCTACTCTCTATACTCTATACTCTATACTCTCTATACTCTCTGTACTCTCTTCTCTCTCTACTCTCTACTCTCTATACTCTACACTCTATACTCTCTACTCTCTCTACTCTCTATACTCTACACTCTACTCTCTCTACTCTCTATACTCTATACTCTCTACTCTATACTCTATACTCTCTCTTCTCTCTATACTCTCTTCTCTCTCTACTCTCTATACTCTATACTCTATACTCTCTATACTCTCTACTCTATACTCTCTATACTCTCTATACTCTCTACTCTTTAGAGTCTTCTGTCACTAAGACAAGATTTATCTTTTAACGTCCACTTTAGTTGTGCCTAAATAAAGTCAATCTCACCCTTAATTGTAATGTTCGGGATGGCATATCTCTCTACCGATGCTGCCTGGTGGGTCCGCTGCTCAAGCCAGCCTCTGTTCTCTTCATATCTCCACACAGCTGTGCCCTTGAAAGATACCAAAAGGACTGTGTTGACCAAAAACTGGTCACTCTCAGACGGCCCTTTGTCTTTGGCCGCGTGACTAAGTTACTCAGAAACAAGAGTGAAAAAACACTGGGTTCTTCTTATATGAGAGAAGCAGACAGTGGAAATGTACAGATTTAGGGCTCATACAGCGCATGCGCATAACAAAGTTTGTCATATCAGAGATCCCTAGTAATGTTAACACTAACCCGCATATAGTCAGAGATCCCCAGTAATGTTAACATTACTCCCCATATAATCAGAGATCCCCAGTAATGTTAACATTACTCCCCATATAGTCAGAGATCCCCAGTAATGTTAACATTACTCCCCATATAGTCAGAGATCCCCAGTAATGTTAACATTATTCACAATATAGTCAGAGATCCCCAGTAATGTTAACATTACTCCCCATATAGTCAGAGATCCCCAGTAATGTTAACATTACTCCCCATATAGTCAGAGATCCCCAGTAACGTTAACATTACTCCCCATATAGTCAGAGATCTCCAGTAACGTTAACATTACTCCCCATATAGTCAGAGATCTCCAGTAATGTTAACATTACTCACAATATAGTCAGAGATCCCCAATAATGTTAACATTACTCACAATATAGTCAGAGATCCCCAATAATGTTAACATTGATTAAGCTTTTTTTGCTGTAGTCAGATACAACTTTGATTTCCTTTCAACAATCACCCCCACATCCCCAAAGTGAGGCACTTTAGCTGTCTGTCATTTTCCAAAAATGTGTCTCAAAATGTATTTCTGAAACTAATTCCTTCTGCTCTGAGGCGCGGAGCTTTGAGATTCCTATAAAATCCCCATTAGAAGAAAAGAAAGCACTCACAGCACATCATTGTGGCTGTGTGTCACTTACTGAGACAGACTGTACAGTATTCAGAACCAGAACAGAGGTATGCTGAGCCATTTAAAACAGAACAACAACATACTGGCCTTAGGGATCCATCTGGACTGAAATATTATCTGCTACTCATTTTGGGTAGCGGTACTCGTTGTATTTCGGTGCTGGTAGTCATCATACCTTAGAGACAGTATTCTGTAAGAGGTGCAGGAGCTCCAGTAGTGAAACATTAGAATGGGCGATACTCTGTACGGTGAGCACTTGCACAATTCATGCACTGACTATAGTAAGATACATTATCTTCATGTTGAGTTTTATTTATCTGACTTTACTTTTATGCTAAATAAATGTCACTGCATTACAACTCTCGAACTGTCACATTGGAGAGAAGCACAGAGTTGAACTCAAGGAATTTACTATTGATTCAATTAACAGAATAACCGGTTTGCGTTTTTTTTTCGATTAGGATACCTGATGGCTGATCATGTGATTATCAGACACATTAAACCCAGGGCCACGGTCAGTAGACAACAGACACATTAAACCCAGGGCCACGGTCAGTAGTCAACAGACACATTGAACCCAGGGCCAAGGTCAGTAGTCAACAGACACATTAAACCCAGGGCCACGGTCAGTAGACAACAGACACATTAAACCCAGGGCCAAGGTCAGTAGTGAAACATTGTATTCCTGTTCTGCATGTCGGGGAGGCATGTTTATTCAACATAACATAGTTCTATGTGAACGTTCCAAAACGTTTTGTCCTGCTGAACGTGTCCCAGCAGACGCTCCACTTCATCACTGGGAGTCAAAAAACATGTAGCGCCAGGGCATGTAATCAACCTGATTCAATGTGTTCTAGTGCTATCACAGATTACCCTCACAGGTACTCAGAGGCATTTCTGTGTGTGTGTGTGTGTGTGTGTGTGTGTGTGTGTGTGTGTGTGTGCGTGTATGTGTGTGTGTGTGTGCGTGTATGTGTGTGTGCGTGCGTGTATGTGTGTGTGTGTGCGTGTATGTGCGTGTGTGTGTATGTGTGTGTGTGTGTGTGTGTGTGCGTGTGTGTGTTTGTGTGTGTTCGTGTGCGTGTGCGTGAGTGTGTGCGTGCGTATGTGTGTGTGTGTGTGCGTGTGTGTGTGTGTGTGTGTCTCATTACAGAGGGATGAGTTTATTACTATAACTTAGATTGAGACATTGTGCTCCGGGGCTTATGGGTGTTGGCATAGTTATCCAATCACAATAGAGCCAATACAGAGTGCTGCAGGGCCTGAGATATCCTGCTAGTGACCTTACACAAGAAGAGTCAAAGAAAACAGAAACAAAATGAAAACGTTAACTGATTAAGTCGATCAATCAAGTTATACATGTAGTTTAATGTAGTTTAATGTAGTTTAATGTACAGTAAGGTTGCATCCCACATTGTACTATAATTCCTACATAGTGCACTACCTTGGACCAGAGCCCTATGGGGTAGTGCACTATATAAGGAATAGGTTGCCTAATAAATGTCAGAATGTCATAGAAGTTCGTAAGTAATAAAATTCCTCCCAAATAAAATGTTTGTATGAAAGTTAGTAGGTATCAGGTTATAGTAGGTATCAGGATATAGTAGGTATCAGGTTATAGTAGGTATCAGGTTATAGTAGGTATCAGGATATAGTAGGTATCAGGTTATAGTAGGTACCAGGTTATAGTAGGTTCCATGTTATAGTAGGTATCAGGTTATAGTAGGTACCAGGTTATAGTAGGTACCAGGTTATAGTAGGTATCAGGTTATAGTAGGTATCAGGTTATAGTAGGTATCAGGTTATAGTAGGTACCAGGTTATAGTAGGTATCAGGTTATAGTAGGTACCAGGTTATAGTAGGTACCAGGTTATAGTAGGTATCAGGTTAAAGTAGATACCAGGTTATAGTAGGTATCAGGTTATAGTAGGTACCAGGTTATAGTAGGTACCAGGTTATAGTAGGTATCAGGTTATAGTAGGTACAAGGTTATAGTAGGTACCACTGAGGTTATAGTAGGTATCAGGTTATAGTAGGTACCAGGTTATAGTAGGTACCAGGTTATAGTAGGTACCAGGTTATAGTAGGTACCAGGTTATAGTAGGTACCAGGTTATAGTAGGTATCAGGTTATAGTAGGTACAAGGTTATAGTAGGTACCACTGAGGTTATAGTAGGTATCAGGTTATAGTAGGTACCAGGTTATAGTAGGTACCAGGTTATAGTAGGTACCACTGAGGTTATAGTAGGTATCAGGTTATAGTAGGTACCAGGTTATAGTAGGTACCAGGTTATAGTAGGTACCAGGTTATAGTAGGTATCAGGTTATAGTAGGTACAAGGTTATAGTAGGTACCACTGAGGTTATAGTAGGTACCAGGTTATAGTAGGTATCAGGTTATAGTAGGTACCACTGAGGTTATAGTAGGTATCAGGTTATAGTAGGTACCACTGAGGTTATAGTAGGTATCAGGTTATAGTAGGTACCAGGTTATAGTAGGTATCAGGTTATAGTAGGTACCAGGTTATAGTAGGTATCAGGTTATAGTAGGTACAAGGTTATAGTAGGTACCACTGAGGTTATAGTAGGTATCAGGTTATAGTAGGTACCAGGTTATAGTAGGTACCAGGATATAGTAGGTACCAGGTTATAGTAGGTATCAGGTTATAGTAGGTACAAGGTTATAGTAGGTACCACTGAGGTTATAGTAGGTATCAGGTTATAGTAGGTACCAGGTTATAGTAGGTACCAGGATATAGTAGGTACAAGGTTATAGTAGGTACCAGGTTATAGTAGGTATCAACTTATAGTAGGTTCAAGATTATAGTAGGTTCAAGGTTATAGTAGGTATCAGGTTATAGTAGGTATCAACTTATAGTAGGTACTAGGTTATAGTAGGTATCAGGTTATAGTAGGTACAAGGTTATAGTAGGTACCACTGAGGTTATAGTAGGTATCAGGTTATAGTAGGTACCAGGTTATAGTAGGTATCAGGTTATAGTAGGTACCAGGTTATAGTAGGTATCAGGTTATAGTAGGTACAAGGTTATAGTAGGTACCACTGAGGTTTATAGTAGGTACCAGGTTATAGTAGGTGCCACTGAGGTTATAGTAGGTACCACTGAGTTTATAGTAGGTACCACTGAGGTTATAGTAGGTACCAGGTTATAGTAGGTATCAGGTTATAGTAGGTGCCACTGAGGTTATAGTAGGTACCACTGAGGTTATAGTAGGTACCACTGAGGTTATAGTAGGTACCACTGAGGTTTATAGTAGGTACCAGGTTATAGTAGGTGCCACTGAGGTTATAGTAGGTACCACTGAGTTTATAGTAGGTACCACTGAGGTTATAGTAGGTACCAGGTTATAGTAGGTATCAGGTTATAGTAGGTGCCACTGAGGTTATAGTAGGTACCACTGAGGTTATAGTAGGTACCACTGAGGTTATAGTAGGTGCCACTGAGGTTATAGTAGGTACCACTGAGGTTATAGTAGGTACCACTGAGGTTATAGTAGGTACCAGGTTATAGTAGGTACCAGGTTATAGTAGGTATCAGGTTATAGTAGGTATCAGGTTATAGTAGGTTCCATGTTATAGTAGGTATCAGGTTATAGTAGGTTCCATGTTATAGTAGGTACCAGGTTATAGTAGGTATCAGGTTATAGTAGGTATCAGGTTATAGTAGGTTCCATGTTATAGTAGGTACCAGGTTATAGTAGGTATCAGGTTATAGTAGGTATCAGGTTATAGTAGGTTCCATGTTATAGTAGGTACCAGGATATAATAGTGTGTACTGGTATTAGTGTGATATTATAGTGGTGTGGAATCCCTAAATATCTTTAAATGTAATAGTGTTCTCTAATGAGAACATGATTGATAAAATGTGCCAGATCCGTATAGTAAGACATTTTATTGTCAGACCCAGAATCCCTAACAGAAACAAGACTCTGATTCTCCATGATCTGAACAAAAAATATGCTTTCATGGAAATATGTCTACAATTACACACAGCTAAATTGTAGATGTTGATTTGCATTTAATGTCACAGTCTAAAAAGCTATGTAAATGAAGATGTCCTTGTAACTGTGCATTTAAATATATAATTGTGGGTTGGGAAGGATACAGTACATCTGCTGCATGAGGAAGCCTAATTAGAGAAGGACCACTCAGACAGGTATATCAAAGAGCCCAATGTTGGCATGAAAGTATATATACTGTACATGGTATCTGCGATGAATAAATATTTCACTCTTTTGATATCAGTGTTGTTTCCATTAATGTCCCTGATGCCTTTCTGTGTGTCTTTTCCTGGATGATTACATTATACAGATGTGCTTTGAAATTGATTGAATTGGGGCCAAAGTTTTCTTCTAAATCAATGTTAGAAAAAACTGTTTAATTTTTTATTTTTATTATATGATCATTGATATGATCAGCATAGCATATGTTACTATGTTTCCCAGATGAAGTTGTGTTGGTAATAATCCCAGTCACTCTCAGACATCCAGACTCAGAGCTGATTCCAAGTCCCTCTCAGACGTCCAGTCTGGGAATGCTGAACATAAATAGTCTCCCCAATTAGAGGCAATGCGGAGCAGCTGATCTAATTGGGGACCAATAACAAAAGGAGCATAGAGAATTCCAGAGAGGTCTCTGGACACTAAACCTGAAAACCATAAAGGTTTCCAGAGACCTCTCTGAACATAAATCCTTACAGCATATGAACTGTAACTCAGTAAAATCATTGAAATTGTTGCTTTTATATTTTTGTTCAGTATAGATATAGAAATAAATATTATCTTCCTCTGTCCAGTGTCTGTGTTCTTTTGGCCATCTTAATCTTTTCTTTTTATTGGCCAGTCTGAGATATGGCTTTTTCTTGGCAACTCTGTCTAGAAGGCCAGCATACCGGACTTGCCTCTTCACTGATGGCGTTGAGACTGGTGTTTTGCGGGTACTATTTAATGAAGCTGCCAGTTGAGGACTTGTGAGGCGTCTGTTCTCAAACTAGACACTCTAATGTACTTGTCCTCTTGCTCAGTTGTGCACCGGGGCCTCCCACTCCTCTTTCTATTCTGGTTAGAGACAGTTTGCGCTGTAATATGAAGGGAGTAGCAAGGACGTAGCCATAGACTGGGTCCCCCCCCAGAAAAAATTCAGAATTTGAAGACTCATTTCCTGCCATTCTAAAATTAAAAAATTCATTAACAAATTAACTTTTTATTTATTCTGTATTTATTACAATAATGTCTAATAGTGTATTGCATTACAAGAATGTCTAATAGTGTATTGTATTACAATAATGTCTAATAGTGTATTGTATTACAATAATGTCTAATAGTGTATTGTATTACAATAATGTCTAATAGTGTATTGTATTACAATAATATCTAATATTGTATTGTATTACAATAATGTCTAATAGTGTATTGTATTACAATAATGTCTAATAGTGTATTGTATTACAGTAATGTCTAATAGTGTATTGTATTACACTAATGTCTGATAGTGTATTGTATTACAATACTATCTAATAGTGTATTGTATTACAATGATGTCAAATAGTGTATTGTATTACAGTAATGTCTAATAGGGTATTGTATTACAATAAGGACTAATAGTGTATTGTATTACAATATTATCTAATAGTGTATTGTATTACAATAATGTCTGATAGTGTATTGTATTACAATACTATCTAATAAGGTATTGTATTACAATGATGTCAAATAGTGTATTGTATTACAGTAATGTCTAATAGTGTATTGCATTACAATAATGTCTAATAGTGTACTGTATTACAGTAATGTCTAATAGGGTATTGTATTACAATAATGTCTAATAAAGTATTGTATTACAGTAATGTCTAATAGTGTATTGTATTACACTAATGTCTAATAGCGTGTTGTATTACACTAATGTCTAATAGTGTATTGTATTACACTAATGTCTAATAGTGTATTGTATTACAGTAATGTCTAATAGTGTATTGTATTACAGTAATGTCGAATAAAGTATTGTATTACAATAATGTCTAATAGTGTATTGTAGTACAGTAATGTCTAATAGTGTACTGTATTACAGTAATGTCTAATAGTGTATTGTATTACAATAATGTCTAATAAAGTATTGTATTACAATAATGTCTAATAGTGTATTGTAGTACAGTAATGTCTAATAGTGTATTGTATTACAGTAATGTCTAATAGTGTATTGTATTACAATAATGTCTAATAAAGTATTGTATTACAATAATGTCTAATAGTGTATTGTAGTACAGTAATGTCTAATAGTGTATTGTATTACAGTAATGTCTAATAGTGTATTGTATTACAGTAATGTCTAATAGTGTATTGTATTACAGTAATGTCTAATAGTGTATTGTATTACAGTAATGTCTAATAGTGTATTGTATTACACTAATGTCTAATAGTGTATTGTATTACACTAATGCCTAATAGTGTATTGTATTACAGTAATGTCTAATAGTGTATTGTATTACAATAATGTCTAATAAAGTATTGTATTACAATAATGTCTAATAGTGTATTGTAGTACAGTAATGTCTAATAGTGTATTGTATTACAGTAATGTCTAATAGTGTATTGTATTACAGTAATGTCTAATAGTGTATTGTATTACAGTAATGTCTAATAGTGTATTGTATTACACTAATGTCTAATAGTGTATTGTATTACACTAATGCCTAATAGTGTATTGTATTACACTAATGTCTAATAGTGTATTGTATTACATTGCTCTGTGTTTTTTCTTTTTAACCTCTTCTTGTTTCATTGTATGTAATGGCAGAGATTAGGGTATTGTTGCCAAGGTTTAGCAAAATGTTGTTTTTATTTAGATAGATAGATAGATTTACAAGTAAAGCAGGAGCGTTTGCTCTGCTCTGCTCTGCTCTCCTCCTCTCCTCTCCTCTGGTCCTATATTCTCCTCTCCTCTCCAGTCATCTCTCCTCCTCTCCTCTGGTCCTATATTCTCCTCTCCTCTCCAGTCATCTCTCCTCCTCTCCTCTGGTCCTATATCTCCTCTCCTCTGGTCCTATATTCTCATCTCCTCTCCAGTCATCTCTCCTCCTCTCCTCTGCTCTCCTATCCTCTCATCTCCTCTCCAGGCAATGACATGTGTTTTGACTTGCCATTCTTCAAGCAAAGAATCCAAAGGCCATTTTGCACTTATCGTTGACACCGATAAAAGACTGGCATATTCCTTCAAGGTCCAGTTTGTCCAGTTTCTCCTGGTGCACGTGACACATTATTCAGCCTTGTTTGACTCATTGATGACCTAAGCCATGTCTTAAGCTTCCTCAGGGCACTAAAACTCCTCTCAGCCTCTACAGAGCAGGCAGGGACGACCAGCAGAAGCCTTACTAAAGCTTCCACCTGACTGAAGAGACCTCTCACCTCTGGCACCATTTCCTGAATAATGTTAACAACATGGGACAGAGAGGTTTCAACAAGGTGAAACCATGCTTTGATTTTGCGATTTTCTGGAAAATCACCTTGAACTTGCCAGATGTATTATAGAAGCCCCCCAATTCATGCACCAGACCCATTGAATCTCTTCCTAGTGGAGAGGCAACACAGGCAGCCTGTGTAACTAAGTTCACGCAGTGTGGACCACAGTGACAATACACAGCCAGTGGTTGTTCTTTCCTTAAAATGGCTTGCACCCCCTGCAATCGTCCAGCCATGTTTGCGGCACCGCCATAGGTTTGTCATTGAAGTTGGGACAGAGGAAGGCCTAGACGCATCATCACATGCCATCTTGGCTATATTTTGCCCTGTCATTGATGACACTTCGTAGTCCCAGGAATTCTTCCTTTGGTTGTAGATCTACAAAGCGCCTCGTCTTCTTGTTTCAGAACCGCACCAGCACCAACAGCACTCGCATCGACCTCCAATTATTGAGCTTTGGTCAAATCTGGGCCAGCGAGAACAGGGGAACTACATAAAATAGCTTTAACAGCGTCAAAAGAACGATGACACTCATCCGTCCACACAAATGATACTGCCGGGCTTAGCAAGCTGGTCAACGGCGCGACAATAGACGAGAAGTTCCTACAAAACGAGCGATAGTAACCCAGATAGCAAAATGTATTGCCATCTTGGCAATTCAGCAAGGTCCCTTAATAAAGCCAGAACTGGGCTGTATTTGCCAGTTTTGAACCGGATGTCTGCCATCAGAAAGCCTCATTTGGGCCAACAGAATTATGGAGAGTTTTTTTTTTATTGGGACATATCGTACAGATGAATTTGGAGCAATAACAACAGACTGGGAGAGTACAATTGAATTGATTTGATTTAACAAATAAACATACAACACATTACCAACAACAAATGGTATTTCTATAATTAACAGTCCCTTTAAACACATTAACAGTCCCTGTCAAAACACAAAGAACAGTAAATGCCATTTATCACAATGATCACTCAGCCAAAAATTCCAAGTTGTTGCGAGAGAGCATCGATGCAAGGCAACAATACGGCCCTCCGCGGAACCCCTCGGCTAATCCACAAGCAGGATTCGTACCTTGTTCTCACTATGACGTAGCTAACTGCAAGATAGTGATTTTACAGCTGTGCCATTCAGGGACCCCAATAAACAAGATCTTTAATCATTTTTCCAGTGGGGGAGAAGTCTATAAAGAATGTTTAGATAATAATCATACATTTAATGATCCAATTAATAACTGTCTAAATCCAAAGTGTAACTTGGTTTTAATCAATTTTAAGGGGAATAACAGCAAATATCAACCACATGTATATCGCTTAAAGGTATGGTTGGCCTGCGCATGTGTGCAATATTACTGTGCATGTGTGCAATATTACTGTGCATGTGTGCAATATTACTGTGCATGTGTGCAATATTACTGTGCATGTGTGCAATATTACTGCGCATGTGTGCAATATTACTGTGCATGTGTGCAATATTACTGTGCATGTGTGCAATATTACTGTGCATGTGTGCAATATTACTGCGCATGTGTGCAATATTACTGTGCATGTGTGCAATATTACTGTGCATGTGTGCAATAGTCGCATGCACAACAAAAAACCTGCGACTGATATTTATAAAATATATATATATATTTAATGTAGCACAATTGATTGGGGTTCCCCAATTTAGTGTTCTCGTTGTGCCTGAAGCTTTACTCGAGGGAGAACAATAGAACCGTCTTAGCTGTTCTAGCTCGATCCTGCTCTCTCTTATGAGCTGTGTGCTTACAGAGACAGTCCAACAATTACTTCAAGTAATTTATGAACATTGACTGTCCAGATTTCGCTGGCAGTTGCTGCCATGAAGCAGGCACTTATTCATCAATTGCATCTCAGAACTGGGGACAAGGTAAGTAAAAAATAAATCACAATAATATATATAAAGGATTAGGAATACTAGATAACCCGATGATTTAAAAACTCTGTGTAAAGAACTAAAACTCTCAACAGAAAAACTCTTTCCTAAAATAGTTTTGAATCTAAACATAGAAACAGAACAAGGATCAACACACAATCAGAATCAATGCAGTTTTCAATTTGTTTGAGCTTTTCAGTCAACTGACCTTCACCAGAGCAAGGTTGTTTGACCAAAAGCTCAAATAAAGTGTAAACTGCATGGACTAATTGTGCGGAGACAGCTGCACCTCAGCAACACCCCATCCTAGATGAATTCTAAACCTCATGGAACAACAAGCCACTTAACTGGTAAACAAGACACTAAACATTATCTTCCCTTTCTCTTCTTTGCCTTCTTTTCTTACGACCACCTTTCCGATCCCCAGCCAGTTGAAGCCATCACTTTACTCTGTTCTCTACTTCCTGGTCTGTAGCTTCTGACAGCACCTACATACAATAGAAGACAATCAGACATGGCTACAGACTAACACTTTCCACCTGTGGCACTGGCCACATGCGGCCCACACATAGCACCGGCCGTAGCCGAGCCTGAGCCAGCAGTGCCGGTTAGTTGCCGCATGTGGCCCGGAATTGTCTGCTATCTGGGCAGCCATCCACAAAAATTGAAGCAACTCGCGTCTAGTAGTAGTGGTTATAGCAGCCACTTTTTCTGCCACAGGACGCACCTGTCCCCGCCCAACCTGTTTCCCCAGATAGGTAATTGTAAACCTGCCGAATTCACACTTTGTTAGGTTACAGGTTAACGAAGCCCTAGCCGACAGGTCAAATACAACCCTTAACGACTGTACAGTCGTGGTCAAACGTTTTGAGAATGACACAAGTATTGGTCTCCACAAAGTTTGCTGCCTCAGTGTTGATGATGGCAATTTGCATATACTCCAGAATGTCATGAAGAGTGATCAGATGAATTGCAATTAATTGCAAAGTCCTTCTTTGCTATGAAAATGAACTTAATCCCCCCAAAACATTTATACTGCATTTCAGCCCTGCCACAAAAGGACCAGCTGCAATCATGTCAGTGATTGTCTCGTTAACACAGGTGAGAGTGTTGACGAGGACAAGGCTGGAGATCACTCTGTCATGCTGATTGAGTCAGAATAACAGACTGGAAGCTTTAAAAGGAGGGTGGTGCTTGAAATAATTGTTCTTCCTCTGTCAACCATGGTTACCTGCAAGGAAACACGTGCACCTAAATCAACCATTTATCGGATCATCAAGAACTTCAAGGAGAGAGGTTCAATTGTTTTGCGAAGAAGGCGTCAGGGTGCCCAAGAAAGTCCAGCAAGCGCCAGGACCGTCTCCTAAAGTTAATTCAGCTGCCGGATCGGGGCACCACCAGTGCAGAGCTTGCTCAGGAATGGCAGCAGGCAGGTGTGAGTGCATCTGCACGCACAGTGAGGCGAACACTTTTGGAGGATGGCCTGGTGTCAAGAAGGGTAGCAAAGAAGCCACTTCTCTCCTGGAAAAACATCAGGGACAGACTGATATTCTGCAAAAGGTACAGGGATTGGACTGCTGAGGACTGGGGTAGAGTCATTTTCTCTGATGAATCCCCTTTCCGATTGTTTGGGCCATCCGGAAAACACCTTGTCCGGAGAAGACAAGGTGAGCGCTACCATCAATCCTGTTTCATGCCAACAGTAAAGCATCCTCAGACCATTCATGTGTGGGGTTGCTTCTCAGCCAAGGGAGTGGGCTCACTCACGATTTTGCCTAAGAACACAGCCATGAATAAAGAATGGTACCAACACATCCTCCGAGAGCAACTTCTCCCAACCATCCAAGAACAGTTTGGTGACGACCAATGCCTTTTCCAGCATGATGGAGCATCTTGCCATAAGGCAAAAGTGATAACTTAGTGGCTCGGGGAACAAAACATCAACATTTTGGGTCCATGGCCAGGAAACTCCCCAGACCTTAATCTTATTGAGAACTTGTGGTCGATCCTCAAGAGGCGGGTGGACAAACAAAAACTTCTGACAAACTCCAAGCATTGATTATGCAAGAATGGCCTGCCATCAGTCAGGATGTGGCCCAGAAGTTAATTGACAGCATGCCAGGGCGGATTGCAGAGGTCTTGAAAAATAAGGGTCAACACAGCAAATATTGACTCTTTGATTAAACTGAATGTCATTGTCAATGAAAGCCTTTGACACTTATGGAATACTTGTAATTATACTTCAGTGTTACCATAGTAACTACTGACATAAATGGACAACTAAATCAGGTGGACCAGGCGCTGGAACGTAGCCGGTGCATTATGCATACCGAAAGCCATCACGTTGTACTGGAGGAAACTATCAGGTGTCTCAAAAGCAGAAATCCCTGAGGCGCGAGGGGTTAATGGCACCTGCCAATAACCTTTCAGCAAATCCAGATTAGTGGCATAAGTAGCGGAACCGATCATACCAGTCATCAACACGTTGCTTTGGAAATGAACCAGGCGACCGCATTTATTTTCCTGTAATCAGTACAGAACCTAGAAGTTCCATCGAGTTTGGGTATTAATATGCACAGGGAACTCCACGGACTAGAACTACGTTGGGCTAATCCATTTTCAAGTAGGTAACTAACCTCTTTTTTCATCAAAGCCCTCTTTATCGCGTTTACGCGATAGGGATGTTGTTTAATTGGGGAAGCGTCTCCAACATCCATATCATGTTTCAGCACTTTGGTACGACTCTCATAATTAAAAAGACAGGGAAAATCATGGACCATGTTGACAATGTCAATATTCTGTCTTTTATTTTTCATTTTCTCATGTTTTTCATTCAGTCATTCTCAGAGCCCAGTGTGATATGAAAAGTTGTCTGTTAGCAGCCGGCAATAGACCATTTCTGCTACCTGTGGAGATGACAGCAACACAGAGTATACTGAAGTCAGCAGCTCCCCAAGGCTCCAAGCTAATATCTCAATCTGTAGTTAGAAATGTAATAGAATATAGCTAGAGCGGGAGAGGAGGCTGAATGAATGTGGTTAGAAGCCAGGCTCAGAGCGATGCTGCCATAAGTAAGCAGAAGCACTGACAGTTGCTCTAACGTGGTAGTTAGTGTAAACACAACAACGTCTTAGATGAGGAATTAGCTAAACAAGACGGAGTGTAGGGATCGTTGTTAGAATGTTTTAGATGGCATTTGGAGCAGAAGATAGAGAAAGTATCTGTTTATACATGGTATTAACAACCTCCAAAGATAGAGAAAGTATCTGTTTTACATGGTATTAACAACCTCCAAAGATAGAGAAAGTATCTGTTTATACATGGTATTAACAACCTTTTAAGATAGAGTAAGTATCTGTTTTACATGGTATTAACAACCTCCAAAGATAAAGTATCTGTTTAGACATGGTATTAACAACCTCCAAAGATAGAGAAAGTATCTGTTTTATATGGTATTAACAACCTCCAAAGATAGAGAAAGTATCTGTTTATACATGGTATTAACAACCTCCAAAGATAAAGTATCTGTTTTACATGGTATTAGCAACCTCCAAAGATAGAGAAAGTATCTGTTTATACATGGTATTAACAACCTCCAAAGATAGAGAAAGTATCTGTTTTACATGGTATTAACAACCTCCAAAGATAGAGAAAGTATCTGTTTATACATGGTATTAACAACCTCCAAAGATAGAGAAGGTATCTGTTTTACATGGTATTAACAACCTCCAAAGATAGAGAAAGTATCTGTTTATACATGGTATTAACAACCTCCAAAGATAGAGAAAGTATCTGTTTATTCCAGAAGAGTATATTGACACATCCGTACGTCAATCTAAGTAACATAATACAAAAATCCCCATAAAAATCAGTCAGTTTAAGCTAGACATATCTGTTTTTATGCATGAGCTGCATCTCAATCCGCTATGTTGGCCTTCTGCAGTGGAAGGTGGCCGAGCTACAGCTGTGTTTGTAAGACCATGAATGGTCTTACTGAAGAGCTCAGTGACTTTCAACGTGGCACCGTCATAGAATTCCACTTTTCCAACAAGTCAGTTTGTCAAATTTCTGCCCTGCTAGAGCTGCCCCGGTCAACTGTAAGTGCTGTTATTGTGAAGTTGATAAAGGAATTTGTATGTTTAATGTTAATGACTAAGATGTTTCACCCTGAAATGTTGTAATGTGTGAGATGTATTAGAATTACAAGATTATGATTCTAAGAATGTGAGAACATAGACAATGTTCAGACCAGGTTAGAATGTTACCATTTGGTAGAGGAGTCAGGATGTGGTTAAGACAATGAAGGAGACAAGACCATTTGTGAAGAGATTATGCGGCCATAAAAGTTCACAGGGCCCCATCCATCAGGATTGGGGCCTGGTCTTCGAGGTGTGAGTAAACATTAGCAACTGAAGAGGGTCTTTGAAGACAGATCCTGAGAACTTGCAGGCCATAAAACAGGGTGGAGACTTTGCTGACTGGATTTTATAAAAGTGTTTTGTGTTTTCCTTTCGGCAGAGCTCTCTATGAATAAAGACTGACCATTTTGCAATGCTGGAACTCTCTCTGTATTATTTAACCAAACTGAAGAATTTACAACCTTCAGGATACAGATAGAGCTAAAAAGTTCATTTAGAACATTGGGATAGAAATCCTCGTGACAGAAGTGGAAACGTCTAGGAGACAACCTCGAAGTGGTAGGCCACACAAGCTCACGGAACGGGACTGCTGAAGCGCGTAGCCAGTAAAAATCATCTGTCCTCGGCTGCAACACTCACTAGCAAGTTCCAAACTAGCTCTGGAATCAACGTCAGCACAAGAACTGTTCATCGGGAGCTTCATGAAATGTTTCCATGGCAGAGCAGCCACACACAAGCTTAAGATCACCATGCGCAATGCCAGGTGTCTGCTGGAGTGGTGTAAAGCTCACCGCCATTAGACTAATGGAGCAGAGCAAACACGTTCTCTGGAGTGATAAATCACACTTAACCATCTGGCAGTCCGACGGACGAATCTGGTTTTGGTGGATGCCAGGAGAACGCTACCTGCCCCAGTGCGTAGTGCCAACTGTAAAGTTTGGTGGAGGAGGATTTTTGTGGCAACAGTTTGGGGAAGGCCCTTTCCTGTTTCAGCATGACAATGCCCCCATGTACAAAGCGAGATCCATACAGAAATGGGTTGTCGAGATTGGTGTGGAAGACCTTGACCTGCCTGAACAGAGCCCTGACCTCAACCCCATTGAACACCTTTGGGATTAATTGGAACATCAGTGCCCGACCTCACTAATGCTCTTGTAGCTGAATAGAAGCAAGTCCCCACAGCAATGTTCCAACATCTAGTGGAAAGTCTTCCCAGAAGAGTGGAGGCTGTTATAGCAGCAGAGCGGGGACCAACTCCATATTAATGCCCATTATTTTGAAATGAGATGTTCGACAAGCAGGTGTCCACATACCTTTGGTCATGTAGTGTCTGTTGTTCTTGAAGAAAAGTTGAACATTTCAAGTAAATGTTTCCCCAGTTATTTTCTGCATAATGTCACTGCAGGTATAAATCTCAGTCAATCACCTGCATTCATATGTCACAGAGACCACAGCAGGCACAGGTCCGTCTGGGAAACTCTGACTAGCATTGATGAGAATAGAAATACTTGACTATGACTGAGGGTCCTACTGCAGGTCTGCACTGCCTGGGTCAGATCCTACAGGCTGGAGTACTGCCTGGGTCAGATCCTACAGACTGGAGTACTGCCTGGGTCAGATCCTACAGACTGGAGTACTGCCTGGGTCAGATCCTACAGACTGGAGAACTGCCTGGGTCAGATCCTACAGACTGGAGTACTGCCTGGGTCAGATTCTACAGACTGGAGAACTGCCTGGGTCAGATCCTACAGACTGGAGTACTGCCTGCGTCACATTCTACAGACTGGAGTACTGCCTGGGTCAGATTCTACAGACTGGAGTACTGCCTGGGTCAGATTCTACAGACTGGAGTACTGCCTGGGTCAGATTCTACAGACTGGAGTATTGCCTGGGTCAGATTCTACAGACTGGAGTACTGCCTGGGTCAGATTCTAATGCTGAAACACTCTCAGAGACGTACATAACCTCTGTATCCATAATTCCCAGCTAAGAGGCCGGTACAGGAGAGCTCAAACCCTTTCATTTTCTGGACCAGTAATTCTGATGGGGGAAGGGATATCTTTTCCTGGAGTATCTGTCAAACATAATCAAAGTGAAGAGACAGTTTTGCCCGGGGACGGAGGGAAATTGCCTCTCTCTGACCTGCAGCACAAGCCAAACAATAAACAATGTATTTTGTATTGTGTGTTGGTTTAAAGAAAACTGATGCCATTTGTTGACAGGCTACATTCCCAATGGCTCCATGCTGCTCTATTCCTGTCAGCCCTGCTCCATCCAGGCTGGAGGCTCAGAACCCAGGTGGTCACTGTGGTCCTGTCAGCCCTGCTCCATCCAGGCTGGAGGCTCAGAACACAGGTGGTCACAGTGGTCCTGTCAGCCCTGCTCCATCCAGGCTGGAGGCTCAGAACACAGGTGGTCACTGTGGTCCTGTCAGCCCTGCTCCATCCAGGCTGGAGGCTCAGAACACAGGTGGTCACAGTGGTCCTGTCAGCCCTGCTCCATCCAGGCTGGAGGCTCAGAACACAGGTGGTCACTGTGGTCCTGTCAGCCCTGCTCCATCCAGGCTGGAGGCTCAGAACACAGGTGGTCACAGTGGTCCTGTCAGCCCTGCGCCATCCAGGCTGGAGGCTCAGAACCTAGGTGGTCACTGTGGTCCTGTCAGTCCTGCTCCATCCAGGCTGGAGGCTCAGAACACAGGTGGTCACAGTGGTCCTGTCAGCCCTGCTCCATCCAGGCTGGAGGCTCAGAACACAGGTGGTCACTGTGGTCCTGTCAGCCCTGCTCCATCCAGGCTGGAGGCTCAGAACACAGGTGGTCACTGTGGTCCTGTCAGCCCTGCTCCATCCAGGCTGGAGGCTCAGAACCTAGGTGGTCACAGTGGTCCTGTCAGCCCTGCTCCATCCAGGCTGGAGGCTCAGAACACAGGTGGTCACTGTGGTCCTGTCAGCCCTGCTCCATCCAGGCTGGAGGCTCAGAACACAGGTGGTCACTGTGGTCCTGTCAGCCCTGCTCCATCCAGGCTGGAGGCTCAGAACCTAGGTGGTCACAGTGGTCCTGTCAGCCCTGCTCCATCCAGGCTGGAGGCTCAGCACCTAGGTGGTCACAGTGGTCCTGTCAGCCCTGCTCCATCCAGGCTGGAGGCTCAGAACCTAGGTGGTCACTGTGGTCCTGTCAGCCCTGCTCCATCCAGGCTGGAGGCTCAGAACACAGGTGGTCACTGTGGTCCTGTCAGCCCTGCTCCATCCAGGCTGGAGGCTCAGAACACAGGTGGTCACTGTGGTCCTGTCAGCCCTGCTCCATCCAGGCTGGAGGCTCAGAACCTAGGTGGTCACAGTGGTCCTGTCAGCCCTGCTCCATCCAGGCTGGAGGCTCAGAACACAGGTGGTCACTGTGGTCCTGTCAGCCCTGCTCCATCCAGGCTGGAGGCTCAGAACACAGGTGGTCACTGTGGTCCTGTCAGCCCTGCTCCATCCAGGCTGGAGGCTCAGAACCTAGGTGGTCACAGTGGTCCTGTCAGCCCTGCTCCATCCAGGCTGGAGGCTCAGAACACAGGTGGTCACAGTGGTCCTGTCAGCCCTGCTCCATCCAGGCTGGAGGCTCAGAACACAGGTGGTCACAGTGGTCCTGTCAGCCCTGCTCCATCCAGGCTGGAGGCTCAGAACACAGGTGGTCACTGTGGTCCTGTCAGCCCTGCTCCATCCAGGCTGGAGGCTCAGAACACAGGTGGTCACTGTGGTCCTGTCAGCCCTGCTCCATCCAGGCTGGAGGCTCAGAACCTAGGTGGTCACTGTGGTCCTGTCAGCCCTGCTCCATCCAGGCTGGAGGCTCAGCACCTAGGTGGTCACAGTGGTCCTGTCAGCCCTGCTCCATCCAGGCTGGAGGCTCAGAACCTAGGTGGTCACTGTGGTCCTGTCAGCCCTGCTCCATCCAGGCTGGAGGCTCAGAACACAGGTGGTCACAGTGGTCCTGTCAGCCCTGCTCCATCCAGGCTGGAGGCTCAGAACACAGGTGGTCACTGTGGTCCTGTCAGCCCTGCTCCATCCAGGCTGGAGGCTCAGAACCTAGGTGGTCACTGTGGTCCTGTCAGCCCTGCTCCATCCAGGCTGGAGGCTCAGAACACAGGTGGTCACTGTGGTCCTGTCAGCCCTGCTCCATCCAGGCTGGAGGCTCAGAACCTAGGTGGTCACTGTGGTCCTGTCAGCCCTGCTCCATCCAGGCTGGAGGCTCAGAACACAGGTGGTCACTGTGGTCCTGTCAGCCCTGCTCCATCCAGGCTGGAGGCTCAGAACCTAGGTGGTCACTGTGGTCCTGTCAGCCCTGCTCCATCCAGGCTGGAGGCTCAGAACACAGGTGGTCACTGTGGTCCTGTCAGCCCTGCTCCATCCAGGCTGGAGGCTCAGAACACAGGTGGTCACTGTGGTCCTGTCAGCCCTGCTCCATCCAGGCTGGAGGCTCAGAACACAGGTGGTCACTGTGGTCCTGTCAGCCCTGCTCCATCCAGGCTGGAGGCTCAGAACACAGGTGGTCACTGTGGTCCTGTCAGCCCTGCTCCATCCAGGCTGGAGGCTCAGAACACAGGTGGTCACTGTGGTCCTGTCAGCCCTGCTCCATCCAGGCTGGAGGCTCAGAACACAGGTGGTCACTGTGGTCCTGTCAGCCCTGCTCCATCCAGGCTGGAGGCTCAGAACCTAGGTGGTCACTGTGGTCCTGTCAGCCCTGCTCCATCCAGGCTGGAGGCTCAGAACACAGGTGGTCACTGTGGTCCTGTCAGCCCTGCTCCATCCAGGCTGGAGGCTCAGAACCTAGGTGGTCACTGTGGTCCTGTCAGCCCTGCTCCATCCAGGCTGGAGGCTCAGAACACAGGTGGTCACTGTGGTCCTGTCAGCCCTGCTCCATCCAGGCTGGAGGCTCAGAACCTAGGTGGTCACTGTGGTCCTGTCAGCCCTGCTCCATCCAGGCTGGAGGCTCAGAACCTAGGTGGTCACTGTGGTCCTGTCAGCCCTGCTCCATCCAGGCTGGAGGCTCAGAACCTAGGTGGTCACTGTGGTCCTGTCAGCCCTGCTCCATCCAGGCTGGAGGCTCAGAACCTAGGTGGTCACTGTGGTCCTGTCAGCCCTGCTCCATCCAGGCTGGAGGCTCAGCACCTAGGTGGTCACAGTGGTCCTGTCAGCCCTGCTCCATCCAGGCTGGAGGCTCAGAACCTAGGTGGTCACAGTGGTCCTGTCAGCCCTGCTCCATCCAGGCTGGAGGCTCAGAACCTAGGTGGTCACAGTGGTCCTGTCAGCCCTGCTCCATCCAGGCTGGAGGCTCAGAACCTAGGTGGTCACAGTGGTCCTGTGTGGCTCAGTCAGTAAACATTTTAATGTATGCATGCTTGTACTGTACGCTTTTTCAAGAAAAGTGTCTGCTAAATAGTATATATTTATGCATTTTATACAATGGCTGATTAATTGTCAAATAGGCCTACATATTTCTAGGTTTTTCCATTGGGCTCCAAACTGACAGAAACAACCATGGCTTTGACAATCATTATCTCTAATACAACCACGGGGATCGATGATGTGACACTAACTGACAGTAACATTTGACATTGATTTAAAACATGATTTTATGTAAAAGAAAAATGGACTGAACTCAGTTAAAGTGAAATACAATATGCCTTGCCCAATGACAGGAACACTGGTCGGTTCCATATTGTAGTCTAATAAAACCAACCAAGCCAGAGGTTGTATTCATAACTACTCTATCAACATGGCACAACTGATTTTACCCCCATCATAATGACAGATAGTGCCTGAAACCTGTAGGGAATAGTGAGATATGTCCAACATACAGTATTGGTGCCGGAGTAACTCCTTTACAGTTTGCTGTTTGACATCAGGCATCTACGAGGCAACATCCCAGTTTTTTTAAATGTTATATTCATTGAAAAAAGAGAAGCAACTTATTAGGAATGGATACCTACTAACGTCATCTTGAGTGGATTATTAGGAATGGATACCTACTAACGTCATCAACTTGGTCCCATGTGATCAGGGAGACTATAGTGTTGTTTTCCTTGGTGATAATATTGCCCCTAATGAATCATGGAGTTCATTAAGGGTATTACATGTCTGTATGTTGTTGCATAACACAACATCCTGATTTGAGTTCAAAGTCATTTTCTAAGCAGGCTCTCTACTCTCTGAACCATGACCATATTTCTCCTTGCTCCAGGGGGCTCACATAGGAATTCAACAACTATTCTGAAGAGCAGTCTTGCTGAAAATAACTTAATTATTTTTGGACAGTTCTGTCGGAGTCTTCAAGCTAGTACCTAGGCTTTCATACTCCATGGGTTTCGACTGTAGCCTGCATGCTTCACCTAAGAATTTACAAATCTGCTCCATTTTCTGACAAAGTGTCATTATAGTGAATTAATGAGCATTAACAGATGTCGATCTAATTAATTTAAATTACTGTGGAACAATAAGAACATACAAAACATGACCAAAAGTATGTGGACACCTGCTTTTCGAACATCTCATTCAACAAATCATGGGCATCAATATAGAGTTGGTCCCCCCTTTGCTGCTATAACAGCCTCCACTCTTCTGGGAAGGTTTTCCACTAGATGTTGGAACATTGCTGCAGGGACTTGCTTCCATTCAGCCACAAGAGCATTCGTGAGGTCGGGAACTGATGTTGTGCGATCAGGCCTGGCTCACAGTCGGTGTTCCAATTTATCCCAAAGGTGTTTGATGGGGTTGAGATCAGGGCTCTGTGCAGGCCAGCAAGTTCTTCCACACCGATCTCGACAAACCATTTCTGTATGGACCTTGCTTTGTGCACAGGGGCATTGTCATGCTGAAACAGGAAAGGACCTTCCTCAAACTGTTACCACAAAGTTAGAAGCACAGAATCGTCTAGAATGACATTGTGTGCTGTAGTGTTAAGATATCCCTTCACTGGAACTAAGGGGCCAGACCATTATTTATTCTCCACCAAACTTTACAGTTGGCACTATGCATTGGGGCAGGTAGCGTTCTCCTGGCATCCGCCAAACCCAGATTCATAAACTGTAACTCGGCCTTGAAAAATATATGCTTGAAAATCTATGGCAAGACTGGAAAATGGTTGTCTAGCAATGATCAACAACCAACTTGACAGAGCTTAAAGAATTTAAAAAAGAATAATGAGCAAATATTGTACAATCCAGGTTTGCAAAGATCTTACCAGAAAGACTCACAGCTGTAATTGCTGCCACAGGTGAATCTAACATGCATTTACTCAGGGGGTTGAATACTTATCTAATCAAGATATATTGGTGTTTTATTTTCCATAAAAGTTTTACACTGTATTTTGTGTAAATCATTGACAATGTTTTAAACATTTAATCCATTTTAATCCCATTTCGTAACACAATAAAATGTGAAGAAAGTGAATACTTTCTGAAGGCACTGTATGTGGGAATGTTCAGGCATATTCAAGATTTACAAAATATCATAGGTTCCTGAAAACATTTCCAACTTCATTAACAGAATCTTCAAAGCATGTCATTAAGTATATGCCATGGTTCTTCTTCTCTTGTAGTAACAGAGGTAGCTACTTGAATTATTGAATTTCCAAAACATTGAGACAAATTTTAACACTTGCCTCACCGGGCCTGTGTATATTGGCTTGTCTGAGAATATTATATTACTCACGATCCTTTTGTGGTTAACTCTGCTATGTGTTTTTAATTACCTTGAAAACTGTAGATTAGATGTTCGGTTCCTTGGAGATTCCTATAAGTCAAACTGCTATAGTATGTCCTCTCTCTATATGCACCTTCTGTATTAAGGATTCAAGCTGAAACATAGAACATAATATAGAGAATAGGCTGCCATTTGGAACACGATCCATTAACATACTTCTTCCTTGTTCTGTTTCATAATGGAGCTCCTGAGATTCCCCTCCATGGTCAGCTGTCCTTGTATGAATCACCTGTTAATGGTTGATTAGACCTGCAGGCCGGCCGCTACGCTAAAAACTCTCTCTCCACTCTGCCTTGCACCAATCCCCTAAAGGAGGCATATTAGTTTGTCTTGGTAGCTGTACGAGTTGTAAAAGAGCCATGATTTGATTAATGAGTCATTAAAAGTGGTGCATCCTGAAAAGAAAGGAGGCGTGTGATCCCCCACTAAACACTGTGTCTCTGACAAACGAGAGAGGTGAATTTCAGCCCTAATTGGACATTTTGTGAATATTTCAAGAGCCAGTTGCTAGTTGCTTACCAGCCTCTCCAGATTGAACAAAATGTCCCTTTCAGGCATTCAGGGACAGCAACATGTAATGCAGTCTGGTGAAGGTTATTGACATATCTACTACACTAGCAAAGAAACTGTTGTTTAAAATAAATACATCCATAAATGAAAACGTCTTTAACCATTGACTTCAACCAACTATAAGCTATAATAATGATTTATGGCGTTTGGCTGGGCTGCACGTTCATGCAGGGATTAATATGTACTGCTCACGTTATGTACCTATTGATGTTCCACAGGCTCTGCACTGTTGCCTTCACTCCCTTTCCTCAACCTATCTAGTAATTCCCAGTGGCTTTTATCCACCACCAGCTCCAGTCCCCTCACTACCACCAGCTCCAGTCCCCTCACTACCACCAGCTCCAGTCCCCTCAATACCACCAGCTCCAGTCCCCTCAATACCACCAGCTCCAGTCCCCTCACTACCACCAGCTCCAGTCCCCTCAATACCACCAGCTCCAGTCCCCTCACTACCACCAGCTCCAGTCCCCTCAATACCACCAGCTCCAGTCCCCTCACTACCACCAGCTCCAGTCCCCTCAATACCACCAGCTCCAGTCCCCTCACTACCACCAGCTCCAGTCCCCTCAATACCACCAGCTCCAGTCCCCTCACTACCACCAGCTCCAGTCCCCTCACTACCACCAGCTCCAGTCCCCTCAATACCACCAGCTCCAGTCCCCTCACTACCACCAGCTCCAGTCCCCTCAATACCACCAGCTCCAGTCCCCTCACTACCACCAGCTCCAGTCCCCTCAATACCACCAGCTCCAGTCCCCTCACTACCACCAGCCCCAGTCCCCTCACTACCACCAGCTCCAGTCCCCTCACTACCACCAGCCCCAGTCCCCTCACTACCACCAGCTCCAGTCCCCTCACTACCACCAGCTCCAGTCCCTTCACTACCACCAGCTCCAGTCCCAGTCCCCTCACTACCACCAGCTCCAGTCCCAGTCCCCTCACTACCACCAGCCCCAGTCCCAGTCCCCTCACTACCACCAGCTCCAGTCCCAGTCCCCTCACTACCACCAGCCCCAGTCCCAGTCCCCTCACTACCACCAGCTCCAGTCCCAGTCCCCTCACTACCATCAGCTCCAGTCCCAGTCCCCTCACTACCACCAGCCCCAGTCCCAGTCCCCTCACTACCACCAGCTCCAGTCCCAGTCCCCTCACTACAATCAGCTCCAGTCCCCTCACTACCACCAGCTCCAGTCCCCTCACTACCACCAGCTCCAGTCCCAGACCCCCCACTGCCACCAGCTCCAGTCCCCTCACTACCACCAGCTCCAGTCCCAGACCCCCCACTACCACCAGCTCCAGTCCCAGTCCCCTCACTACCACCAGCTCCAGTCCCCTCACTACCACCAGCTCCAGTCCCCTCACTACCACCAGCTCCAGTCCCAGACCCCCCACTGCCACCAGCTCCAGTCCCAGTCCCCTCACTGCCACCAGCTCCAGCCCAGTCCCCCCACTGCCACCAGCTCCAGTCCCTGTCCCCTCACTGCCTTCAGCTCCAACCCAGTCCCCCCACTGCCACCAGCTCCAGTCCCTGTCCCCTCACTGCCTTCAGCTCCAACCCAGTCCCCCCACTACCACCAGCTCCAGCCCAGTCCCCACACTCCCACTACACTGCTGGACAGACCTCGTAACTGAATTTGTGACAATATCATTAGCTCATCAAAATTTGTAATCTGGCCATCTGCTTTAAGGGCTGACAGCAGCAGGAGAGCGAGAGCATAATTTTCCAAACACAACACCCATTAATGACTGAAAACAAGAACATTTAAATCACCTCACGTGTGCTGCCTCGCGGCTGTCAAAACTGTAGAGATAAACGTGACTTCAGATGAATGAAAGTCCATTAGAAACACTGTTCTGCATTCCAAATGGCAGCCTACTCCCTATATATTGTTCTATTTCATGTTTCAGCTTGAATCCTTGATACAGAAGGTGCATATAGAGAGCGGACATACTATAGCAGTTTACATGTGTATATTATGCTTCATGGACATCAGTAAAAAATTGCAAATCGTCTCCAGAAAATGTCCCAGCACATCCCTGTGACTCAGTCACACAAATGCTAGGCTCGTGCTTTACTTGAAAAGGTATGTAGTTTTACTTCATTGAAAAGAGCTGCACAAAAACAACGTCCATGGAACGACTGCAACAAAACTTAGTGTAGTAAATGAATGATGCACTGTCAGCCAGAATAATAAAACTAGTCGACTGTATGAAGCGTCTTCATTTTAGGGAACATTAAGCTCCCGGTTTTCTATTTATCTGGATTTTCTGCTCTTTTCAAAGCTGTTAAGACTCTTCGGCAAGTTATGATCAGCCATATATTATTCAAGGAGCATAAAGGATACAGTCTGTATATGTTAAAACTAGTCTATAAGATAATACTTTAGTAATCCTGAACATAATGTGATAGAATATGTCTAATAAACAACATACTCAGGACATTATTATTTATTGACATGTCTCTTGAGATTCAGTTTGGTGTTTTTGTAATGATAATGACAACAGAACCAACCGTTAACCATCACTTGACACGGCAGAACTAATGGAATATGCTAAATCTAACACAGTCCCAAATGGCTCTTTATTCACAATATAATGCAGTACTTTTGAACAAAGCCAGATGGGCCCTGGTCAAAAGTAGTACTCTAGGGGATAGTGTGCCATCCAGGTGGAGTGGAGTGGATGTCACTTTATTCAGACTAGTAGAATAAAATGTTTCCATGACGATCCATGACACAACTCATCCACAAGACAAGACCAACACCAGTGGCAGCCTGCTATGCGCCTGGTGTACTTGTTGTCTATTAGATGGCCTTATCAAAACGCTATGGGAGACTGGCCAACCTAAATTAATCATAGTCCTAATTACCTCGGTAGAAGCCCAGCACTCAGCCTAGTGTACCTGCACCCTGTCTTCCTCCTCTGAGCCTCTGCCCAGAGAATGAGAAGGTGTTTATCAGGCTGATGGAGGACCCTTATGTAGAAAGGCCAACAGCTAGCCCAGGCATCGTCATCACTTATACCTGCTCATCAATCACACCTGCACTGTGCCAGGTGTGTGAAGCTCCTACAATGTAACTGTAACTGTGGAAGAAGCCAGCACACAAAAGATTGGGGGAGGTTGTGCACTATTTTTGACCAGGGTCCATAGGGCTCTGGTCAAAGTAATGCACTATATAGGGAATAGAATGCCATTTGGGACGCACACATAATCATTAACATCAAATCCACATCATCATTAATAACACCTGCACAACGACTACTGCATATTCACCCTGCTCCCTGCCAGGCAGAGTGAAGTAACTACAATGACTACGGCATATTCACCCTGCTCCCTACCAGGCAGAGTGAAGTTACTACAATGACTACGGCATATTCACCCTGTATAACGATACAAGGTGAGACCCAGATGCAGACACAGGAGGCAGATGGTTAGAGCTCTGATATTTATTATAATGAAGGGAACAAGCAAAGGGCAGGTCAGGGAGAGGCAATAGTTCACCAACCAGATAGAGTCTGAGCAGTACAGTGGAACAGGCAGTCTAGTGGTCAGGGGTTCAATCACCAGGACTGAGTCCAAACGGTACAGGGCGGTAGGCAGTCTCAAGGTCAGGGCAGGAAGAATGGTCAGGCAGCCGGGCTCAAGACTGGGAAAAATAGGAGCTGAGAGACAAAATGCTGGTTGACTTGGCTAACAAGACGAACTGGCAGAGACAGAAAACACAGGTATAAATACACAGGGGGTAATGAGCGACACCTGGAGGGGTTGGAGACAAGGACAAGGACAGGTGAAACAGATCAGGGCGTGACACCCTGCTCCCTGCCAGGCAGTGTGAAGTTACTATGACTACTGCACCACAGGTATCGTATGGGTATTGTAGGCAATGTCAGTTGCCGTACCCTATCCAGCCCAAGACCAACAATCAAATAGGATTTCACTGCCATATCCTAGGGTTAACTGAAATGACGTCAATGTACTACCATACCCTAGGGTTAACTGAAATGACGTCAATGTACTACCATACCCTAGGGTTAACTGAAAAACGTAGCATAGCATTCGCGTCATCTGACCACTACTGTACTGAGCGAGACACTGGTACTTCCTGCTTTAGTTTTTGCTTTTAAGCAGGAATCAGGAGTACATAATTATGGTCAGATTTGCCAAATGGAGGGCGAGGGAGAGCTTTGTATGCGTCTCTGTGTCTGGAGTAAAGGTGGTATAGAGTTTTCTTCCCTTTGGTTGCACATGTGACATTAGGTAAGTATGCCTGCATTAAAGTCTAGGAGCGCCACTTCTGGATGAGAACTTTCTTGTTTGCTTATGGCCTTATACAGCTGGTTGAGTGCGGTCTGAGTGCCATTGTATACTGTCTGTAATCCTATTGTAGCAGCACGATGCAGAATATTACACATTTTAGACATGTTAGCTAGCTAGCTACAACACACAGGTATAGTAATTAAAAGGCTTATATGAGTCATAAAGTCAGCTAAAACTGTTACCTCCTGTTAGTATCTCTACCGTTAGTATCTCTACTGTTACCTCCTGTTAATATCTATACTGTTACCTCCTGTTAGTATCTCTACTGTTACCTCCTGCTAGTATCTCTACTGTAACCTCCTGTTAGTATCTCTAATGTAACCTCCTTATAGTATTAGAGAGAGAGAGAGAGCTTGTTTCCATTCTGTTATTATCATCTGGTGTTTTATTTACAGTAATAAACATACAAGTTGTTACTGTTAATTCACATTATGACACAAATGAAAGTTTTGAAATTTAAGAAGCACAATCGTCTTCAGACTACGTACTTTTGATATCAACTATTAATTTTAGATTAAATAATTTTCAAGCCTAATTAACATTGTAGACATCTAATTATTATCGCAATAATTAAATATGTGTAGATCAATGGTCCAAATCCACTGATTAGATAATATTAATTGTGTTAGTTACCTGTGGGACCTGTGTCCTCCAACTCCACTTCAGACCTCTATTAACATGGTGAAGGAGAGCAGGTGTACGTCCCAAATGGCACCCTTATCTCTTTGTAGTGCATTTCTTTATACCAGGGCCGATTGTAGGGAATAGGATGCCATTTGGGAAGCAAGCTATGAGATAATTATGTGTTAATTAGTGTGATGAATGTTTAATGTTTTCTTCAGATTGTCTTAATTTTACAATTAGTTGGAAAATGTCTTCTGCACATTTATCTTAGATGTTTTTCACAAAGTCATAGCAAACACCCCCTTGCTGTTTCAGATGACATAAGTCCTCCGCTAAAATGCCCTGATATTTTAACCATGCATCTCTCTCTTCAACGCTGCCCACGTTCAAACAGTCCGTGAAGTGCCCAACCAGGAATAATACAACTCTGGACTTGTTATATGCTAATGTAAAGGATGCATACAACTCCACTGCACTCCCTCCCCTCGGTAGATCGGATCACAATCTTGTCCACCTCACCCCACTCTACAGGCCTATGGTCCAACAGCAGCCAGCGACCACTAGGACCATTAGGAGATGGTCCCCGGAGGTGAATGAGGCCCTACAGGACTGCTTCGAAACAACAGACTGGGATGTGCTCTGTGAGGCTCATGGGGAGGACATTGATGGACTCACTGACTGCATAACGGACTATATACATTTTTGTGTAGACAACACTGTACCCACCAGGAAGGTACGCTGTTTTCCAAATAATAAATCCAGGGTCACCAGCGACCTGAAGGCCCTGCTGAATGAGAAGAAGAGGGCCTTCAAGGATGGGGACAGGGACAAATTGAAGGAGCGTCCAGAGGGAGCTGAAGTGCAGATTGCTGAGGGTAAGAGAGGGTATAAGGAGATGGAGGACAAGCTGAGGCAGAGCCAGGTGAGAGAGGTGTGGAAGGGTATGAGAAATATCACTGGCTTCAAAAAGTCAAACAATGGGCAGACGGAGGGGACCCAGGACAGAGCCAATTTTTTAAACAGGTTTGATACTTGCCCTGTCCACCTCCCCTCCAGCTCCCCAGGCCACACAGCCTCACGGCTGTCCCACCCCCCCTTTTCACACGACACCTCTGTTGAGACAATCAGCCCAAGGGTTTTTAGAGTCTGTGCAGACCAACTGTGTGGAATGCTCCAGCGCCGCTTCAACCTGGAAAGGGTCCCTGTGCTGTGGAAAACATCCTGCCTGGTCCCAATGCCCAAGAAGATGGAAGTCCAGGATAATGATTAGAAACCAGCTGCGGGGAATCAACGGTGGTAGCGAATGGGAGTGACGTAAATGGGATTCCCCGGAGGGAGGCGTGACAGCGTGACATACACACATTTACCTATTTAAGTATCTTTCTCTGCCATCCACCTGTATAGTTAACCATGAATATCTGTTATATTTTGCATTTATTTATATCAAATTGCAATAATTACATATTCAGCCATTCACGCATACTATACAATGCCTTTTTATAGCTTTTAGAACTCCAGACTTCTTGAATTGTTATACTTTTTCATAGTGCCGCACTATGTATCGTGTATCTGTCTTTTGTGTATTTCATTCTGGCATGTTGCACCTGCCCTGTGTTTTCCGTTGCTGCTTGACAAAGACATTTTCCCTCCGGGATAAATAAAGTATCTATCTATCTATCTATCTATCTATCTATCTATCTATCTATCTATCTATCTATCTGTCTGTCTGTCTGTCTGTCTGTCTGTCTGTCTGTCTGTCTGTCTGTCTGTCTGTCTGTCTGTCTGTCTGTCTGTCTGTCTGTCTGTCTGTCTGTCTGTCTGTCTGTCTGTCTGTCTGTCTGTCTGTCTGTCTGTCTGTCTGTCTGTCTGTCTGTCTGTCTGTCTGTCTGTCTGCCTGTCTGTCTGTCTGTCTGTCTGTCTGTCTGTCTGTCTGTCTGCCTGCCTGCCTGCCTGCCTGCCTGCCTGCCTGTCTGCCTGCCTGCCTGCCTGCCTGCCTGCCTGCCTGCCTGCCTGCCTGCCTGCCTGCCTGCCTGCCTGCCTGCCTGCCTGCCTGCCTGCCTGCCTGTCTCTATCTATCTATCTAGTCAGTGTCTGTTTGTTATTTAAACACAACCTCTCTACATTCCATAATAATCATTGCTCTTTTATGTGTTGTGGTTGCTCAGGCAACATGAATCAAGAGGAGGAGAGCTACTGTAAGGAATGATGACTGTTTGACTTTATATAATAGGAAATTGTAAAACCCAGAGTTCAAATAAAACATATATATATTCTAAAAGAAAACAAAACCATAACCTCATAAGAGAAAGGCAAATAGCTGTGTGGAAACAATTTCATGAAATAAATGCCGAAAGTGTTTTATTCACAGCATGTGATAGACATCGGCTCCTCTGATTTGTGGCATCATGCTTTAGAGAGATCAAAAACCCCAGAAGAACCTCTACTATACCAATCTCACTATATATAGAACCTCTACTATACCAATCTCACTATATATAGAACCTTTACTATACCCATCTCACTATAGAACCTCTACTATACCAATCTCACTATATATAGAACCTCTACTATACCGATCTCACTATAGAACCTCTACTATACCAATCTCACTATAGAACCTCTACTATACCAATCTCACTATAGAACCTCTACTATACCAATCTCACTATATATAGAACCCCTACTATACCAATCTCACTATAGAACCTCTACTATACCAATCTCACTATATATAGAACCTCTACTAAACCAACTTCACTATATATAGAACCTCTACTATACCGATCTCACTATAGAACCTCTACTATACCAATCTCACTATATACAGAACCTCTACTATACCAATCTCACTGTATATAGAACCTCTACTATACCGATCTCACTATAGAACCTATACTATACCAATCTCACTATAGAACCTCTACTATACCAATCTCACTATATATAGAACATCTACTATACTAATCTCACTATATATAGAAACTCTACTATACCAATCTCACTATAGAACCTCTACTATACCAATCTCACTATATATAGAACCTCTACTATACCAATCTCACTATATATAGAACCTCTACTATACCGATCTCACTATAGAACCTCTACTATACCAATCTCATTATATAACCTCTACTATACCAATCTCACTATATATAGAACCTCTACTATACCAATCTCACTATATATAGAACCTCTACTATACAAATCTCACTATAGAACCTCTACTATACAAATCTCACTATAGAACCTCTACTATACCAATCTCACTATAGAACCTCTACTATACCAATCTCACTATATATAGAACCTCTACTATACTAATCTCACTATAGAACCTCTACTATACCAATCTCACTATAGAACCTATACAATACCAATCTCACTATATATAGAACCTCTACTATACCAATCTCACTATAGAACCTCTACTATACCAATCTCACAGGGTCCCTGTGCTGTGGAAAACATCCTGCCTCGTCCCAGTGCCCAAGAAGGCACACCCCACTGTCCTGAATGACTTCAGACCTGTAGCGCTAACATCCCACATCATGAAGACCCTGGAAAGGTTAGTCCTCGCTCACCTCAGACCCCTGGTGTGTTCATCAATGGACCCCCTGCAGTTTGCATACCAGCGCAAAATCGGGGTGGATGATACAATCATCTACCTTCTGCAGAGGGCCTACTCTCACCTGGACAACGCAGGTTGCACTGTGAGGGTCATGTTTTTTGACTTCTCCAGTGCCTTCAATACCATTCAGCCCCTGCTACTGGGTGAGAAGATGAGGAGGATGAAAGTGGAAGCACCCTTAGTCTCCTGGGTCACGGACTACCTGACCGGTAGGCCACAATTTGTGCGACTACAGAGCTGTGTGTCAGAACGGGCTGTTAGCAACACAGGGGCCCCCCAGGGTACGGTCCTGTCCCCCTTCCTGTTCACCCTCTACACCTCAGACTTCAGATATAACTCTGAGACATGCCACCTACAGAAGTTCTCGGATGACTCTGCTATTGTAGGGTGCATCAGGGGTGGGCAGGAGGAGGAGTACAGGAGCACAATCAGTGACTTTGTGTTGTGGTGTGAGCAGAACCACCTTCAGCTCAACATCAGCAAAACTAAGGAGATGGTGGTGGACTTCAGGAGAACCAAGGCACAACTGACTGCAGTCCCTATAAAGGGGACGGATGTGGAAATGGTTGAGTCATACAAGTTCCTGGGTGTCCATATGGACAACAGACTGGAATGGGCTGGTAACACCGGGGCCCTGTACAAAAAGGGCCAGAGCCGACTCTACTTTCTGAGGAGGCTCAGGTCCTTCAACGTGTGCAGTAAACTACTGCATACCTTCTACCAGTCTGTGGTGGCCAGTGCCATCTTTTTTGTAGTGGTGTGCTGGGGAGCAAACATCAAAGCTGGTGATGCTTCTCGGGTAAATAAGCTGATCAGGAAGGCTAGCTCTGTCCTGGGGATGAGCCTTGACACTCTAGAGGAGGTGGCGGAGAGACGGATCCTGGCCAAACTGCTGGCCATCATAGACAACGTCACCCACCCTCTGCACACTATGGTTATGACGCAGAGGAGCACTTTCAGTCACAGACTGATCCCACCACGGTGTGCCAGAGAGCGCTACAGGAGGTCCTTCCTGCCGGCGGCTATGAGACTATATAATGCCTCACCGGGGTGCCGTGCCGTCGGCAACATAGATCTGGAACTGTTGGGGTGCTAGGACCTAGTTTAACAATTATGCATCCATCCGTGAGTAACTCTGGTCCGTCAGCACTCATCCACTCAGGACCTATTTATTCATACAGGTCTGTATATACATACTCATGTACAGTTGTTATATTATATCACATGCAATATTGTAAGTAATTATTGGACGTAGGCATTCACTCAGGAATGCATATTAGTATCCTGCCAGTTGCACCTTTTCTCATTGCTTTTAGTATATCGAATGTGCAATAAGTGCAGTTGTCTGTAATTAAACCCTGCGCACTAAGGACTGTATTTTAAGGGAATTACTATTATTACCCCAAATGATATCATACACACATTTAGCTATTAAAGTATCTCTTCCTGTCATTTACCTGTACAGTTTGTGTAAACATGCAAGTATTCACTTATCTGTAAATATAACTGTATACCTAACTGTACAGCTAATTTAACTAATTAAACCATGCAAAATTTTCACTTACCTGTTAATTTACCCAGTCTGTCTATTAAGTAAACTATTATTACCCTCGCTCATATCATACGCATTTTTAGCTACTGAAGTATTTCTCTGCCATCGACCTGTATAGTATAGTTAACCATCCAACATCCACCAATGTATAGTGTACATATTCAGCCAACCACTCATACTATGCAATGTCCTTTTATAGCTTTTTTTTTGCACTCCAGATATCTTGTATTTCTATACTTTTTCATACTGCCGCTCTATGTATCATGTACCGTGTATCTGTCTTTTGTGTACTTTTCGTTGTGGCATTTTACACCTGCCCTGTGTTTTGTTGTAGCTGCTTGACAATGAAATTTCCCCCCCGGGGGAGCAATAAAGTACCTATCTATCTATCTCACTATAGAACCTCTACTATACCAATCTCACTATATATAGAACCTCTACTATACTAATCTCACTATAGAACCTCTACTATACCAATCTCACTATAGAACCTATACAATACCAATCTTACTATATATAGAACCTCTACTATACCAATCTCACTATAGAACCTCTACTATACCAATCTCACTATATATAGAACCTCTACTATACCGATCTCACTATAGAATATCTACTATACCAATCTCACTATATATAGAACCCCTACTACACCAATCTCACTATATATAGAACCTCTACTATACCAATCTCACTATAGAACCTCTACTATACCGATCTCACTATAGAACCTCTACTATACCAATCTCACTATAGAACCTCTACTATACCGATCTCACTATAGAACCTCTACTATACCAATCTCACTATATATAGAACCTCTACTATACCAATCTCACTATAGAACCTCTACTATACCAATCTCACTATATATAGAACCCCTACTATATCAATCTCACTATATATAGAACCTCTACTATACCAATCTCACTATAGAACCTCTACTATACCAATCTCACTATATATAGAACATCTACTTTACCAATCTCACTATATATAGAACCTCTACTATACCAATCTCACTATAGAACCTCTACTATACCAATCTCACTATATATAGAACCACTACTATACTAATCTCACTATATATAGAACCTCTACTATACCAATCTCACTATAGAACCTCTACTATACCAATCTCACTATATATAGAACCCCTACTATACCGATCTCACTATAGAACCTATACTATACCAATCTCACTATAGAACCTCTACTATACCAATCTCACTATATATAGAACATCTACTATACTAATCTCACTATATATAGAAACTCTACTATACCAATCTCACTATAGAACCTCTACTATACCAATCTCACTATATATAGAACATCTACTATACTAATCTCACTATATATAGAACCCCTACTATACCGATCTCACTATAGAACCTATACTATACCAATCTCACTATAGAACCTCTACTATACCAATCTCACTATAGAACCTCTACTATACCAATCTCACTATATATAGAACCCCTATTATACCAATCTCACTATATATAGAACCTCTACTATACCAATCTCACTATAGAACCTCTACTATACCAATCTCACTATACATAGAACCTCTACTATACCAATCTAACTATATATAGAACCTCTACTATATCAATCTCACTATAGAACCTCTACTATACAAATTTCACTCTAGAACCTCTACTATACCAATCTCACTATATATAGAACCCTTACTATACCAATCTCACTATATATAGAACCTCTACTATACCAATCTCACTATATATAGAACCTCTACTATACCAATCTCACTATATATAGAACCTCTACTATACCAATCTCACTATATATAGAACCTCTACTATACCAATCTCACTATATATAGAACCCCTACTATAACAATCTCACTATAGAACCTCTACTATACCAATTTCACTATATATAGAACCCCTACTATACCAATCTCACTATAGAACCTCTACTATACCAATCTCACTATATATAGAACCTCTACTATACCAATCTCACTATATATAGAACCCCCACTATAACAATCTCACTATATATAGAACCCCTACTATAACAATCTCACTATAGAACCTCTACTATACCAATTTCACTATATATAGAACCCCTACTATACCAATCTCACTATAGAACCTCTACTATACCAATCTCACTATATATAGAACCTCTACTATACCAATCTCACTATATATAGAACCCCCACTATACCAATCTCACTATAGAACCTCTACAATACCAATCTCACTATTTATAGAACCTCTACTATACCAATCTCACTATATATAGAACCCCTACTATACCAATCTCAAAGGCAAAGGATTGAGTATGTTGTGAACAGTTGTTCCATCCATGGCAATACTCAGTCTATATAGAACAGTTTGTTAATGTCAATACCCAGTCTATATATAGAACAGTTTGTTAATGTCATTACCCAGTCTATATATAGAACAGTTTGTTAATGTCATTACCCAGTCTATATATAGAACAGTTTGTTAATGTCATTACCCAGTCTATATATAGAACAGTTTGTTAATGTCATTACCCAGTCTATATATAGAACAGTTTGTTAATGTCATTACCCAGTCTATATATAGAACAGTTTGTTAATGTCATTACCCAGTCTATATATAGAACAGTTTGTTAATGTCATTACCCAGTCTATATATAGAACAGTTTGTTAATGTCATTACCCAGTCTATATATAGAACAGTTTGTTAATGTCATTACCCAATCTATATATAGAACAGTTTGTTAATGTCATTACCCAGTCTTTATATAGAACAGTTTGTTAATGTCATTACCCAGTCTATATAGAACAGTTTGTTAATGTCATTACCCAGTCTATATATAGAACAGTTTGTTAATGTCATTACCCAGTCTATATATAGAACAGTTTGTTAATGTCATTACCCAGTCTATATATAGAACAGTTTGTTAATGTCATTACCCAGTCTTTATATAGAACAGTTTGTTAATGTCATTACCCAATCTATATATAGAACAGTTTGTTAATGTCATTACCCAGTCTATATATAGAACAGTTTGTTAATGTCATTACCCAGTCTTTATATAGAACAGTTTGTTAATGTCATTACCCAGTCTATATAGAACAGTTTGTTAATGTCATTACCCAATCTATATATAGAACACTTTGTTAATGTCATTACCCAGTCTTTATATAGAACAGTTTGTTAATGTCATTACCCAGTCTATATAGAACAGTTTGTTAATGTCATTACCCAGTCTATATATAGAACAGTTTGTTAATGTCATTACCCAGTCTATATATAGAACAGTTTGTTAATGTCATTACCCAGTCTATATATAGAACAGTTTGTTAATGTCATTACCCAGTCTATATAGAACAGTTTGTTAATGTCATTACCCAGTCTATATATAGAACAGTTTGTTAGTCATTACCCAGTCTATCTGGAACGTTTGTTAGTCTTTACCCAGTCTATATATAGAACAGTTTGTTAGTCTTTACCCAGTCTATATATAGAACAGTTTGTTAGTCTTTAACCAGTCTATATATAGAACAGTTTGTTAGTCTTTAACCAGTCTATATATAGAACAGTTTGTTAGTCTTTACCCAGTCTATACAGTATATCTGTCAATATATGGAAGTCAATACTTTTAGAATACGGCTGCTTACTGATGTGTGTTGATATTCTCCAGGAAAATGAGAGGCAAGACATTGGATGACCACAGCAGTTGGAGTAATCAAGGACTTCCTGTATTTCTAGAAATGTTACAATGGTTTAAAACTCCCATCCACAAGACTGTAGTTTTTATTGGGACTGTTTGTGAAATGGATCTGTTGCCATATAGTAAATACTTTAGAATCTCAGTGTAAGTACATGAACCCCAATAATCCTTGACCCTAGCGATATTAGTTTCATCAAACCAATACGCAATGAATCATCTTTTGATATCTTTTGATCTTGTAGGACGCCTAACACAGAATCTGTGGGCTGTATAGAATGGAAGTGTTCCAGTGCTGCCGAGCTGAAATATAAATGGATTGACTATGTCATGGGAATAGCACAGGCATCTCACAACTCATCTGGCGCACACAGACCTGTCAGAAACACATGGTATCAGATATCACCCAGCTGGAGAAGCAGTAATACTGTCTTGTGTTGACCTCGGGCCCGTCACATCTGCTGTAGTGTGTTACCAATGACAGGACAACAGCAGACAGCAGATGGATGGAGAGCATTACACTGTCCCATGGAGACCTACAGGCTCAATCTACAGAGAGGAGGGGGAACAAGTGCTGTATGGTGCCATAGATAGACCTACTGCTATGGAAAATAGCAGTCTTGGGGTAATTGTTGTTTTGTTATGAACCTAAATTATGCCCAGACTATTCATGCCAAGGGTATGTTGAACTAGTTTCTCTCTCTCTGTCTCTCTCGTTATTTAACAATTCATAGTAAGTAGTACAGTTTAAAATAGCTGTAATAAAATGTCCCAAACGATCTTCATCTTAATTGTTAAGGACAAATCTCTGATGGGATGCAAAAAGAGAATCTGCTGATTGAGGATGTTTCATTTTAATTGTATTATATTATAATCCCCATTAGCTGACACCATGACAACAGCTTGTGTTCCTGGGGTCTTACACAACAATAATAGTAAACTTATTAACCAGTTCCCTGCTTTCTGACCTGGACACATGACACTGTGATAAATATTCTGTTTGGTCAAAATCCTTTCCATGCTAATAGATAACTGACAAGGAAAAGTGGCATGTTTACCAAATGGAGGCATTAGGTCACAGATAATAAATACATGTTTGTACACAAACACCAACAAGGAATACCAGACTGATTTTTCCTCAAGGCATTGGCTGAATCCCAAATGAAACCCCGTTCCTTACAGAGCACACTACTTTTGTACAGAGCCCTATGGGCCCTAGTTAGACATATGATGCCATTTGAAACACTGGTAAGTTACCGTTACTAATTACTATCAATATCCTGTAGGAGGCATATGAAGTGCTCCGAGGTAAAATTGATGCTATGATTTGCCACAAACCTGAAATGTAACAGATCAATATGAGACTTTCAACCAAGAGGCATTTGATCTTGAAAATGGAAAGGAATCCAGGCATGTGAAGGGTTATAATGCTGCTATATGTCATCCACGTGTCAGGTCTATTGATTCCATTGGCTGGCTGGCTACGTTAATGGCCATATGATTACCATCCAACATGTCAACACCCCACACAGGGGGCCCCGCTCTGATGCCGACACAGAGCACTCTCTGGCTCTTGACTGACAACCATAGTAATGATTGCTGGATGTTTCTATAGAGATGTTACTCTGTCTGCACACCAAGGGGGTCCTACTGTACTCCCAGAACTCCATGCGATGAATAAGGGCTGGCAGGAAGTGTACTGTAGATGTGAACCAACCTTTAGAATTACCCTTAGGCCTACTCCTACATAACCTGTGGTAGAAATGTATGTTGAAGTTAGAGTGAAATCCTTTTGACATTTTGTACAAAGGAGCTAAAATCAAAGATTTTACATTGTCATTTTCCACTCCTGTTTATAACAGACTCTTAACTACAACTAACCCTAACCACTCCTGTTTATAACACTCTTAACTACTACTAACCCTAACCACTCCTGTTTATAACAGACTCTTAACTACAACTAACCCTAACCACTCCTGTTTATAACACTCTTAACTACTACTAACCCTAACCACTCCTGTTTATAACACTCTTAACTACTACTAACCCTTACCACTCCTGTTTATAACATACTCTTAACTACAACTAACCCTAACCACTCCTGTTTATAACAGACTCTTAACTACAACTAACCCTAACCACTCCTGTTTATAACAGACTCTTAACTACAACTAACCCTAACCACTCCTGTTTATAACATACTCTTAACTACAACTAACCCTAACCACTCCTGTTTATAACAGACTCTTAACTACTACTAACCCTTACCACTCCTGTTTATAACAGACTCTTAACTACAACTAACCCTAACCACTCCTGTTTATAACAGACTCTTAACTACTACTAACCCTAACCACTCCTGTTTATAACAGACTCTTAACTACTACTAACCCTAACCACTCCTGTTTATAATAGACTCTTAACTATTACTAACCCTAACCACTCCTGTTTATAACAGACTCTTAACTAATTTTAATATAGAATATTTAAACATTCAAGACAAGATGTATTAACTGCAAGTTCTGTAAAAAGAAAAAGTAATACCATTGTACATAGCAAAATGTGACCTTATGTAAGACTATTCTGCTGTCATGTCATGTGTAGTATGTTTGATCTTATGTAAGACTATTCTGCTGTCATGTCATGTATCATATGTTTGATCCTATGTAAGACTATACTGCTGTCATGTCATGTGTAGTATGTTTGATCCTATGTAAGACTATACTGCTGTCATGTCATGTGTAGTATGTTTGATCCTATGTAAGACTATACTGCTGTCATGTCATGTGTAGTATGTTCGATCCTATGTAAGACTATACTGCTGTCATGTCATGTGTAGTATGTTTGATCCTATGTAAGACTATACTGCTGTCATGTCATGTGTAGTATGTTTGATCCTATGTAAGACTATACTGCTGTCATGTCATGTGTAGTATGTTTGATCCTATGTAAGACTATACTGCTGTCATGCCATTCTATTTTACAACAGGAAACGTTTTCCATTTAAATGTTTAATAATTTGTCATTCTGTACATAACATCTCATATACATATATTATGAATGTGAGGATTAAAACAGACTGGATGAATAGTGAAATGTTGTTCTCAATGACCTAACATGACATTCCTGCTTGATGTTATGAACAAATGATTATGTAACGTATTCAGATGAATACTGTCACTCCTTTAAGATGACATTCACCACTATAGACTAATAGGGATGAGGAGGTCTATGTTCACAGCAGTTGGTCAAACTGAGAAGTGCTGATATTCTAGACCTTTCATTGAACCGTGTTTTGTAACATGTTTGAAATCAGATGTGGAGTTGCGTCAGTCCTCAGATAGACAGACGTAGATCTCCTGAGGAGACATTCCATGTCATAAGGAAGATCGTTGAGGTTGAAAGTAAAGCAGCTTTCCACCTCTTTTCAAATATTATTTATCTAGTACCCACAGGAATAAACATGTAAAGTTATTTCCCACATAAGATATCCTGATATTTCAACCTCTCGACATCTAAAGCTTTATTAAAGCCTGTTAACTGTCAATCCACACATCTCAAGACAACAAGGATGCATCCCAAATGGCACCCTATTCCCTATACAGTGCACTACTTTTGACAGGGCCCGTTTTCCCAAAAGCATCTTAAAAAGCATCTTAATCTTAAAGTTCATCGTTAGAACCTTCATAGGAGCATCGTTAAACCTCAGAGTATTTCATGTTCAATAAATTGATTGAGTTATATTATGCTACTTGTAGGCTTCTGTCTGTAATTTGTCTCAATATATTTCATGATGTGTAGCCTAGCATGTGCGCAATGATGTGCCAAATCTGTGATTTAACAATACAATAAGCCGTCTCAATATTTTCAGCTGTAGCTGGTAATACTGTAACTATCTAGCAGCTGATCTGTTGTCATTATTGTGAAATAGTTGTAATATTAAGGTAAGATTTGCATTGAGAAAGCGCTAGCTTTCTATCCTATCAGTATCAGCAGAAGCTCCAACGACGTACTTAGCGACCGTTCTCTCTGCGTGTTGTTTTGAGAAACGCATGTTACATCTTCGGCCGTTATAGGGAAGATGCATCGTTAAAACAATTGTGAGCCTAACTTCCATCACTGTCGGGAAACAGTACCCAGGTCCCTGGTTAAAAGTAGTGCACTATATGACGAATAGGGTGCCATTGGGGACGTAGCCCAACAGGTATCAGTTAAATGAGCACTCCTAATGCTCCATGAAATAACCTTTCTATTAGTCATGTTTATGTTATCTATGGTGCTATCTACCACCCAGAACCTTTCTATTAGTCATGTTTATGTTATCTATGGTGCTATCTACCACCCAGAACCTTTATATTAGTCATGTTTATGTTATCTATGGTGCTATCTACCACCCAGAACCTTTATATTAGTCATGTTTATGTTATCTATGGTGCTATCTACCACCCAGAACCTTTCTATTAGTCATGTTTATGTTATCTATGGTGCTATCTACCACCCGGAACCTTTCTATTAGTCATGTTTATGTTATCTATGGTGCTATCTACCACCCGGAACCTTTCTATTAGTCATGTTTATGTTATCTATGGTGCTATCTACCACCCAGAACCTTTCTATTAGTCATGTTTATGTTATCTATGGTGCTATCTACCACCCAGAACCTTTATATTAGTCATGTTTATGTTATCTATGGTGCTATCTACCACCCAGAACCTTTCTATTAGTCATGTTTATGTTATCTATGGTGCTATCTACCACCCAGAACCATTATATTAGTCATGTTTATGTTATCTATGGTGCTATCTACCACCCAGAACCTTTATATTAGTCATGTTTATGTTATCTATGGTGCTATCTACCACCCAGAACCCCCACTCCCACCTCTCTCTGCCACTCCCACCTCTCTCTGCCACTCCCACCTCTCTCTGCCACTCCCACCTCTCTCTGCCACTCCCACCTCTCTATGCCACCCCCACCTCTCTCTGCCACTCCCACCTCTCTATGCCACCCCCACCTCTCTCTGCCACTCCCACCTCTCTCTGCCACTCCCACCTCTCTCTGCCACCCCACACATCCTTGATCTATATAAAAACAGCGTTGGCTCCTTTATGATGTGCAGTGACCTTTCTATTCACCATGTGTACTCTGTGCAATTGCAGCAGGGCCTTGCATGGTGTGACTGTGAAGGTTGAACACATAGTGGACTCACATACATACACATGCATACATACACACACACAGACTCACAGATCCACAGTAACTCTCGTTGATGGCACTTGACTTCTCTCCATCTCAGCTTCCCCAAAGCAATAAAAACAGAGCCAGACAGTATTTAGGATCAAATAGGGCTATTCAGGTTAACAGATAAAGGTAGGGGTTGTCACTACGTTTAACTAGGTGAATATAGGGAATGTGGAATATGGTGCCATATGAGACACCCTGGGTCCTAACTGTTTATTGTGTAAGGATCTTCAGTCATCCAATAAAGAGTCTAGCTACTAAAGCTGTAGGGACTGTAGGAGCTGGTCTCAGCAGTAAACCAACAGCTTGTTATATGAATAGAGAGTCTAGCTGTAGGGACTGTAGGAGCTGGTCTCAGCAGTAAACCAACAGCTTGTTATATGAATAGAGAGTCTAGCTGTAGGGACTGTAGGAGCTGGTCTCAGCAGTAAACCAACAGCTTGTTATATGAATAGAGAGTCTAGCTGTAGGGACTGTAGGAGCTGGTCTCAGCAGTAAACCAACAGCTTGTTATATGAATAGAGAGTCTAGCTGTAGGGACTGTAGGAGCTGGTCTCAGCAGTAAACCAACAGCTTGTTATATGAATACAGAGTAGGAGCTTGTATCACTGTCAGCGTCAACCTGTTATCTTTGATTTTATAATAATGTATATGTCACGATCGCCATGAGACAGGACCCGAGGCGCAGAGCTGTGTTGAGATAACATTCCTTTTATTAATACGAAAGCACAGAAAAAAAACAAAAGGAGACAGCGACCATGAACCGGTGCGAACACAAAGGAACACACACAAAAAACCCACAAACACAGGTGGGAATGCTGAACATAAATAGTCTCCCCAATTAGAGGCGATGTGGAGCAGCTGATCTAATTGGGGACCAATTCCAAAACTGAACCATAGAGAATTCCAGAGAGGTCTCTGGACACTAAACCTGGAAAAACATAAAGGTTTCCAGAGACCTCTCTGAACATAAAACCTTAAAGTATAGTCAAATTCATGCCATGCCGCTAATCTGCAGCAGCATTGAGACACCTTTGGTTGCGTTCTCATCATTCTAAGATATTGTATCTATATCCAGTCCATGTGAACCGATTTAAAGGTCTTCAGTTTGTTGTCAGGGCCTTCAGTCGAGGTGCTGATCTAGGATCAGTTTAGATTTTAGATCATAAGGAATGGGATTATTATTGAAATGGTGGGCCTGATCCTAGATCAGCTCTCCTACTACTAGAAACTACTACTCTGAGATACTAAATACATACAGGTCCAGGACATCATGTATCTGAAGATGTGGATTAAAGGTTACCTTGTATGATGATCATTTTAAAGGAGATTTTTTACCAAATGACAGTTTTTGTGTAATTCTGAACTTTATCCGCAACGTTATATTCCGTTTTGTTGTGCGAGCACACGCGTGTTTTCTTGATTTTCGTACCACCACGCGCATCCTCGCACACGGAAAAGTATCGCTCGAGTCCAACAAAATGGAATATAACGTTGTGGATAAAGTTCGGAATGACACAATTTCATGAACAGGTAAAGACTTGCATCACTATACTGAGAGCTTGGTGTTTCTAAAATGACGTATTTTGGTGTTTTTGGAGCCTTTAGTTCATGTTTGGCTGTGACCCCCGTACTGCAGAATGAGCACTGCTGGAGCAGTTTCTCAAAACCAAGTTAAATCGCTAAAAATAAGTGTCTGGACACTTCTATAACGTTCCATTTACATAAAAAAATGTATATATATATATTTTTTTTTAAAGTGAACCAATCCTTTAAGTAGGTTAGGTTATAGAAGGTAAGAGCACTATTGACAAGAGAGAAGGAACCATAGCAGAGTAAAGTGTCTACTCCTCTGAACCATCTATGGCTCCCAAATGGCAACCTATTCCCCATGTAGGGCACTACTAGATAGGGAAAGGATACGATTTGAGACACATACCGTGTCGTTTATTACGCAGGTATGAACATGACCGTGCTCTCCCAGCCTTCACATCTTCCCTTCTGAATGACACAGCTTTTTAGGCCTGGTGACAGAACATAGAATGGATCTTACAGTGCAGGAGCAGTAAACACATCACTCCAGACACTCAGAGTTATTGAAGTCCACTTCATCTTGCCTTTAGATTTCCACATGTATCTTTGTTTGATGATAAATGCATATTTATGAGCTTTCTAAAGGGAATTTTCCACAGCCATATAATGAATATACACTATATGTACACATATAGAATCATGTAGAAACCACATCGAAATATCTCTTATATTTGAGATTCTTCAAAGTAGCCACCCTTTGCCTTGATGACAGCTTTGCACACTCTTGGCATTCTCTACATGTGTCCAATAAAAACTCTTGTTTTCGTAGCAAAACAATTTTACTACAATGGCCAATGAATACACCACCCAAGGTTGAGTGCACCTTGCAACATGCTCTGCTCCTTGTGGTGGTTGGGGAGAATTCACACCTCCATATATCTCTCCTGACATTCAGTCTATAAAGATAAATCATTTTAAGAGCTGCTGCTTTCCCTGCCCAGGGCTATCTGTATTGTTTCAAACTTTTATAGACAAAGTAAGTCTGGTGTGTAGAAAACACATTTCCAGGAAACTTTCTTGTGTAGGTCTACAACATTGTCCGTTTTAGATATGCCAGACCTTGTCTGCGTCCCAAATGGCACCCTATTCCCTATATAGTGCACTACCTTTGCCCAGATCCCAAATGGCCCTGGTTAAAAGCAGTGCACTATATAAGCAATAGGCTGCCATCCTGAGGTCCCAGAAAGGGCAGAGTAATACTTGATGTTGTTGGAGAAGAGGAGCAAAATGTAGGTCCATCTGGGTTTTCAAACTTAAAGAGAGTTAATTTCACCAAAACATGTCTAATATTGGAACAATGAGCACTGAAGCTGTAGGCTACTGTGTTCTTCCAAAAACCCTCTAAATAACTGCAGGCTATGCTCTCATCTTTTCCACTGAACAGTCATTCCATAGTCATTTGTTTTCCAAAATAACAAGACCTGCTTCCAATAGGTTACCCAAATGTTACCCAAATGCTACCCAAATGTTACCCACATGTTACCCAAAGGTTACCCTTTACCCAAATGTTACCCACATGTTACCCAAAGGTTACCCAAATGTTACCCACATGTTACCCAAAGGTTACCCAAATGTTACCCAAATGTTACCCTTTACCAAAATGTTACACAAATGTTACCCAAAGGTTACCCAAATGTTACCCAAAGGTTACCCAAAGGTTACCCTTTACCAAAATGTTACCCAAATGTTACCCAAATGTTACCCAAAGGTTACCCAAATGTTACCCTTTACCCAAATGCTACCCAAATGTTACCCACATGTTACCCAAAGGTTACCCAAATGTTACCCTTTACCAAAATGTTACACAAATGTTACCCAAAGGTTACCCAAATGTTACCCAAAGGTTACCCAAATGTTACCCTTTACCAAAATGTTACCCAAATGTTACCCAAATGTTACCCAAATGTTACCCAAAGGTTACCCAAATGTTACCCTTTACCAAAATGTTACCCAAATGTTACCCAAATGTTACCCAAATGTTACCCAAAGGTTACCCAAATGTTACCCAAATGTTACCCAAATGTTACCCTTTACCAAAATGTTACCCAAATGTTACCCAAAGGTTACCCAAATGTTACCCTTTACCAAAATGTTACCCAAATGTTACCCAAATGTTACCCAAATGTTACCCAAATGTTACCCAAAGGTTACCCAAATGTTACCCAAATGTTACCCTTTACCAAAATGTTACCCAAATGTTACCCAAATGTTACCCAAATGTTACCCAAAGGTTACCCAAAGGTTACCCAAATGTTACCCTTTACCAAAATGTTACCCAAATGTTACCCAAATGTTACCCAAATGTTACCCAAAGGTTACCCAAATGTTACCCAAATGTTACCCAAATGTTACCCTTTACCAAAATGTTACCCAAATGTTACCCAAAGGTTACCCAAAGGTTACCCAAATGTTACCCTTTACCAAAATGTTACCCAAATGTTACCCAAATGTTACCCAAAGGTTACCCAAATGTTACCCAAATGTTACCCAAATGTTACCCTTTACCAAAATGTTACCCAAATGTTACCCAAAGGTTACCCAAATGTTACCCTTTACCAAAATGTTACCCAAATGTTACCCAAATGTTACCCAAATGTTACCCAAATGTTACCCAAAGGTTACCCAAATGTTACCCAAATGTTACCCTTTACCAAAATGTTACCCAAATGTTACCCAAATGTTACCCAAATGTTACCCAAAGGTTACCCAAATGTTACCCAAATGTTACCCAAATGTTACCCTTTACCAAAATGTTACCCAAATGTTACCCAAATGTTACAGAAAGGTTGACTTTTATATCCATGCTAGTAATGATCAATGGCACCCTATTTCCTTTATAGTGCACTACTCTTGACCAGGGTCCTATGGGCCCTCATCAAACGTAGTGCACTTTTAAGGGAATAGGGCACCATTTGGGCCTGAGTGAGTGATAATTAAACTATACATCTGACAGCTGTAATGATCACCTTTACAAGACTCAACTTAATCAGTTATTCAGGTTGGGGGGACGTGAACTGAGCAACCTGTGTATGTGTGCCCGTGTCCAACTGTGTGTATTTATGTGTTGTGTTTAAACAGTGTAAATGGGACTCCAGATGATGTGCTCTCATAAGTACCTGGGTCTTTCAGGAAGCCTTTTTATCCAGGAGATGTTGTGTTGTGTTTAAACAGGTGATCTATACATATATCTATAGTGTACATCTATCTATAGTGTATATCTATCTATAGTGTACATCTATCTAAAGCGTACATCTATCTATAGTGTACATCTATCTATAGTTTACATCTATCTATAGTGTATACTTTGTAAAAAAGAAAAGCTCCCCCACGATGCCAGGGCAGCGGAGTCACTGACCACCTTCCGGAGACACTTGAAACCCTGCTTCTTTATGGAATAACTGGAATAGTATAACAGCACTTGTCTTTTATCTAAACTAACACTTGACTATTTCACCTTCTAGCACTGACTTTCCTCACAGCTGCTTGTTTAAAGAAATGTACTTCCTGTGATAGAGATGTGTTTGTCCCACTGCTTATCCTGAGTTGAATGCATCAATATGTAAGTCTCTCTGGATCAGAGCCTCGGCTAAATGACTACAATGTAAATGTAAAAGGTTTTGGGGAACGACAGTTGAACTAAAGCTCATGAGGCATTTAAAAGTTTTATTCTCAAAGAATCAATGGATACATATAATTAATTTATAAGTAAAAAGATTTCCCTTTTTATATGTCCTATTGCATTGTATCGAAACAAGTTCATCCCCCGGCCGTGCTATTAGGCAATACTGTAGAATAGATAAACCCTGGCTGTCTCAGCAACATCATTATCCTGCCAGCAGAAACAAATATAATTGTACTGTCTGTAATAGCTGGCTGTTATCTTAGCTCTCCCCAAGCCCTGACAGGGACAGAACAGGGCACAAGAGCAGGCACAAATTGCCTTACCTGGTAAGTAGAAACAGGCTGCCTCTCAAATGGCACCATATTCCCTAAATAGTGCACTTGTTTTGACCAGGGCCCATACAGCTCAGGGCCCACAGGGCTCTGGTAAAATGTAGTGCACTTTGTATGGAATAGGGTGCCATTTGGGAGGCAGACACAGTAGAGTGGTTCAGGACTCATGCAACCTCAAGCCAGCTATTAAGGTGCATATTGCCTTATGCTTCCTTTGATGAAAGGAAATATATCCCTGACTATGTCTGTTCTCTCTGTTCTCTCTGTGTACTGAGACACTCTGTTCTCTCTGTTCTCTCTGTGTACTGAGACACTCTGTTCTCTCTGTTCTCTCTGTGTACTGAGACACTCTGTTCTCTCTGTTCTCTCTGTGTACTGAGACACTCTGTTCTCTCTGTTCTCTCTGTGTACTGAGACACTGTTCTCTCTGTTCTCTCTGTGTACTGAGACACTCTGTTCTCTCTGTTCTCTCTGTGTACTGAGACACTCTGTTCTCTCTGTTCTCTCTGTGTACTGAGACACTCTGTTCTCTCTGTTCTCTCTGTGTACTGAGACACTCTGTTCTCTCTGTTCTCTCTGTGTACTGAGACACTCTGTTCTCTCTGTTCTCTCTGTGTACTGAGACACTCTGTTCTCTCTGTTCTCTCTGTTTACTGAGACACTCTGTTCTCTCTGTTCTCTCTGTGTACTGAGACACTCTGTTCTCTCTGTTCTCTCTGTGTACTGAGACACTCTGTTCTCTCTGTTCTCTATGTGTACTGAGACACTCTGTTCTCTCTGTTCTCTCTGTTTACTGAGACACTCTGTTCTCTCTGTTCTCTCTGTGTACTGAGACACTCTGTTCTCTCTGTTCTCTCTGTGTACTGAGACACTCTGTTCTCTCTGTTCTCTCTGTGTACTGAGACACTGTTCTCTCTGTTCTCTCTGTGTACTGAGACACTGTTCACTCTGTGTACTGAGACACTGTTCACTCTGTGTACTGAGACACTGTTCACTCTGTGTACTGAGAGACTCTGTTCTCTTGGAAGGAGAGAGATCCATTGTCTTTGTAACCAATACATGGTTCTATATAGACTGGGTAATGACATTAACAAACTGTTCTATATATAGACTGGGTAATGACATTAACAAACTGTTCTATATAGACTGGGTAATGACATTAACAAACTGTTCTATATATAGACTGGGTAATGACATTAACAAACTGTTCTATATATAGATTGGGTAATGACATTAACAAACTGTTCTATATATAGACTGGGTAATGACATTAACAAACTGTTCTATATATAGACTGGGTAATGACATTAACAAACTGTTCTATATAGACTGGGTAATGACATTAACAAACTGTTCTATATATAGACTGGGTAATGACATTAACAAACTGTTCTATATATAGATTGGGTAATGACATTAACAAACTGTATATAGATTGGGTAATGACATTAACAAACTGTTCTATATATAGACTGGGTAATGACATTAACAAACTGTTCTATATATAGACTGGGTAATGACATTAACAAACTGTTCTATATATAGACTGGGTAATGACATTAACAAACTGTTCTATATATAGACTGGGTAATGACATTAACAAACTGTTCTATATATAGATTGGGTAATGACATTAACAAACTGTTCTATATATAGACTGGGTAATGACATTAACAAACTGTTCTACATATAGACTGGGTAATGACATTAACAAACTGTTCTATATATAGACTGGGTAATGACATTAACAAACTGTTCTATATATAGACTGGGTAATGACATTAACAAACTGTTCTATATATAGACTGGGTAATGACATTAACAAACTGTTTTATATATAGACTGGGTAATGACATTAACAAACTGTTCTATATATAGACTGGGTAATGACATTAACAAACTGTTCTATATATAGACTGGGTAATGACATTAACAAACTGTTCTATATATAGACTGGGTAATGACATTAACAAACTGTTCTATATATAGACTGGGTAATGACATTAACAAACTGTTCTATATATAGACTGGGTAATGACATTAACAAACTGTTCTATATATAGACTGGGTAATGACATTAACAAACTGTTCTATATAGACTGGGTAATGACATTAACAAGCTGTTATATATATAGACTGGGTAATGACATTAACAAACTGATATATATATATAGACTGGGTAATGACATTAACAAACTGTTCTATATATAGACTGGGTAATGACATTAACAAACTGTTCTATATATAGACTGGGTAATGACATTAACAAACTGTTCTATATATAGACTGGGTAATGACATTAACAAACTGTTCTATATATAGACTGGGTAATGACATTAACAAACTTTTCTATATATAGACTGGGTAATGACATTAACAAACTGTTCTATATATAGACTGGGTAATGACATTAACAAACTGTTCTATATAGACTGGTTAATGACATTAACAAGCTGTTATATATATAGACTGGGTAATGACATTAACAAACTGTTCTATATATAGACTGGGTAATGACATTAACAAACTGTTCTATATATAGACTGGGTAATGACATTAACAAACTGTTCTATATATAGACTGGGTAATGACATTAACAAACGTTTCTATAAATAGACTGGGTAATGACATTAACAAACTGTTCTATATATAGACTGGGTAATGACATTAACAAACTGTTCTATATATAGACTGGGTAATGACATTAACAAACTGTTCTATATATAGACTGGGTAATGACATTAACAAACTGTTCTATATATAGACTGGGTAATGACATTAACAAACTGATATATATAGACTGGGTAATGACATTAACAAACTGTTCTATATATAGACTGGGTAATGACATTAACAAACTGTTCTATATATAGACTGGGTAATGACATTAACAAGCTGTTATATATATAGACTGGGTAATGACATTAACAAACTGTTCTATATAGACTGGGTAATGACATTAACAAGCTGTTATATATATAGACTGGGTAATGACATTAACAAACTGTTCTATATATAGACTGGGTAATGACATTAACAAACTGTTCTATATATAGACTGGGTAATGACATTAACAAACTGTTCTATATATAGACTGGGTAATGACATTAACAAACTTTTCTATATATAGACTGGGTAATGACATTAACAAACTGTTCTATATATAGACTGGGTAATGACATTAACAAACTGTTCTATATAGACTGGGTAATGACATTAACAAGCTGTTATATATATAGACTGGGTAATGACATAGGTAGATAGATGTACACTATAGATAGATGTACACTATAGATAGATGTAAACTATAGATAGATGTACACTATAGATAGATGTACACTATAGATAGATGTACACTATCTATAGATGTACACTATAGATAGATGTAAACTATAGATAGATGTACACTATAGATAGATGTACACTATAGATAGATGTAAACTATAGATAGATGTACACCATAGATAGATGTAAACTATAGATGATGTAAACTATAGATAGATGTAAACTATAGATAGATGTAAACTATAGATGGATGTACACTATAGATAGATGTACACTATAGATAGATGTAAACTATAGATGGTGTAAACTATAGATAGATGTAAACTATAGATAGATGTAAACTATAGATAGATGTAAACTATAGATATATGTACACTATAGATAGATGTAAACTATAGATAGATGTACACTATAGATAGATGTACACTATAGATAGATGTAAACTATAGATAGATTTACACTATAGATAGATGTACACTATAGATAGATGTACACTATAGATAGATGTACATTTTGAGATTTAGATGGAATTGTCTACCCATCCCCTTTGAACACCTGTGGCATAATGCAAACATCTTTATCTGCTCATTGAGTCATCTACTGAGCATGGCTGTTAAACAGGAAGTGACATGCTGTAGTGTCCTGTGAGGCAGATGTCAAATCAGAAAGGCTGCTGATGTGGTCATTGTCTCAATGCCACACGTCCCACTCGCATTAGAAGTTGAGACCGAGAAAGTGTAGCTATATAGAAATAATGACACTCAAATTAGAAATCATTCAACTAAATCATGAGGATTTGTATTAGCCTAATGGAGGTGTAGATTACCTATTATATTCCAGTGTTCAAACTTGTAAACAAGGCTGCATAGAATTGATCTGAATGCGCTTGTGGATTTGACAGCTCAAACTTAATTCCACCTCTGACACCACCAAAACAACCGCTATGCGGGATCTGATAGAATCTAGCCCAAGGTGTAGCTTTTGTTTTTACATGATGAGCACAGATAGTAACACACAGCTTAAGATTGTAATAATATGTTAAACTTTCTGAACTTGTTATTCACCTTATGCAGTGAGCAGTGAATATCACCTGATGGAGTACGTCTTACTGAACACAGCAGATGAGGACTTTACAGAGAGTTCAGACCCAGTGTCCTGAGCTTAGTGATGAGCTTGGAGGGCACTATGGTGTTGAAGGCTGAGCTGTAGTCGATGAACAGCATTCTTACATAGGTATTTATCTTGTCCAGCTGGGAAGGGGCAGGGTGCAGTGTAATAACAATTGTCCTGTCTGTTGATCTGTTGGGGCGGTATGCAAATTGTAGTGGGTCTAGGGTGTCTGGTAAGGTGGAGGTGATATGTGTTGGCGCCGCCCTGCTGGTCGCCTGTTAAGCAGCTCCCATTGTTTATGCGTTAATTGTTGTTTTAGTATGTTTTTCGTGAGTTTTTTTATTTTTGCAAGAGTTGAACAATAATAGTTCAGGATTATGGAGAGCTACTGTTTTACGAAGGTTTTAGTGGTCCTTTTTATCACTGAGGCACTTTTTGTTACGTTTAGCAGTGCCGAACGTACACGCTAGTCCTCAATTATTTACAACAGATCCCAGCTATTGGATTTAGCTCACTCAGCGCAGCTGGTCCCCAGGGAAAAGTTAGTTATTCTGGACGACGGCGTGGAGGAAGGCCGGGATTGAAGTGTAAAGCAAAGCTTAGGAAATACAAGCCAGCTATACAGTCTATCATTATGGGCAACGTGAGATCGCTGCAAAACAAGATGGAGGAACTTGAGGGTCTTGTCCATGGACAAAGGGATTACAGAGAAGCTAGTCTAGTATGTTTGACCGAGACATGGCTGAATGATAACATCCCCACAGGGAACATCACTATCGGCAGTTTCCAGACCATCAGAGCAGACAGGGATAGTGCTTCTTCTGGTAAGAGTAAGGGAGGGGGGCTGGCTTTATTAGTTAACAACAGATGGTGTAATCCGAGACATATTAGATAGATAGATAGATAGATAGATAGATAGGTACTTTATTGATACTTTATTACTGTTAAGGAGCAGTTTTATAGCCCGGACATTGAGCTGTTAGCCGTTAGCCTGAGACCCTACTATTTGCAGAGGGAATTTACGGTGGCCATTGCTGTTATTGTTTACATCCCGCCTTCCACTGATGCAAAACACAGCGTGTGATGTCATCCACTCTGTTATCGCAAGGTTACAGACAACGCATCCCAGTGCTTTCTTTACCATTTCTGGGGATTTTAACCATGCATCTCTCTCTTCAACGCTGCCCACGTTCAAGCAGTTCGTGAAGTGCCCAACCAGGAATAATAAAACTCTGGACTTGTTATATGCTAATGTGAAGGATGCATACAACTCCACTGCACTCCCTCCCCTCGGTAGAATGGATCACAACCTTGTCCACCTCACCCCACTCTACAGGCCTATGGTCCAACAGCAGCCAGCGACCACTAGGACCATTAGGAGATGGTCCCCGGAGGCGAATGAGGCCCTACAGGACTGCTTCGAAACAACAGACAGGGATGTGATCTGTGAGGCTCATGGGGAGGACATCGATGGACTTACTGACTGCATAACGGACTATATACACTGTACCCACCAGGAAGGTACGCTGTTTTCCAAATAATAAACCCTGGGTCACTAGAGACCTGAAGGCCCTGCTAAATGAGAAGAAGAGGGCCTTCAAGGAGGGCGACAAGGACAAATTGAAATGCATCCAGAGGGAGCTGAAGTTGCGGAATGCTCAGAGGAAGAGAGTGTATAAGGAGAAGATGAAACCTTCGTAAAACAGTAGTACTCCATAATCTTGAACTATTATAGTTCAAATGTTGCAAAAAAACTCACGAAAAACGGACGAAAAACATACAAAAACAACAATTTACGCACAAACAATGGGAGCTGCTTAACAGGCGACCACGCAGGGATACTCTGTTCAGGAGACCTGTCAAGAACACACCAAATCCCTGACATGGATGCTCTGTTCAGGAGACCTACCAAGAACACATCAAATCCCTTACATCAAGGATCTGTTCAGGAGACCTGCCAAGAACACCAAATCCCTGACATGGAGCGTTGCCATAATGATGTGTAGCTAGCTCACTGATCGTTGAGTAAGAGTCAGGCATGTGCACAAATAGGGCTCTACCTTTCCAGTCTCCAAAGTGCCCTTTTGGTGGTGGTATAGTTTATTTTATACATTTCTTGTCATTGTTGTTCGGAACCCACTGCCCGCAAGTCGTTGTCAAGGTCGCCACCCCCACCCTTTCTGTTGGTTGCTCTTTGTGATCTGCTGTGTATGGTGCTTGTGGCACCCGGTTCTGCCTTCCAGTATCCAAACATGCATGGCTTGAGAGATCTAGTCACCTGTGGAGTGTGTGTAGCTAGCTACCTAGTTGAAATATTAACAATACTGCCACAGCAGCATAACAATTGATTAACAACACATGATAACACTTGATTTAGCCTGCATCATCATCAATATTTGGTCTGGATGGCTGATATGTTCAGCAGAGAGAGACAGATAGACATCGGTCTGGTTGGCTGATATGTTCAGCAGAGAGAGACAGATAGACATCGGTCTAGTTGGCTGATATGTTCAGCAGAGAGAGACAGATAGTCATTGGTCTGGATGGCTGATATGTTCAGCAGAGAGAGACAGATAGTCATTGGTCTGGTTGGCTGATATGTTCAGCAGAGAGAGACAGATAGACATCGGTCTAGTTGGCTGATATGTTCAGCAGAGAGAGACAGATAGACATCGGTCTGGTTGGTTGATATGTTCAGCAGAGAGAGACAGATAGACAGAGAGGTAAATCCAAAACAGTAAAATAAATGGAGCTAGCTAACTAGCACCTTTACATCAATCATCAACATCAATGAGCAACTGATAGGCCAGTCTTTTCTGATGTCAGTCATGTCAATAGGAGCCACTGTAACTAGCTTGCTTACAATTTGTGATGATGAGTGAGTGTGTTGTTGCAGAAATACATACCAAAAATATATATAAATTTTCTCTACAGAGGCATTTGGCAGATTTTAAGAGCATTTGTTTGTATTCAAGTGGGGGGTAGCAGCTAGCTGACTGATCGTTGAGTAAGAGCCATGCCATAATCAGAGCAGCCACTTTAGTCAAAGTACTATGCCGTGCAAAGAAGGATAGATCAGAAATAGATTTGACCTTATTACGTTGGTTCAATAGCTTTAGAGGAGAAGTTTCATTAAAAACGTTCATATTATGGTAAAAGTGATACGGTTAATCAGGGTATTTCTCAGTGTGATATACACCGTGGTCAGTTACACCCAGCTTCATCTGTAGCGTTCACACCCCATGTCAGTTACACCCAGCTTCATCTGTAGCGTTCACACCCCATGTTAGGTAACACCTAGCTTCATCTGTAGCGTTCACACCCCATGTTAGGTAACACCCAGCTTCATCTGTAGCCAACACACCCCATGTCAGGTAACACCCAGCTTCATCTGTAGCCAACACACCCCATGTCAGGTAACACCCAGCTTCATCTGTAGCCAACACACCCCATGTCAGGTAACACCCAGCTTCATCTGTATATAGCCCTTCTGTAAATAGCCCACACTACTACCTCATCCCCATATTTTTTTTTTTTTTCACTAATCTTGCACTCCAGTATCTCTATTTGCACATCATAATTTGCACATTTTTCATTCCTGTGTTAATAATGATAATTCTGTAATTTATGTCACCACTATAGTCTATTTATTGTTCTACCTCTTAACCTTACTGCATTTTTGCACTACATTTTGCACTCTGTATATAGATTTTTCTATTGTGTTTTTGACTGTTTGTTTAATGTGTAACTCTGTGTTGTTATTTGTCACACTGCTTTGCTTTGTCTTGGCCAGGTCGCAGTTGCAAATGAGAACTTGTTCTCAACTGACCTACCTGGTTAAATAAAGGTGAAAAAAAAAAAAAAAAAAAAAAAAAAAATCTGTAGCGTTCACACCCCATGTCAGGTAATAACCAGCTTCATCTGTAGCCAACACACCCCATGTCAGGTAATAACCAGCTTCATCTGTAGCCAACACACCCCATGTCAGGTAACACCCAGCTTCATCTGTAGCCAACACACCCCATGTCAGGTAATAACCAGCTTCATCTGTAGTCAACACACCCCATGTCAGGTAATACCCAGCTTCATCTGTAGTCAACACACCCCATGTCAGGTAATACCCAGCTTCATCTGTAGCCAACACACCCCATGTCAGGTAATACCCAGCTTCATCTGTAGCCAACACACCCCATGTCAGGTAACACCCAGCTTCATCTGTAGCCAACACTTCAACGCTATAACTGTAACATACGGAATAAGAAAACAAAATTAAAAATGCAGAATTGATCTCCTGTTCTGGAGCACTGAATTTACCACGAGTCAGTAAGTCGAGCAGGTTGCCGTTCCATCCATGATATTCTCCGCTTCCTGTCTTTTTATTTCCTGCTAACCTAATCTCCCTTTCAAGAGTTGATGAAAATAGACTTTGCCACCTTTCTGATTTCCTTTATACTGGTTAATTAATACAATAATAAGATGAGATGAGCCACGGAAAACAAGAGCTCACAGTCCTCGTGAGCAGCGGTGGCCCGCGTTGGTGGCTATGTGTTGTTTTCCTGGAAGCAGAATGAGAAGGTGTTTAGCTTGTCCGAGAGCGTGGCGTCGGTGTCCGCAACACGGCTGGCTTTCCCTTTATGATCCGGGATTGACTGGAGTCCCTCCCACATACGTCTGGTGTCTGAGCGGTTGAATTGTGACTCCACTTTGTCCCCGTACTGTCGTTTTGCCTCTTTGATTGATTCCGATTGGTCAGACCAACGTTGACCAGTCCTCACCTTTCATAGCACAATTAGGATAACCAATGTCTGGCTGCATCTGAAATGGCACGCTATTCACTATATACATTATAATGCACTACTTTTTACCATACATTACTCATTTTAATGGTAAGTATAGACGTGATAAATCTCGATAGTGATTGGATCATCTTGATGGGATAATGACAACCACATCTTCCTCAGCTTCATACCTCCTCATCTCATCTTCCTCATACTTCCTCATCTCATCTTCCTCGGTCTCATACCTCATCTCATCTCCCTCAGCCTCATGCCTCCTCATCTCATCTTCCTCATACTTCCTCATCTCATCTTCCTCGGTCTCATACCTCATCTCATCTCCCTCAGCCTCATACCTCCTCATCTCATCTTCCTCATCTCATCTTCCTCCGTCTCATACCTCATCTCATATTCCTCAGTCTCATACCTCATCTCATCTTCCTCATACTTCCTCATCTCATCTTCCTCAGTCTCATACTTCCCCATCTCAACCGCAAGCCTCTCCAGAGGGTGGTGGGGTCTGCCCAACGAATTACCGGGTGCAAACTACCCGCCCTCCAAGACACCTACAGCACCCGATGTCACAGGAAGGCCAAAAAGATCAAGGATATCAACCACCCGGGCCACTTCCTGTTCACCCCTCTGTCATCCAGAAGGTGAGGTCAGTACAGGTGCATCAAAGCTGGGGCCGAAAAACAGCTTCTATCTCAAGGCCATCAGACTGTTAAACAGCCATCACTAGCACATTAGAGGCTGATGCCTATTGGCATAGACTAGAAATCACTGGACACTTTAAGAATTGAAACACTAGTCATTACTCATCTCATATGTATAAACTGTATTATATACTATTCTACTGTATCTTAGTCCAACACCGCTCAGACATCGCTCATCCATATGTATATATTCTAAATTCTAGATTTGTGTGTATTGGGTTTATGTTGTGAAATTGTTAGATATATCTTTTTAGATATTACTGTACTGTCAGAGCTAGAAGCACAAGCATTTCGCTACACCCGCAATAACATCTCATCGTGACCAATAAAATGTGATTTGATTTGATGTTAGCACCAGGTATAAACGGGGCTAGAGATACACTTCTATGATCAATCCTTAGATTATATGTGATATGCACCGTCAATCTTCAAACACCATCTACTGTGCCTATTAATGCATATTGTGGTTATGAAGATGATATGGGATGGCTGAAAAGATGCTTTCTTGTTCTCCATCTTATTATGACAGCTATTGTATCATAGAGAAGAACACACCTTACCAAAAAGGTCCAAATAAAAGGTTTTAATTTATCAACGAAACATCCACAAACATTGCATGATTAATTGAAAGATCAATGAGAAAACATAACACATTTAAGAGCCTGTTTTGTACAATGAACTATATTATCTGTAAATCAGACGTTCAGAACCAAACAAAAGACCTCACCTGTTACAGAGACTTTCACATTAATGATGTTTCAAATTACAAATAAGCAACTTTTACTTCTCCTTTTACGTCATAGTCACAACATACTTTTTAGACATTTACAAAATCAATCAATACACAATACCATCCATTGATTCTCACAGATGCTGGGGAGAATATTGTTTGAAATAGTTAAAAATACCAATTGCTCTGCAGGATTGTGTTCTGTATATGTGCATGATGTCCTTGATATTGTGCATGGGCTGTGTCATCGTGTACACACATTCATATCTACATACAGGTACTGTGATCACCCAAAATGAATACAGAACTAATGCTCAATTCATGTTTGGCACTGTGACTCAAAACATGTGAAACGTTGAATTTTAGAATATACAGTAGCTTCAATATGAAACAGTATTCGATCTCTGAGAGTTAGCTGGATTACCTGCTTAGCATGTGGAGCACAGCCATCTGACCAAAGGACTGTCTGCTCCTTCATCCCCTTTAAGATGGATTCCACAGGTATCCTGTTAGCTATTGTTTGTTTATTTCCCCTTGAAACTACAGTCTCATTTATCAGACAGCTCTATCCATTCACAGTATTCTGTATTCCTAGAGGCCTATTTCACAGCCTGGTGCCTCCTTATACCTCCCTATCTCATCTTCCTCATCTCATCTTCCTCATCTCATCTTCCTCAGCCTCAAACTTCCCCATCTCATCTTCCTCATCTCATCTCCCTCAGCCTCATCTTCCTCACCTCATCTTCCTCAGCCTCATGCTTCCTCATCTCATCTTTCTCAGTCTCATGCTTCCTCATCTCATCTTCCTCAGCCTCATGCCTCCTCATCTCATCTTCCTCATCTCATCTTCCTCATCTCATCTCCCTCATCTCATCTTCGTCAGCCTCATCTCATCTTCCTCATCTCATCTTCCTCATATCATCTTCCTCAGCCTCATGCCACCTCATATCATCTTCCTCAGCCTCATGCCTCCTCATCTTATCTTCATCAACTCATCTTCCTCATATAATCTTCCTCAGCCTCATGCCTCCTCATCTCATCTTCCTCATCTCATCTTCCTCAGCCTCATGCTTCATCTCATCTTCCTCAGTCTCATTCTTCCTCATCTCATCTTCCTCATCTCATCTTCATCATCCCATCTTCCTCATCCCATCTTCCTCAGTCTCATGCTTCCTCATCTCATCTTTCTCAGTCGCATGCTTCCTCATCTCATCTTCCTCATCTCATCTTCCTCATCTCATCTTCCTCAGCCTCATACGGTTCTCTTTATCTCTCTTCTTTAGTGTGTTGATGAATTGGTTGAAGAAGTGCTCTTGGTCTTTCTTCTTCAGCACTTGTTTGAAGCGCTGGTCGCGGCCATACTTATCAGAAAACTCTGAGAAAGTTGACCTGGCAACAGAGAAAAGAAGAGATCATCCTTGAGAAAGGTGTGGGAGGGAGGGTGGGATGTCTTCAATATAGTAAAGACTAGAGCTACTTGCTACATCAGTTTTTTTGTCATGTTAGACAATCATGGTTTTGAGACACGCAAACATGCATAACTGTAGTTTATTTTTTAGAAAAGCTCTGTATTGTTAGTTTTTTTTAGCAGTTATGAAACGGAATAAGCAAGAGTTAAATGAAGCCATAGAATACAGAGAACTACAGTACGTCCACACAGTTCATCATTAGCTAAAAACAAAGTCAATTATAGAAGTAATGTTATCCAGAGAACTCTCTTTTTGATCATCACTGTGGTTGATTAAAGGCTAAATGAGAAGCCACAACATGCTGACAACAAGAAATATTGTTTTATTTGTATTATCAAATCCCCTGATCCAGAAGCTTATTTCAGTCTTAAATTATATAGTGTTGAGAAATAAAAAATCCCTTTGTCTGTTCTCCGAAGTCGACAGTTAATCATTTACTCTTCTTAGAATAACATTATCAATATTGTTGATTTAATTCTTAAGGCATTGTGCATCTATACAGGCTAGATTTAACTAGTGTGCTTTTGGTTACAAAGTTGTTACAAGCTAATACTGGATGCTGATATACTGTATATCTATATGTCACTAGGAGATTTGTATAAACCTTGCTTGACATTTGCAACATTTAATATTCAAATTCGATCTCCAGTTGTCTCATAGTAATGAACTTGTTGGGAGTCGGGCCGAGACAGACAGGCAGGCAGGCAGGCAGGCAGGCAGGCAGGCAGGCAGGCAGGCAGGCAGGCAGGCAGGCAGGCAGGCAGGCAGGCAGGCAGGCAGGCAGGCAGGCAGGCAGGCAGGCAGGCAGGCAGGCAGGCAGGCAGGCAGGCAGGCAGCGTTTCTCAACCAGTCATAATCATGAATCAGCTGGCTTCATTTGTATGGATATATACAAAGCCAAATACATTTAAACTCAGTTTTTCACAATTCCTGACATTTAAACCTAGTATAAATTCCCTGTCTTAGGTCAGTTAGGATCACCACTTTATTTTAAGAATGTGAAATGTCAGAATAATAGTAGATTTATTTAATTCAGCTTTTATATCTTTCATCACATTCCCAGTGGGTCAGAAGTTTACATACACTCAATTAGTATTTGGTAGCATTGCCTTTAAATTGTTTAACTTAGGTCAAACGTTTCGGGTAACCTTCCACAAGCTTTCCACAATAAGTTGGGTGAATTTTGGCCCATTCCTCCTGACAGAACTGGTGTAACTGAGTCAGGTTTGTAGGCCTCCTTGCTCGCACACGCTTTTTCAGTTCTGCCCACAAATGTTCTATAGGATTGATGTCAGGGCTTTGTGATGGCCACTCCAATACCTTTGTTGTCCTTAAGCCATTTTGCCACAACTTTGGAAGTATGCTTGGGGTCATTGTCCATTTGGAAGACCCATTTGCGACCAAGCTTTAACTTCCTGACTGATGTCTTGAGATGTTGCTTCAATATATCCACATCATTTTCCTTCCTCATGATGCCATCTATTTTGTGAAGTGCACCAGTCCCTCCTGCAGCAGAGCACACCCACAACATGATGCTGCCACCCCCGTAGTTCACAGTTGGGAACGTTATGATACCCCCGTAGTTCACAGTTTTTGTTCCAGAGGACATTTCTCCAAAAAGTACAATCTTTGTTCCCATGTGCAGTTGCAAAATGTAGTCTAGCTTTTTTATGGCGGTTTTGGAGCAGTGGCTTCTTCCTTCATTAATCCAAATAAAGTTTTTAATGAAAATAATCATTATTTGAATATGTTGGTAACTCGTTGTATAAAAGTGATAATGCCCTCGAAGACGGTTTTTGGAGGATATATTGGCATGGTTCCCAGCCCTTGACTTGACTGGCCTAACCACACCTGTGCCAATATATCCTCCAAACACAGGCATCTCAGGCATTATCCCTTAAGTATCTCCAGAAATGTTTGATCGGGTTTAAGTCCGGGCTCTAGCTGGGCCACTCCAGGACATTCAGAGACTTGTCTCGAAGCCACTCCTGCGTAGTCTTGGCAGTGTGCTTAGGGTCGTTGTCCTGTTGGAAGGTGAACCTTCGTCCCAGTCTGAGGTCCTGAGCGCTCTGGAGCAGGTTTTCATCAGGGCTCTCTCTGTACTTTGCTGTGTTCATCTTTCCCTCGATACCGAAAAAATCCTCACAGCATGATGCTGCCACTACCATGCTTCACCGTAGGGATGGTGCCAGGTTTACTCCAGATGTGACTGATTGACATTCAGGTTAAAGAGTTCAATCTTGGTTTTATCAGACCAGATAATCTTATTTCTCATAGTCTGAGAGACCTTTAGGTGATCTTTGGCAAACTCGAAGTGGCTGTCATGTGCCTTTTACTGAAGATTGGCTTCCGTCTGGCCACTCTACCATATAGGCCTGATTGGTGGAGTGCTGCAGAAACGGTTGTCCTTCTGGAAGGTTTTCCAAATCTCCACAGAGAAACTCTGGAGCTCTGTCAGAGTGACGATTGGGTTCTTGGTCACCTCCCTGACCAAGGCCCTTCTCCCCCGATTGCTCAGTTTGGCCGGTCGGCCAGCTCTAGGAACAGTCTTGGTGGTTCCAAACTTCCATTTAAGAATGATGGAGGCCACTGTGTTCTTGGGGACCGTCAGTGCTGCAGAAATGTTTTGGTACCCTTCCCCAGATCTGTGCTTCGACACAATCTTGTCTCGGAGAGCTCTACGGACAACTCCTTCGACCTTGTGGCTTAGTTTTTGCTCTGACATGAACTGTCAACTGTGGGACCTCATATGGACAGGTGCGTGCATGTCCAATCAACTGAATTTACCACAGGTGGACCAATCAAGTTATAGAAACATCTCAAGGATGATCAATGGAAACAGGAAGCACCTGAACTCAATTTAGAGTCTTATAGCAAAGGTTCTGAATACTTATGTAAATAAGGTATTTATGTTTTGTATTTTTTATACATTTGCTAAAAGTTCTAAAAATCTGTTTTCACTTTGTCATTATGGAGTATTGTGTGTAGATTGATGAGGAAATAAAAATGTTTTATCAATTTTAGAATAAGGCTGTAATGTCAAGGGGAAAATGTCAAGGGGTCTGAATACTTTCCGAATGCACTGTAGCAGCAGATTTTACCTGGATGTGATTTTGGATTCCTCTAGCAGTTTTCTATATTGGTCTTTTGTTTGCAGCAGTTTGCTCTTTTTCTCCTTGTGTTCGTCCTTTATCCTTACTTTGACAAACTGGTCAAAGACCTGGAGATAGGGACACAATCAAACCTGTCAAACACCTGGAGATAGGGACACAATCAAACCTGTCAAACACCTGGAGATAGGGACACAATCAAACCTGTCAAACACCTGGAGATAGGGACACAATCAAACCTGTCAAACACCTGGAGATAGGGACACAATCAAACCTGTCAAACACCTGGAGATAGGGACACAATCAAACCTGTCAAACACCTGGAGATAGGGACACAATCAAACCTGTCAAACACCTGGAGATAGGGACACCATCAAACCTGTCAAAGACCTGGAGATAGGGACACAATCAAACCTGTCAAACACCTGGAGATAGGGACACCATCAAACCTGTCAAAGACCTGGAGATACTGTAGGGACATAATTATGATCGGCACAAGAAAATCACTGTGAAGACCTGTATATACTGTACATTTGAAGTGGGTAAAACAGTATGTAAACATTATTAAAGTGACCAGTGTCTATGTCTATGTACATAGGGCAATGTAGAGGCTAGTATGGCTACAATCAGGCTGACAGGACGTGATCGGGAGAGGAAGCTATGTATCGGGTAGGAAGTTGAGCGGAAGTGGGCGTTGCTACATTGTGCAAAAGGTCTAATACAAATAATACTCTGATCATAATCGTATAAGGAAAATTGCCCATATCCGTTACGATACTCGTATTGTCATACTTCGCCCATATCCGTTATGATACTCGTATTGTCTTACATCGAGGCACACCCCTAATATCCATGTTGTCTCATACTTTAAAGGAAAATTTAATAAACATGACCAATTAATAAATCATTAGTAATTATTTAATCAGAGGAAATTAACCAATCATTACCAATAACCAATCATTACCAATAACCAATCATTACCAATAACCAATCATTACCAATAACCAATCATTACCAATAACCAATCATTACCAACTAATAAATAAATCATGACCAATAAATCAAACAATAACATTTAAGAGAGGACAACCAGCAGAGCTCACCTGTTTCCTCTCCTCTGCAGAGTTGAGCAGAAGATACCGTGGATCAAATACGATCTTGTGCAGTTCTTTCTCCCATGTAGAAAACGCCGAAACCTGAAGAGACGAGAAAACATATTAAAGAAGACATTCAGTACATCCAAACTGTAACATGATCTAGGTCTTTCCATCATACATCCAAACTGTAACATGATCTAGGTCTTTCCATCATACATCCAAACTGTAACATGATCTAGGTCTTTCCATCATACATCCAAACTGTAACATGATCTAGGTCTTTCCATCATACATCCAAACTGTTACATGATCTAGGTCTTTCCATCATAAAAATCTGATGTGATTTGTCAAAGGACCAATTAGTGGAAAATATATCAGAATTGGGCTGCCTGTCTAAACTCAGCCTAAGTGCATTTGATTTGTATATATGACTTTACCCCTCTTTCAAGGAGCATGTCCCTGAAGTGCGTGATGCGCAGTTGTAAGGGTAGAACAGACCGATGGGGAGGAGTGTCACATGTCTCTCCGCCTGCCGTCTCTCTCAGGTCCTGATTACCATCCGCAGGTTCCTCCAGCCTGAGGAGGACAGAAACAAAGAAACAGGTGTAGGATACGTCCCTCAAATGGCACCCTATTCCCTAGATAGTGATGTACTTCTGACCAGGGCCCATAGGGCTTTGGTCAAAAGTAGTGTAATATACTGTACAGTGTAGTTGCACATTGTTATTTTACAAAAAGTACTCCAATGACTTGATAAGAGATAAGTATCATTGTAATGCTATACTATGAGTATGGTTCAGATGGGAAAAACCTTCTGACACTCACTTGTTCCTCTTGGTTTTTGAATAATGCTCTTCATCATCATCATCACCAGCAGACGGGGAGTTAGAACCATCCTCTGCTGAGATAACGGACACACAGGCAGAACCATAGCACACATCCTTTTCAATGGACTCCAACAGACATGTAGCAAACACTTTTTTTTCAATGGACTACAACAGAACCATAGCACACATCCTTTTCAATGGACTACAACAGAACCATAGCACACATCCTTTTCAATGGACTACAACAGAACCATAGCACACATCCTTTTTGATGGACTCCAACTTCATATGATTGGTCATTAAAATCCACTGTGAATTATCATCGTCATAAGTTAACGGAGAGTTACTTAGAACCATCCTCTGCTAAGAGAATGGACTCACAGAGAAACCATAGATAGCACACATCCTTTTTCAATGGACTCCGACTTCATTAAGAACGTCATTAAAAACCACTGTGAGAGAATCTATCAGTCTAATGTGGCATTACTACTTACCGTCTTATCAGCCATAAGTCAATGTTCAGGTCATTGGGGTTGTCCACATATTTACCAACGCTAATTTGCCAGACATGCTTTGTTGGAACAGTGAAGTTCAGATAGTTAAAAGGTCATCGATACATAATCAGTTGGTTACTGCAATAAAGATAAATCAATAGAGACAACCCACTCTCTGGGAAATCTAGTCAGGGGAGATAATATCTTTGCTGACAAGATCCAATGTAATTCAATATTTACAGAGCCAATCACACGTAGGACTTCCATATGATCTATTCTGTTAGAACACAAAAGAAATGGGATGAATCCCAAATGGCCCACTTTTCCATTAAGAACAGTTCTAACTAGGTCAACTACATGGAGGGATGAAGACAAGCCAATGGGGAAGAATTACCATTAACTTACTGGACAAAGATTCATTTTTGCGTTTATGTGGGGGGTCGTCTATAATCCTGTTGAGATCCTCTCCGCGGTCCTTCAGATCTACTGGCTGGTCCCAAACAGAGAGTTGTATTGTTGGGTTGAAGAAGAATACTCTGTCGTCCCCCGTCCACACCACACACCTGAGGAGAAATTAGCATAATAATGGTAGGATGAGAATTGGATTAGTAATGCCTGACCAGTTCCTACTGGGGTGTGTCATGCGAAATAATTTAGATGGATGTTGCCTGTCAAGAATAAACATGTGTTTTGTAGACTAGAGTGCCAGTATACTGCCTCTGTCATCCTTAAATAATAAACATGTGTTTTGTAGACTAGAGTGCCAGTATACTGCCTCTGTCATCCTTAAAGAATAAACATGTATTTTGTAGACTAGAGTGCCAGTATACTGCCTCTGTCATCCTTAAATAATAAACATGTGTTTTTTAGACTAGAGTGCCAGTATGCTGCCTCTGTCATCCTTAAAGTTGATGTTCCACTCTCGGAACCCTTCAAACGTTACAATACAATAATAATAATAATAATAATAATAATAATAATAATAATAATGAAACATACACCTGGGGAGAAGGGGGCAGAACCAGAAGGATTCCATGAGATGATGAACACAGTATGATAGGAAATGGTCCTTTCTGGCTCCGCTGGTAGACCATGGCGCTGGCAACACCAGGGTTATGGCTTTGATTCACGCTGGGGCTACACATAAGAAAATGTCTGCATGTACTACTGTAAGTCGCTTTGGATAAAAGTGTCTGAAATGGCAGATATATTTTATACTGTATATTATATTATATTATATTATATTATATTATATTATACTATATTATATTATATTATATTATACTATATTATATTATATTATACTTTATTATATTATACATAGTCACCTCCCTGACCAAGGCCCTTCTCCCCTGATTGCTCAATTTGGCTGGGGGTTCAGCTCTAGGAAGAGTCTTGGTGGTTCCCAACTTCTTCCATTTAAGAATAATAAGGAATGCTGGAGGCCACTGTGTTCTTGGGGACCTTCAATGCTGCAGAATCTTTTGGAACCCTTTCCCAGATCTGTGCCTCAACACAATCCTGTCTCGGAGCTCTGCAGACAATTCCTTCGACCTCATGGCTTGGTTTTTCTCTGACATGCACTGTCAACTGTGGGACCTTATATAGACAGGTGTGTGCCTTTCCAGATCATGTCCACTTACCAATATTGTTTTTTTCAATATTGCTTTTTAAAATGTATTTTTACATTTTATTCCAAAAGTCATAAAATAAAAGCTGATGAATGAAAAGGTTAACCAGTGTTATGGTTTAAAAACCAGCTCACGGTCAGGTGCTGAGCTGAGAAAGTGTTGCAAATGATGGGTTTCATGTAGAGCCTTTCAAGTGTGTTCTCAGCATCAACACACGCTGACAGACCAAAGCTACTACATGTGGAGAACAACAAAACAAGTCAGAACAGATTGCGCTGCTCTGCAGACAGATATGACAGGGCTTATTGCACTATTGTACCTCATACAAGTTGTTCATTGTCGGGCCTGAAATGATTTTTCTATCAAAGGTTTGCCACAGTGTGTTTTTCTGTTGATTGAAAATAGTTTTTACATACGGTGAGCGATTATTCCTCAGGCTATGAAGTCCATGATTACAGTGCTTTCCTGACATTTTCAAGTAATATGAAATATATGAGAAAGAATAGCCATACACATAAAATATGTTTTTAAAACACAAGTAAAGACATTAGAGACATGATTCCACTTAACATGATTGCAGTTAATGTTTTATGAACTTTAGCCAAATGTATTTGTCATGTTTGGTGTCAGGGATGACTGGAATGGGCCAGATTCTTAAAGAGTTGCTCACATTTGTTCTTACATGTTCTTACATGTTTTTTCAAACATTGATCAATCCTGAAAAGAGGATCATAACGTTACCATGGAGATCCAGGAACAGGGGTGGAAGCTACAGGACGCTTGTCTTTAGGGTCAACGTCCTCCTCCTCCATGGGGACCTCGACCATCTCCTGCTACAACACACACACACACACACACACACACACACACACACACACACACACACACACACACACACACACACGAAGGTCAGAGGGCAGGACTAATACAACAGAGATACCATTTTGTCACTGTGGAGCCATCCTAAACCGTACTGTGATTGGTCAGATATTTTACTTTCACATTGTCTTATCCAGCTCGGTGCCATCAGCTATGTGTAACCAGGCCAGCTCAGTACAGAGAGGTGCCATCAGCTATGTGTAACCAGGCCAGTTTAGTACAGAGAGGTGCCATCAGCTATGTGTAACAAGGCCAGCTCAGTACAGAGAGGTGCCATCAGCTATGTGTAACCAGCCCAGCTCAGTACAGAGAGGTGCCATCAGCTATGTGTAACCAGGCCAGTTTAGTACAGAGAGGTGCCATCAGCTATGTGTAACCAGGCCAGCTCAGTACAGAGAGGTGCCATCAGCTATGTGTAACCAGGCCAGTTTAGTACAGAGAGGTGCCATCAGCTATGTGTAACCAGGCCAGTTTAGTACAGAGAGGTGCCATCAGCTATGTGTAACAAGGCCAGCTCAGTACAGAGAGGTGCCATCAGCTATGTGTAACCAGCCCAGCTCAGTACAGAGAGGTGCCATCAGCTATGTGTAACCAGGCCAGCTCAGTACAGAGAGGTGCCATCAGCTATGTGTAACCAGGCCAGTTTAGTACAGAGAGGTGCCATCAGCTATGTGTAACCAGCCCAGCTCAGTACAGAGAGGTGCCATCAGCTATGTGTAACAAGGCCAGCTCAGTACAGAGAGGTGCCATCAGCTATGTGTAACCAGCCCAGCTCAGTACAGAGAGGTGCCATCAGCTATGTGTAACCAGGCCAGCTCAGTACAGAGAGGTGCCATCAGCTATGTGTAACCAGGCCAGTTTAGTACAGAGAGGTGCCATCAGCTATGTTTAACCAGCCCAGCTCAGTACAGAGAGGTGCCATCAGCTATGTGTAACCAGGCCAGCTCAGTACAGAGAGGTGCCATCAGCTATGTGTAACCAGCCCAGCTCAGTACAGAGAGGTGCCATCAGCTATGTGTAACCAGGCCAGCTCAGTACAGAGAGGTGCCATCAGCTATGTGTAACCAGGCCAGCTCAGTACAGAGAGGTGCCATCAGCTATGTGTAACCAGCCCAGCTCAGTACAGAGAGGTGCCATCAGCTATGTGTAACCAGGCCAGCTCAGTACAGAGAGGTGCCATCAGCTATGTGTAACCAGCCCAGCTCAGTACAGAGAGGTGCCATCAGCTATGTGTAACCAGGCCAGCTCAGTACAGAGAGGTGCCATCAGCTATGTGTAACCAGCCCAGCTCAGTACAGAGAGGTGCCATCAGCTATGTGTAACCAGGCCAGCTCAGTACAGAGAGGTGCCATCAGCTATGTGTAACCAGGCCAGTTTAGTACAGAGAGGTGCCATCAGCTATGTGTAACCAGGCCAGCTCAGTACAGAGAGGTGCCATCAGCTATGTGTAACCAGCCCAGCTCAGTACAGAGAGGTGCCATCAGCTATGTGTAACCAGGCCAGCTCAGTACAGAGAGGTGCCATCAGCTATGTGTAACCAGGCCAGCTCAGTACAGAGAGGTGCCATCAGCTATGTGTAACCAGGCCAGCTCAGTACAGAGAGGTGTGGCTTGGTTTATCTTAGTGGGGTGAAAAAATAAATAATACAAAAACATATGTTTTTATTGTCAAATACACTGGATAGGTGCAGTGAAAAGTGTTTTTTTACATGGTCAGCCATAGAGGTATGATAGGTGCAGTGAAAAGTGTTGTTTTACAGGGTCAGCCATAGTAGTCTCTGTCTCTGTCTGCTATCTGTCTCTGTCTGCTATCTGTTTCTGTCTGCTATCTGTCTCTGTCTGCTATCTGTCTCTGTCTGCTATCTGTCTCTGTCTCTGTCTGCTATTGGTGTCTGGGTCTGTCTGCTATATGTCTCTGTCTGCTCTATGTCTCTGTCTCTGTCTGCTATAGGTCTCTGTCTGCTATCTGTTTCTGTCTGCTATCTGTCTCTGTCTGCTATCTGTCTCTGTCTGCTATCTGTCTCTGTCTCTGTCTGCTATTGGTGTCTGGGTCTGTCTGCTATATGTCTCTGTCTGCTCTATGTCTCTGTCTCTGTCTGCTATAGGTCTCTGTCTGCTATCGGTCTCTGTCTGCTATTGGTCTCTGTCTGCTATCGGTCTCTGTCTGCTATCTGTCTCTGTCTGCTATAGGTATCTGTCTGCTATCTGTCTCTGTCTCTGTTTGCTATCTGTCTCTGTCTGCTATATGTCTCTGTCTGCTATCTGTCTCTGTCTGCTATGGGTCTCTGTCTGCTATCCGTCTCTGTCTGCTATCCGTCTCTGTCTGCTATCTGTCTCTGTCTGCTATCTGTCTCTGTTTGCTATCGGTCTCTGTCTGCTATTCATCTCTGTCTGCTATCGGTGTCGGGGTCTGTCTACTATATGTCTCTGTCTGCTATGGGTCTCTGTCTGCTATCTGTGCATCCAAAATTGAGATGTCGGAATAACAGAATAACCTGAAAACATATTGGTCTGGCTTCAGTGTGTAGATATAGAGGGTGAATTCCAAATGGCACCCTATTATCAAAATACTGCATTCCAAATGGCACCCTATTATCAAAATACTGCATTCCAAATGGCACCCTATTATCAAAATACTGCATTCC